>VZTD01000230.1:199203-516843 GCA_013397725.1 Rhagologus leucostigma | reverse complement strand
TGGTCTCTGTTGGCTGCTCTTGAACGTGAGTAAATGCTGTGCAGGGAGAGAGGAGGGAGAGAGCCACACTGCCGTCTCCGAGCCACAGCCAGGAGATGGACTGACAGATTGCAAATTAAACTAGTCCTAATGTAAGAATGAATGAAGCCCCCCCAAATCTCTCCCAGCACCAGCCCGGCAGCAAAGAGCCCGGCATGGAGGGAGCGTGGCTGCGGCTGGGCTGGTCCAGGGAGGGACAATAAAGCCAGTCCTGGGCAGAAAAAATCACAAGGTAAATAGTATTTGTATTCTAACTGCTGCGATTTCCGAAGCGGTTTGGGCGACTCCTTGCTCCTCTGCTCGAATCGCCTGTTATTGTTATTATTATTATTATCATTAATATCTTTTTTTTTTCCACGTTGTTGATGTTTGAAAAATGTACTTGCTGCGGGGAAAAAAAATGTCGTTCTTTCGTGCACTACCCCGTCACTTTCAGGTCACTGTTATTTTTGAGCTGGGTCGGTTTTAGCAGGTCTTGTCTCGAACATTTGGTTGATGGAGCGAAAAATCATAAATATTCCGGGAAGTCTCTCCAAAGTGCACATTTTTACTGCGGGACCCGTCTCGCCGTTCATGAAATCCACGAATTGAAAGGTCGGGTTTTGTTGTGTCTAGTGGAGAAGTGTGGATGGGGAGAGGCAGCGGGAGAAGGGGCTGCGGCCCCGCTCCCCTCTCCTGCTCGGGCGGTGCGTGGCAGCTCCTGAGGTCACGGCAGGAGTTAATAGACCCCACAACAATGCCGATCCCTTCCCTTTTACGTAGGCACTTTCCTCACCGTGCCATTCAAACAGGCGTGATGACAAGAACGCGCTGGTTTCATCCCGGACCGAAATCCCGTGGTTTTTTGGTCGTTGGTTGTGTTTTGGTTTTTTTGTTGGCTTTTTTTTTTTTTTTTTTTTTCCTTGTAGTTCTTCTNTTTTCCCCTGTGAAGCTTCTCCCAGCAAACGGGGGGATGCGGTCAGAGATGGGCACCCCCAGCCCCTGGGCGCGGGGCGTCGCACCCAGCTCCTGCCGCCCCAGAGGCCATCCCGCCTGGGCTTTAGAAATAATCCAAATACAATTCCCGAACCGACAGATTTCTGCTCAGACATATTTAAAGGAGAATGGGTTGGATTGAACACGCGCTAACTGGCTCGCTAGTTAACCTCTGTTGACTAATGAGACACTGAAGACAAATCGCTCTGTTCCTTGGATGACAAATACCTGCGTTGCTGTTTGGTAGCTCACCGAGCGATTTCCATGTGGGCTTTGGGTTCATGTGTTGTGTTTTCCCTTTCATTTATTTATTATTTATTTAACTATACGCTTTTCCAGCTGTAGCACTCGGCGTGCAAAGCATCCAGCGATGCTTCTGATCTCGCAGAGGGATTGAAACGCCTCCTGCATTTTGAAGCGCCTCGTCATCCCTAGATTTACGTTTATAAATACGTAGATGCTGCTGCTAATTCTTGGTTTTCTCACAGACTTTCGTGTGTTGACGGCTCGGTGGAAAGTTTCCTCCCCGCTTCATTCAGATCGCGCCAACCAAAGCCGTTCTAGAAATGAACTTTCAGGCCAGGCTGCGTTGCTAAATGATGTTTCCTTCGTGAATCGCGCTTGGGCAGTGCAGGACGGTGATGGTGAGGCAGGCTGGGTGTCGTTCGGTCACGCGTGGCCGAGACCGCGAGCCCTCCGTGGGCCCCCCCCCCCCCCAAAAAAAAAAAAAACCCAAACAGCCTCTGCGAAAGCTCCATCCGCTCCATCCCCAGCGTGTGCGGTTCCCTGGCACCTCCCGGCCGCTTTTTTCTCTCCCTGCCGCCCAGCAGACTCCCGGTGAAAGGCTCTGGGGGCTGCAGCATCCCTGCCCCTCCTTGCCCTGCCCGTGGCGGGGGGTCCCGGGGGCTGCAGGGGAGAAGTTCAGGGGGAGGCGGGCGGGCGATAAATCACCGCGGGCCCCGGGGCACGGGGAAGCGCACACGGGAGAGTCGCCATCAAAGCGGGGGAGACAGCCCTCGGCTGCGAGAAATAAATGGGAATAAATCAAAGTGTGGGCTGCCCGGGGCCGGGGGTGCCCGGGGCCCGCCCCGCTCCGCCCGGGAGCGCCGGAGCGCAGACGGGGAAAGGCACTCTGCAAACTTTTAATGAAATCACCGGCGGTATCGATTTTTGTGGGTTTTTTTACCGTGCTTCAGACATTGGAAAGTGTCCCTCTGGGGATGGGGGAGGGGGCAGAAGGCAGCGATGCAACGCGAGCTGTATTGGATATTGAGTTATTTCATATTTTAGAAAATCAACGGCGTCTCTGAGGGTCCTCCAGAGAGGAAAGGACTCCGGGCGGGGGGTTTGAGCCAACCCACAGAGCTGGGCTTTAGCCGTGCAGGTATCAGTTTGCAGGCCCTTCGTGGAGCTCTGGGGGCCCGTGTTGTCCCCGCGCTCCCTGATGGAGAACCCCGGGAGAGCCGGCTCTCCCCCTCGGACAACACGTTTTTGAAGTGCCACATCCAAGTATTTCCAATTTGCCTCTTTTCCAAACTGTTTAGAAATTACTAGTACCGGATAAGTAAATTGCAAGTAAACCTAGTGAATTAGGATGATTCTCTATCAGTTTAATTTATGTTTTATAGTTAGTTTAGCCTTCTGATTTGATTGCCTTAGTAATGTGAATTGCCTACAGCTGCTGATGATACAGCTTTAATTCTGTTTTAAAGGTCATGTAAACATGTGCCTGTAGCATAAGGAATGCAAATTCAATTCCCTTTTAATGCTTCCTCACATTCACTTCACAGCCTTCACCTAGAAAATTAGCAGGATTTAATAGGGAACCGTGTGGCTGTTGTGATTCCATTAAAAGCCCCTCTCCCTCCAGGCGTGGCTCTCCCGGGCCACCCCACGCCCGTGACGCGGACACGGAGGCGCTTCCCACGCCCGTTTTGGCGGAAATCGAGGCATTTTCCGCCCCGGGACGGACTCATCCCCTCCACCTGGGTGCTTTAGCCGCAGGTAACTATCCCAGGGCTGGAGAACCCGGCGGCAGCGGGAATTACCCCTCAAAGGAGCCACAGCATCACGCAGGTGTACGCCTATGCGTAAGGCTGTAGTACAGCCGCGTGTTCCTTACGTCACGGTGAAAGACGATGGTGGGAAGGAGAAAAAAGGATAAAAATTCTTGTTTGGGGCCGAGGTGGGCTCTCCGCATCAGCAGGAGGGGAAGCTGTGCCGCGATGCGAAGGTGACAGGTGTGAATGCAAGACGCCTGCGCCTTGAAGACGGGCATTTTCGAATTAATTTTTAAACACAGCCAGCCCTGAGTTCATCAGAGATTGCTTCACCCTACTGCAGGAAAAAAAAAAAGAAAAAAAGGCAGAGCCAGAAAAAAAAAATTATTATACCCGTGTCTTCCCCCCGGTTCAAAGGGTTTTAGTGAAGTTGCTGGGAAGTTTCGCCTTTGAACGGGCGGGCTCTAACGAGCGGGGAAGAGCGTCAAAAAAAGCGACTCTGGAGTCGCTTTGAAAAGGGAACGATCTGTCACTGCAAAGCCAGGCAGGGCGAGAGGCGATTCCGCGGCCCCTCCGGCCGCAGGGACCCGGCCGGCTCCGGGCGAGCGGGNCCCCGCGCACCCTGCGGCTCCTTCGCTGGGACAGCGGTGTCGCAAGAGGTCCCCCCACGCCCTCTTTGGTCACGGGGTGTTTCTCTGCGCTCAGGGGGGGCTTCTGCGTTATCCCAAACACTTCCCGTCCGCCCGCGGTATGAGGGCAGCATCCTCCTCGTCGTCTTGATCCCCATCACCCCAGCCTTCCTCCCAGCTTCATCCCCATCACCTGTGCCTCCCCACCGGCACTCCCACCGCTGCCTTCGTCCCCGCCACCCCTGCCTGCCCAGCCTTCAGCCCCACTCCCCTGCCTCCCCACCCCTGCCTGTGCCAGGGCCCGCTGGGCCACCCCGCTC
Organism: Rhagologus leucostigma; assembly: GCA_013397725.1. Lineage (NCBI taxonomy): Eukaryota > Metazoa > Chordata > Aves > Passeriformes > Rhagologus > Rhagologus leucostigma. The sequence goes on along the minus strand of VZTD01000230.1, from coordinate 512,880 downwards.
CTCACTTGCTGTGAAAATGGTTCAGTTGCCCTCAGGTGCCCCCCGGAGGCCCAAGGAGCCGGGGTGCTGAGGGCACCTGCCCCCTCTCCTTGTAGTGGCAGCGAGGAGCCCACCCTGTGCCCGTCTCTCTCCTTGGCAAAAATGAGCGTTTTTTAGCAAAATCTGAATGCTTGTAGTAACAGCTCATTGGTGATTCTGCTAATGTTGCACACCTCATTAAATAGCCCCAAACACTGGGAGGTTTAAATGACTTTATTGAATTAAAAATAGCATAGGAAATCACCTATGGTACTTTCATCAAATAATTACTGTAAACTCTATACATACAGCGAGAGGTCCCTTTTAACAAATCTATTCCTAAAACACGGGGGGGTTCTGCTTAATGGCTGAAATAACTTAGAGCAGCACAACTCGCTTGAAACATCGAGCCACACTCGGGCACTTCCTAATATGTTCCTGTGTGTTTCCCTGAGTGTTTTTCTTCCTTATCTTTTTTATATCTGAAGTTCTATTCCCCTCCTCTACTCCATGTATTTGATCATTTTTTCAAGTCCCTTGGCTGAACCAATCTCTTTTCATGCAGAGGATAAAAAGAGAAAAACTTCAAAGTAGGTTCAGGTAATTAACAGCTGAGGGGAATATAATCTAAACCATAGGCCCTGCTTTGCACCCAGGTCTGCTTTCAGAGCCAGCCGGCAAGGGAGTGCCTATTCCCTGTAGCATCCAAATCTGCTTCCTCTGAACAGCTTTGCCAGGCCTCCAGTTATCACATCTGCATTTCAAACACCATGTCTCTGGCATTAATTATTAATTAGCCTACAGTCACCCCAGAGGATTTAAGTTCCAGCCTGCACATACTTATTCATTGACCTCTATCTTAGTTTTTGTTGGAAAAAAACCCACTAGAATGCTTAATAATTTCCTTTCTCTCAGACCCTCTGTTCTAGTTTCATGGCAGGGAAACAGTATATTTAGAGATGGAAAATCACAGGGTTGTCTAGAAATTTGTTTAGAGCAAAACGCTATGTCAAGAGTTTGAACAAACCATTTCAAAAGATTTAGAAGGAGTTTTGCTGGAGTATTTTTACCTTTGACAAATGAATTTATGGATTTCCCAGAACTGAGAGATGGTGGAGACAAATGCAAGGCAGTTTGGCTCTGCGTGGAACAGTGCTCCATGTGCACTTTAAAAATACAAACTGGATTTAATTACTGGGTAGCACATTTGGAGGATCAAACCAAGGCAAACGTTTATGTGAAAGCTCAGGGGTTACCCTGCTATTGACACTGGTAAGAAGGAAAATAAAAATGCTGTTGCAAGGCACAGGAGTGCTTGGGCATTAAATCTGAGCTCTGTCCTCAGGAATACGGAACTGAAGGAGCCTATTTTTGTAGCAGTCTCGAGGTAGTTTGGAAGAGGCTCTTTAGCCATTAGGATAAGTACATATCTCACTGCTGCTTTTTTTGCTGTTTTGTGTCTTGAGATTAAGGTTCCAGGAGTAAAAAAATCAGAGTAATCAGGTAGACACTGAGTGGTACGGTTCTCTTTTTCTCAATGCTCCATGAAATCCAAAGTGTTTGTTAGAGTTTGGATGAGCTGTTTATTGGATACTGCCTGTTGTTAGTGGATTTTAGTACTCCAATATCCCACCCCTCTGATGAGGCCTCTCTTAATTCCTCATGCAATTATCCCTAGATAAACTTTTCAAAATATCGCCACGGTTTCTCATTTTTATCTGTGGTGGTGCATCTCAATAATCATTGAAATATGAAATATTGCTCCACTTTGCTTCCTAAGGAAGTGTTTAGTCTGTAATCACGAGGTCAGACTGGTTGACTTCTGTGCCAGCCTAGAATTGATTTTTGAAAGCGTTTAATCTACGCCTAAGACTCTTTGAATTCCTATTTAGTGGAGGATATGGGAAAGAGCTCTGAGACACAAACATTCGTACTTAAACTGCCGGGCTATCTCGGGAAACAAAAACGCATTTTTCCAAAATTGCAGCTAAACCTCCCTTTCGGAAAATCATAAGCCTGTGCTGAAATGAGCACCTGAAAATAGATGTAGGGACCAAAACTGTTGACTTCCATGAGGGATCTCTCTCCTCAACCTTCCTGAGAGTTTTGAGGAGTTGTTTGTTGCTGCTTTCTTATTATTTTCGCATTTTATGAGTAGATCTGGGGAGCATTCAGCATTCAGTAATAACTATTTTTTCCTCTGCTTCAAATGTTTAGAATATTCCTTACATTCAATTTAAACAGCAAAACGTGCCTGTATTTCACAAGGAAAAGAGGAACAGGCAATACTTCAAATTTAATTTCCAGGAAGATGGTTCCCATTTATAAAACAACAGATTTTATCTTGATGCTGAAGAAGGAGGTAGATCCAGACTATTTTAATAAGACATCCAGGACCTTTTAATCACTTCTACAGTGATACTAATACCAGTAATAACAGCGATAATGGAAAAAAAACCCTGGTGTGAAACTGGGGCTGGAGTCTGTTCTCGGTAAATGTCAGAATGTTTCTGAAATTAAAACTTAGTGTTAATGTAGCTCTCTTCCATATGAATATTAAAGAGGAATAGGGACTAAATTTCTTCCACAGCAGAGTGAGATGTTGTTTTAGAAAACAACCACATGGCAGCTCGATCCGCAGGGATGGATCTGGGGTGATTTTAGGGGATGGCTGAGGGTAAGGGCAGCTGGGCTGTGTTGGGGCTGGTTTGAGCCCTCTGCTGCTGTCGTCTCCTTTTGCCTTTTGTTTACATTTATTGCCATTTATTAACCAGGTCCTTGGGATAGAGGTTCCATTCCCCAAGACTGGAAAACTGTTACCAGTGCTGTTAAACTACATTTCTGTGTGGTTATAGAGCCAGGAGTGAGGAAAGCATGAATGTACAGATACAGTGGGTTTGACATGTTGTGAAATATTTGTACTGTTCGTGTTAGGAGAGATGAATTTCTATAAGAAGCCTATTTTATGCTTCATTTTATATATATTTGCATTTATAGCTTTCTGCTAAAGCTTGAATGTTTTACTCTGTTGGTGCGATCTAACCCTTGGCAAGTCTGGAAATGCTTTGACCTCCATTCTTATTACACCTTTCACTTTTTTTCATTTAAAATAACACTTGCAATAGTTTTCCAGCCGTGCCTGACATCCACCAAGGACTGAGCTGGAACTGCATTTTGTATTTCGAATGTTTCACACGAACATGTTTGGAATTCAGATTTGGAGGCTGCAGATCACTTTTTCTGTAGAGAAGCCACATGGGTAATTCTGATTTTCAATTACTTGAAGAGTGATTATGGTAAAAGACTGTTGATTCTTTGTGTGTTTGAAGTCCACGGGCATCTCTGGATGAAACCCTGGATGCGGTTTGAGGGAGTCTTTGCCACCTGTGCACTTGTAGGTGGGAACAAAGCTCTTGTAGAAGGCGTGGGTGAAGGTGGAGATCTCTGTAGATATTGCTGTATCAGCAGAAATGGGGTTTTATCAGATTAAGAGGAGAATGTGGGGCTGGGCCTTGAGCTGACATCACTGGGCAGGGTGGTGCTGAAATTTGGGCAGCAAGGCTGGGTTACAGGAGCACAGGATGTGCGTAGTGTCACCAAAGGCTGCACGAGCGGTATCAGAATGATTTTGGGTAAGGTCTGCAATAATTTAAGCCCTTACAAATTAGTTCCTCGTCCTCCTCGGTGGTTTTGCCTGGCAGTGAACGTGCCCTGGTTGTGCAGGGTTGATGCGATGAGGGTGCGAACGGGGAGGATCAGCGAGGAGCCGGCAGATTCCCGCGCCCAGGAGGTGTCACAGATCCCCAGCTGTGGGACGGAGGCGGGCGGGTGGGGACTTTGGCCTGGTGAACGTCACCCAGGTATTTCTGTACTCAGCCTAGGCCCATCCTGAACTCGCTGTTTCCCTGACTACAGCCAGACCATGCCTGTCCTCCTAAACTTTCCTTTCAGCCACGTCAACCCTAAAACCCTCAAAGTGTAACATCCTCAGAGCCCTTGCTGACCCCGCCTGGTGCCTCATCGTGTGCTGAAACCCCGGCGTGTTTTAGCTCTTCCAAGGCGGGGAAGGGCTCAGGCTGAGGCTGGCAGGTGGCCAGCCCGCAGCCCCGGCTCGTGGCCACCTGCGGAGGGTTTGTGGGATGGCTCCTGCCAGGCAGCCCCTGGCACAGCCGGGCACATCCCGCTCCTGACCCGCCACCTCCACCCGGAGCGCCTGCTGGGCTGGGCACTGGGCTCCTTGGCAGTGCCCCTGTGGAAAGTTTTAAAGACTTTTTAGAGTTCCCCATCCTCCCACTTAGATATTTTCCTTTCTTTTTCCTAATTTATTTTAGTTTCTCTTTCCCCCTTCCCACAGAAATTGCTGGGGCTCCACTTACTGCCGTTGCTGGGAGTTTGCAGTGCAATGAGTTAAAGGGGCCAGGTTTGGGGTGAATTGTCACAGTTTGGGTGACTTTGATCAGCTGGCAGTCCAGCCTATTTGGCTGCAAATAATGTGCTTTCTACAATTAAACCTTTCATGGCCAAAATCATAGAATATTGGAATGGTTTGGGTTGGAAGAGACCTTAAAAGTCGTCTCATTCCAACCCTGCTGCCATGGGCAGGGGAAAAAAATATGAACAGCATTTTAAAAACCATTTGTACATGTAACCTGAAGAAGGAGGATGATATTTGGAATTTTTTTGGCTTTTATTATCATTACTCTAAGTTTTGAAATCATAAACCAGAGTGTGTGTGTGTGCCATGTAACTGCTACCACCAAACCACACGTAACACTCCATGGAAATTGTGTTCATAATTATGGAGTTAATTGAATTTCTGCAATAGTTAAAAATGAGCATATAAAAGTCTCTCAAGATTAAATGTTTTAGTTAGGGAAGAACACTCTCTTTTGGAATATTGAATAAAACGAAAGCAGTTCTGACATGCAAGTGAGCTTAAGACTGATAAATTAACCTCCCAAAACGAACCTTGGCCATAAATGCTGTTCCAAACTGTGTGCTCACACGGAAGCCAGGGATTTTTGCAATGCTCTAAGAAGGAAAAGCAGTGTGCACCGAGGTGTTTGTGAGCTGGAGAGCCACAGTAGAGGAGCTGCAGCCTCTGCATCTGCCAGGCTTGTGAGGTATTAGGAGTGCTCTAAAAATGCTCTGCTGCCAAATTAGCCCTGCTATTACCAGGGTAATATTGGAACAATGTGTTAGAAAGTCAGATTTTGCTTTAGTGTTTAGAAAGGAGCATTAGCTCTTCTTTTTTTTAAAATTAATTTTTATTTTTATTTTGTGATCCCGTTGGTGTTTTTGTGCCGCTTTGTGCTAACTTAACTCTCGCATTCCACAGAGGAGTCACAAGATGTAAAAACACAGAGAATGTGGACCTGTGGGTCTGCTGTCTTTGTTCTGTATATTATCAACTGATTCATCTTTGGAGAGAAAAGAATAAGGGCAAGAATGCCCAATATGTTTGATATCAAACCTGGATATCTCACCATGGGCAGCATCATCCTCTTGAAAATGACAAAAGATTGATAAAAATGTATTGGAGTTCTCTTCTCTTCTCTTCTCTTCTCTTCTCTTCTCTTCTCTTCTCTTCTCTTCTCTTCTCTTCTCTTCTCTTCTCTTCTCTTCTCTTTTCTCTTCCATCACTAAGAAGCATAATCACTCTTTTTTTTTCCCAGGAAAATAATTTTTTAAGTTTACTTATTGCAAGAACAGACAAATATTTTCAACAACGAAATAAGACACATTTGTTAAAAACAGCCCCAAATGTCAGCTAGCACAGCAATGACCCAGCCTTGTAGGAAATCCAGCTTTAATGCCCCTTTTCCAAAGGATCATGTGTGGAGCTTCATTATTTTCTAGTAAGATTCACAGGAGACTGTTTCTTTTAATATCCTGTTTTTCCTACTGATGAGATTGGCTTGAGCGGGTAAAATATAAAATATTGATAATTAGACCTCAGGTCTCTCATCTTTGGCAGCTGAGAGTTTCCATTCACTGCTCTTTTTGTTAAAAGTTGCCTGTTCCTTTCTGCGACCGGGCTTTATTTTAAATATTATTGGTGTGAGCTGATGGAGTAAAAAAAGGTGAAGTCCCCCAAAGTCCCCCAAAGTGCAGGGGCTTTATTTGTGTGATTTCTGCCTTGGCAGCCCCGCTCCCCTCCCCCAGCAGCGCACTACAAAGCGTGTTGTACAGGGACTCCATTAATCCTACATTTCCTAGATGGTATCTGAGGCACAGTGGGTTTCCACAGAAATTAATTTGTCCTGACAACAGGCCTAAAGATTGGAGTCCAGGGATCACTTGGCAAATTCCCTTTAAACTGAGCACAATAATAAACAGAAAGCTGATAACGACAGTTCTGAAAGACCACACAGAGGCCGGAGCCCGAGCCGAGGCGCTCGGTGTGGATCCGCGGGTGCCTCCGATAACGGAGCCGGGAGCTTTAACGCCTGATAGGAAAATGAGCCCCTGATTTATGCAGGGTTTAATATCCCAGCACTGGGCAGGACTCACTGCAGCTCCAATGGGCATTTTTAACTCTTTTCTGGAATAAAAACGAAAGTTTGAGGCCGATCCGGTTCAGCCTATTCTCATTTAATTTTCATAGAAACAGCTCCGGGGCCATTTTTTGTGTCTTATTTTAATACAGCTCTAGTTTCCTCAGTGCATCTTCCACGTGTCAACATTAGCAAAAGTTGGACAGTGGGTAAGGTTATATTTCAAGGAATGAATTCAAAAAGTTTGCCATCTAAATATATTTTCTTTGAGATGTGGGTGTTTAGGGTTCAATCATCTCCTATGTGGTAATTCCTTCTTAAAAATAGTAAAAAGCATTTTAGACAGAGTTATTGCCTGTTTGCTTGGTTTTATTTATCTTTGCCTTTGCTTATTTAAATGCTGTTGTTTTCCCAAAGTTAAGGGATGGAAATATATACTGATATAGGAAGTGAATAAACAAACATTCAGTGGATATTTCAGAACTTGTCAAGATAGGAGCTTTTCAACTCCTGATATTCATTAATATAGAATTTAGAGTTTTGATGATAATTAGGATTTGTGGTGTGTCAGTAAACCTCTGCCAGTTGCATGTCTGAAAAAAGTAATCATAATATTAAGAGTTAGGACTGATATGGCGATGTTGAGTAAGAGAGATGTTGTGTAACTTTTCACTGTTCAAGCACACGGCATATAACGATTTCAGCAATGAGTTAAAAAAAAGGGGGACAAGCTAAAAAGATGCGTGGAAAAATAGATTTTATTATTTAAAGATACCTTGAAATTAAAGGCTAATTTTGTTCTCAATGTCCAAGCTATGAAATAACTGCCTGTGATGCAGAGAGGACTGTGCAACTATAAAAGAATGATCCTAAAGGTCTTTCCCAACCTCAGCCACTCTGTGGCTCTCCAAGGCAGCCGGTTCCCTCAGCAGGTATGGCTGTGCACCTGAGCAACACGAGTCCTGTTTGATCTCTTTTAATGAGGCAGATGTTTCTCTGGAGATGAAAACTCAGCACTTGAGACATCCAAACTCAGTGATCCTTAAACACCATGCCTCCTCCACAAACTTTCCCGCTTACGGAAACACTGCAGGGCTGGAGACGAGCAGTGGTGCGTTGCTGTGGATGGGTCGTGCCCAGCAGGGCAGGAGCAGGTGGGTGATCCATGCCCATCCCTCCATCCCTGCTCCCAGTGGGGTGGCAGGGTGCCAGTGGCTGCGTGGTTACGGGCTCGGAATGCCCCTGCCCTCGGCGTTTGCCGTGCAGAGGGTTTATAAATAAAAAATCCTGTCTCACGTGCTTTTCCAGCAGAGCCAACGCCCAAACTACCCCTGACTTTGATGAGGGCAGCACCAGATTCATTAGGTAAGAGCTTAACGAGCTGAGAGGTGGAACTGCGTCATCCTGGCACAGCGGGCTGTTTGCACCCCACCTCCCTGCTGAGAAATAAACCCTTCCACTTTCGGTATTGGCTTCAAATTAGTTTGTACACTACAAATTAATCAATTACTGCCACGTATTTTGGAGACGGAATTCAGGCCGAGCAGGGCAATTTGTATTTGTCACACTTAAGGGACTCTATTGTACCGAAAGGCAGAGGATTTGGGAACAACTGGGTTTAAAGCTGTCGAGCTCCTCTTTCTAGAGCCTCCTGCAGGAGCAAATTGACTGGCTGTGCCTCTTAGCTCTGCAAAAGAACAAACCCAAAAACTCCCCTCCACTTTTTATATCAAAACCACTCTGTGCGTTTCAGTGTACGAGCTATTAGTTTTTTTGAATTTGGATCAAATCAGGCATTTTCCCCCCAGCAAATAGTTCTCCAGTGTGCTTTATACATTTGATTCAAAGGCCTGTGTATTATTTGATGTTCTTAGGAGATAAACAATAAACTTTTGAATATGTTTTTTCCATTTGAATACAAGCCTAGGGATGCTTCACCCTGCATCCTAAAGCCTGATTTCCCCTGGGACTCATTATCATGCAGCTCACATGTTCAGTCACCTACACTGTTGAACTTACTATCAAATAACCTTCGAAATGTTACTAGTTATTACGTGTCAGAGGGCAGATTTATGATAAACTAACTTTGAAACAAAATAATGAATTCTCAGCGTTCTGTTTCCAGCGGCATTTCTGGTAATTTGGCCGGATTTAAATTTTAAAACAGTAAGTTGCCTTTTTCTCTTATTCTGTCATATAAAACAGATCCCTCCCCTCATGAAATTTCTCCCTCCTTAAATATGGTTTACGAGGATTTGAGCAGTGCCTATAAAGAATAAAAATGAGAACATTTGTCTGGGAGCTACCAAACTGCCCACTGGAGTTCATTTGTGATTAAACTTTCAGAGCTTTCTAACTTGGTGAAAGTTAAATTAACTTAACCCTTAGCACAGTCCACCTGTGTCCGAACCACAGCTGGGCAGTAGACGTTTGCGGGCAGAAACATTTTCTCCTCGTGCCTTTTACTGCCAGGAGTTTAAGGTTTCGAGTGGTGTTCTTGTATTAGGGTGACAAAAATCAGTAGTGTTGTCTTCTCAGAGAGCTGGTTTATGGCAGACTGGGAAGGTTTTCCAAGAGGATACCCTGAATTTCAGCCCCCAAAGTCCATATTTAGGGAACTAAATAATTGGCCAATTTTCATGAAGGCTGAGCATGACTTCAGGGGATCTGTGGCCACTTGGCCTCTTTCAAATGGCAGCCGGAGCGACCGTGACTTTTAATGAGATTATATCAGAGGGAGGAAATGCAGGTAGATAAATGCCATGTACCCATTCTGGAGGTGATTAGAGGAGCAAACATCTGCAGATGAAATTTAAAAGCACACGCTATGTCAAAAATAAAGTCTGGCTAATTTGGAGAAAAATCGGTGCCACTCTCCTTGGCATCACTGGGATTTTTGTGGTTGTATTTCAGATGAGCACGGGGCAGATTAATGTCTGCAGGATTTTCATCTCCTACCAGACAAAGTCTAGGCTTTGAGATAGTGCTGATCTGTGAGACTGCACAGAAAGTGCCTGACCCGGGGTAGCTCTGTGAAGCTGGAGATAGAACCTCCATCTTCAGGGCTCTCTCTCATCTCCTTTGCTCCCCTCGCCGTGATTATGGTTCTCCAAGGGCACCACGGGCAAAAGTTCCATAGCAGGCTGTCTATTAATATTTATGCAGCAATTCAGGATGTAATGCATTGTTAAAATACAAGCTGGAAATGCACCAAATTTAATCACTTTTAGTACCAGAAATTATCTATTTCTACGTCAGATAAAAGGCGGGGGGGGCATCATTATGATATTTTATTTTTTTACCGAGTTATTTGCCAGTTCTGACGTGGCTTGAATTAAAGGACAGTAAATGATGTTGTGTAGATAAAGTTTTTCTAAGGAAGGCAAGATATCTCTGTGCAATTTAATGCGAGGAGTTAAAAATATTTAAAGTAAGTGCACAGTGAGTCAGGACGTGCACGGATCAGCCTTGCCACATCAGCCAGGCCCTTCTTCCTGTGTTGGATCTGGTGTCCACGGAGGCCACTGGGATTTGCCCTTTGCTTCCACGCAATTCCTCCTGTCTGCACGGAGAAAGAATATTTTTATCACTGATATCACTTCATTTTTGCAGCTGTCTGCTGGCATCAGGTTAGTAATATAAACTCTGTCAGGGAGCAATCTCTGCCTTCCACAGGCTGCAAAATCCACAATTATTATTTAGAGTTAACCTCCTCAGAAAGTGTTCCTTACTGAAACTGTTCCAGCCCGAAAAGAATTGTTAGTTATTGTTATCTGAGGACCTCCTACAGCCTTCCCTTGGTCAAATAAGGCTCTTTTTGTTTTCAATAGGAGTTTTTTCTAAGACCAAGCTCCGAGCTTTCATGCAAGTAAGATAAATCCAGTGAAAGTAAAACACTAATTAAAATGTATTTAAAAAAAATTAAAAAAGAAAACGTTCAAGAAGAGCGTGGTGCTCAAATAGAGCACTTTTTTTTCAGGTCACTTGGCTTTCTGATGTCATTTCTGGCAGCTTCGTTAGCCTGGCTCCATCACGTTCTGCTCTGAACGATAACGTGATGGGAGATGATCAAAGTGAGAATGCAAAAGGCTCAGGACATTTAAAAAATGTTCTATTCTGGAAATTGTTCTAAAACTATAAACAGATTACATTAAAAATCTGTCTTACCCAACATGGTTGCTCATCATCCTATTTTAGAAGGAGCTATTGAGAAGTTTGGGTAAACAGCCTTGAAGTCTTTATGATGGCAGGCTGGAAATTTCTCTGGAATTTTAGGCAACCCGAGCCTCTCTGAAGTGGAATATAACCCATTTCTGCTGTTAGGAGCCTTGTTCTAATCTTCATACTTGAAAGTGGCAAAGCATATGGGTCAGATCACCCACTCCTGCTAATGGACACAGTTCCCTGGACTTGGGTGTCCAATTATGCCAGCTAAAGATCTGTCTGTTGCTGGGCTTTATTTCCTTATTTTTCTTGTCTTCCTGATCTCTGACCCTTTATCAAAGCAATGCCGTCTATAATATGATAATAATATGAAATTCAGAGCTCTCTTTCTGACAATATATCCCAAAGAATTGTCAGGATGCTCACCTTTACGGGAAGAGAAGCTGATGAGCAGTTTCAGCCTCATGATTGTCTTTTCCTGGCGCAGGGAGAGAGTTGGGTACCTGTCCCTGGCCTTGTGGTGGGATATTAACCATTTCTGCATTTCCAAGGAGCAATTGCTCTGTGGGCTGAGTGAGTAAATAAACACACTGGCAAGTCAACAGAACGGCAGGAGGCCATTTTTCCTAATTTTAGCTGCATTTTAGTGCTTGGGAAAGCGAGAAATTTCTGAATTTTTATGGGCTCCATCCTCTGGTGCTCTCAATCAGTGCGAGGATGTGGCTGAAGCTGGAGGCAGAAATCCACAGGCACTGTGACACCTTGGGTATGGAATGGAGCTACAAGGGAGGATTTCGGTCTCCAGGCAGGATTTGACTTTCTGTTTTGATTTATGGGCTGAATATAAATGTGTATTTTAAGGGGTCATTAGAGTTTGTGGTTTGAAGTGTGCAGGTTTGTGTAGGAGAGGGTGCCTGGGCTCCTCATACAGTCCCACTTACTTCTCTATAGTAGAAAAAATGGCAGAGAACTGTCTGTAGAAAGAAAATCCTTCACCTTGGGCTCCTTAAACCAAATAAGTGATGGAATGGTCAGGAATGGCAAGATCCGTGAGAAAGTAGGGAAGGAAAATAGATAGGGAATCCCTGTGCTGTGCTTCACTGTGAAGCATCTATTCCAGGTGTTTTTTTAATCTAAATCAGCGTTGGTGCTGTTGACAGGGCCACACAAACGCTTGAGAAGTGCTGGGGCCTGTAGGTGCAAATAAAGCAAGGCACAGCAGGAAGGAAAGAAACTGGGGTGTCCTGAATGTTGGGAGAGACACATCAGGACAATCATTTGAAATCCACAGCGAGAGGTTTTGGCACCTGCCAGGCTGCCCTGTCCCCGTGCTGCTGCCGACTGGAGCTCCTCTCCTTGGGTGGCAGCAGCACTTGCAGCTGGTGACCCTCGTTTGGCGCCCTTTGGCTCTGCCTTCGCTCCAGCTCTTATCATTTGGGTAAAGCTGCTCTTGTTTACAATAATGGGGATTTGGAGCAGCCCCTCTGCCATTTCTCCAGCGCAAATACTGCGCCGGGGTAATTCCCATCTCCTGCTTCGTGCAGATGGAGCCTGGGAGGCGAGGGAGGCTCCTTCCCGACATCCCCACATCCGCCGCCTGGGCCGCGAGCCCCAGGTGACTGCGCCAGCCACACAATGTATCCGTGAGGATGGGGCAGCTGCCCTTGGTCTTCTTTCCCCCTCTCGTCTAACAGCACTTCCCTTTCCAGCTCCAAACCCAGCCGTGGCTCAGGACCCAGGGATGCAGCCCCCAGTTTCCTCCCCGCACCTAGTGGCTGCGGATTCAGCCCGGGGAAAAGGCTGCCTGGCCATGACAAACTGTGCGTTGGCTCCGTGATTTGTGTAAGCTCAGATTTTCCACTAATTCACTTATATATCCTGGATGGAAAACACAGCCCCGGGGCTGCTATAAACCATGCTGCCGGAGCCACAAAGGGCCGTCCTGCCAGCTGGGAATCGCTGGAGCGTGCGGAGCGTTGGGGGCCGGGGAAGGACTCAAGTCCAGGGGATGCACTTGTCAGCGGGGCTGTGGTGTGGGAGCAGATCCGGCTCTCCCCTGGGCTGGTTCCAGCCCCGGCTCAGCCCGGTCAGTGCAGGGACAGGCAGCAGCCAGGGCTGTGTCCCGGCCACCACACCAGCTGTGGTCAGTGCCCACTGCCTAAAACCAGCCCCTGGTTTGGGCTGTTTGGTGGCAAACATCCCGGCTTGCTGTGCTTTGCTCTCCTGCAGCCTCTGTCCACCCCAGGGCTTTGTTTTGTGCCGTGGTGCCATTCCCCAGCATTAATTTTCTGTATAAGCCACCCATGGATAATTTAAGAGCGTTTTCTTTTAAGAACAGCAAGAATGGCACATTGGCTGATTCCCCAAATGATTGCTTGTCTTGTGACAGAGAGCTGTTGACCTGCTCCTTTAATGTTACAAGTCTGCATCTAACTGCTCTCTTAATCCAACCTACTTCCTTCTTTTTAATGAAATTGTCCCTTTAGCCTTTTTCCCGGGCTGGCTTTTCAACACGAACATTAGAAACAGTCTGCTCAGTTCTTTCCTCTGCTAACATCTTGCCCAGAGCTAACTTGCAGCTTCACTCTGTCAGCTGTAAGATATAGATATACTGTTGTCTTAATTACTCATATTTCTCCTGCTGCTCATAATTCTGCTTGTTCCACCAAAGAGCTCTTCAGAGAGCTTTACCGCTTCCCTCTCCCTTTCTTTGGAGGTTTAAAGGTTGTCAGATATATAAACGATCCTTGTTGCAGAGCTTTGGTGGTGACAGTGTCCTTTGTGGAGAAGATTTAGGGGGATGGGAGGACTAAATACGGATGCTTTTAGGCTCCATCTCTGAGGAAGGAGAGAACACACATCGTACTACCTTGCATAACAGAGCACCAGGGAGGGTGTTTGGCAAATCCCTTCTCTAATGAACAGCGAGGCAGCTGTTTCTTCTGCAGCTTAAAGTGTAGATGCTGATTGTCAGGAGAAGGGTTTTCTTTATCCACCACTGATTATCCGTGGCTGTATCTGGCTGACTGCTATTCCTCTAAAAATGCTGTTGAAAAGGGACTGGACACTTTAAAAAAAAAAATCACTGCTGTGCCATAGGGAAGCTGTAGTCCTTTGTGGTTTCAGCTCTCTCTTTTATGGTTATATACCACTGTTTCTGTTATCTCTATTAATTAATCTGTCTGCCACAGCAAGTATTGCATGTTGAGTGATGTAGAGCAGATTGACAACGTGACGTCCATGGTTTTTGGCACAGGTTGGAACAAGTTCTGTCACCTCTCTGAGCTCTCTAGCGAGTTAAACCTTTGGCCAAAGTCCTTCTCTTGTGGCTATTTTGGGTCCACTCTCCATTTTAGCAGCCCTCAGCTCCAAGGTAGTTCAGTGGCAGAATAGATTTTAGTATTCAGCTGGTTGACTCAGTTCAGCTGGCTGACAGGTTCAGGACGCAGTAGTGTGAGTTTATTGTTAATCGAATAAATTAGGAGCCTGTCAAACTGCTGTGGTTGAGCCTGTTTCCCTCATAGAGCTTGTGCTGGTGGAGTGGCTGGAGGTGGGACTGTGCTTTCCATGAGTGGGGCCTAATCCCCTCACTGCAGGTTTTGTTGTGGTTGCTTTTTATATATTATTTTATATACTTATATACAATTTAAAAATAATTATCTGGTGAAAATGCTGTGCAATAAATATTTGAACATCAGAGCCGTGAGAGGTGGTGACACCAAAGATAACACACAGGTTTCATCTGATCTAACAGCAGTAACAGGCAAATAAACACCAGGCTGCAGTAAGTCATGACCAAACTCTTCCAGTAGCACAGAAGTGACTAAAGAATCTGTTAGGGGAAGCAAATGGAAACAGATGAGAGAAACTGGTGAGAGAAATTAGAAATAAAGAGTGATTTGGTTCAGTGTAGAGGAATAGCATGGGAAAAATAGATCTTCAAGTCAGTGCTCTGCTCTTGAAGAGCTGAAAGGGATCAGAGGAGCTGTCTCGGGCAAGTCAAGTTCCAGGCAAGGTCACAGGAGCGAGGACATGTGGGAAATCCTGGCAAGCTGTCTCAGTTCAGAGTGTAGGAGACTCGCAGTCAGGGAACACCATGTGGCTAACACACGGTGCAGCCCCAGCCCCAGACTGGACAAGAGGCCTGGTGAGGGTGGCCCTGTCGAAAGTCCAGGTTCCCTGAGGTTTGCCACAGAAATGTGTTTGGTGCAGGGAAAACAGAGCCACGGGCTGTGATGGTCAGCATGGGCATCTCCCCCTCTCCATGTGCAGTGTGAGCTCTGCCTGGGGCCAGGCTGCCCCAGCAGCCCCCGGCCTGTGCAGAACAGGGCACCAGGGCTCCTCCAGGAGGACTCTGGAGCCACCAGCTGAGCCTGGCACTGCTCTGAGGGCTGCTGGACACTGCAGAGTGCACGCGGTGAGCAGATATTTGGCTCTATCTACTCAAGGTTTCCCCTTGGAATCCCAATGATGCCTCCTGGAGCAGCTCTGAGGGCACAGGGGTGGGTGAGTTGGTGGCCCTGCAGTGGCTTTGGCACCCTGGCCACTGTGGCACTGGGCAGGTCCCTGCCTGGTGCCTCCCCTGCAGAGGTGCTGGGCAAAGGGCCTGACCTGGTGCCTCAGCTCTCCAAATATAGGGATGTTTCCCCATGAACTCCTCTCTGCAAACCCAAGGGCTGTTAAAAGAAGAAGGTCTCGTGACTGTGTGGTACTTGGATGCCATGGCAATGTAATTAGCTGCAGAGCAATCTTGCTAAAAATGTCCTTGGTGGAGGAGAGGACGGGGTGGGAGAGGATGGATGTTAAAGGGGAGGAAGTTTCCAGACCTGTGGCTTCACCACAACTTGGCTGCCTAAGCCAAGTCCTTCAGCTCAAATGTGAATCCAGAGGTTCAGAGCACAGTGTTTACTACAGTGTCCATGTGGGAGAGAAAGCAGCACAAACTCTCGGAGGTGTTAAGGGATTATATAACAGCTTCCCACCCCCGAGCCTCTCCAAGCCTTTGGAAAATTTTATAAAGTCTCTTAGGCTAAAAACCTCTTTGAGCTGCTGGATGACTTGAAGTAAACTTCAGAAAAGTATTCCCATTACTTTCCCTTGTTCTCCTTTTTTCTCTTCAATGTTATCTATGGATCCAGGAACTCCCGGGCTGCTTAATCCAAAGGAGGCAGACACGGAGTTCTGCACGGAACTCGGAAAGCCTCGGTGCAGGAAGGCTGTGCTGCTGATTAGTTTATCTCTGTTACTCTGCCAAACCCTCAGAATTTGGCAACCTGGGCCTTTTTATATCCGTTAGGCCTTTTTTCCTCCCTCCCTCATGACCTCTGTGGCTGCATTTGCCAAAAGTTACCCGTACTAGATATGAGGCTGTGCGTCAACATCCACAGGGCAGATGCTCCCAGGCTGCTGAAGTATTGAAGAATTCCAGAATACTGGAATTGTGTGAAGCTCTGGTGAGCTGGAAGTTGCCATAGAGAGTCGTTTCACCAAGTTCTGTTCTCAGCTGCGTCCTCTAGAGAGGAGGAAATCAGTTTCTATTGTTTATTGTTAATCCTACTGCACATTTGTATAGGAAATTATAGATTGTATTTCTGGGTTAAATGAAGACTAACCGTAGGAATAAAAAGTAAGGGTTCATAGAGATATTTTTTAAAAATTAAGTGAGATAGTGCAGTGATGCAGTGGAGGGTGAGCTGGGACTTGGTGGTATTTTGGTGGATTTCTGTATTCAGACATTGTTCTCCTTTATTTGAATTTTCCTGCACGTTAGGACAAGGCACAGGCAGCCGTGTTCTCCATCCTGATGAACGAAACAGAGCTCTAGGAGTTGAGCTGAGATTGGCTTCCCCTGCAAGAAAAATTTCTCTTTGTCACCTGAATCATAATTTTAAGGCATGAAAACTCTTCATCAGGACAGCAGCATTCTAACTCCTTACGTTTTGCAACCTGATCTTTGCAGAGCTGAAAAAAAAATCCCCATTCACTGAAGTTGTTCAGAGTTTGCTCTGGGTTGTAAAAGTCTGTAAGGTCACCTTGATTGCTGCACGTCAGCGTGGTCCCGACAGGGTGTTCTCGAGGAGACAACCATTGCTGTGACTTAATCCAAATCTGTTTAATCACATAAAATCCACATAATTCAAATATGCTTGCCCAGGATCCAGTTTCAGAGCTGTACTGAAGGGAGGGAAATCTTGTGTTGTCACAAGTCCTGCTGACATCAGTGGGGTTTCTTATTGATGCAGGACTTAGTGCTGGCACGTGCAATTGCAGCAAAATTTGGGGTTTAGCATATTTGCAATTTACTGTATTTTTAGGAAGCTGTTGCTTGGAGGTGAGTGAGTAAATGAACTCTGGGCCACGTCCAGTAACAATCTCTGACTGAACAGTTGTGCAAAGGGCCAGGGAAAATCATACAATAATCTGAAATAATTTGTGGTGTGATTAAAAAACTGTAAAGGTTTGGTTTATGTTTTTGTCTTAGAAATTTCACTTGCTACGAATGAAAAAAAATTCTGTGCTTCCCTCAAGGCATTCTGTGTTGGGTCAGAAATGTTTCAGCAATGAACACCATAGGATTTGTCAGCATAAATAACACACAGATGTTAGTGCAGCGTTGCTGGTTGTGATTTCCATCTCCAAGATCCCAAAATCTGCTCGGCCCCCGCTTCGGGGACGTGCACACAGTTCTGTCGCCTTGGAGCCCTGCATCCCAAACCTGCATCCCAAAACCTGCATCCCAAACCTGCATCCAGAACCTGCATCCAGAACCTGCATCCCAAACCTGCATCCCAAACCTTCATTCCGAAACCTGCATCCCAAACTTGCATCCAGAACCTGCATCCCAAAACCTGCATCCCAAACCTGCATCCTAAACCTGCATCAAGAACCTGCATCCAGAACCTGCATCCCAAACCTACATCCCAAAACCTGCATCCCAAAACCTGCATCCCAAACCCTGCCTCCCAAACCTGCATTCCAAACCTGCATCCAGAACCTGCATTCCAAACCCTGCATCCCAAACCTGCATCCCGAACCTGCATCCCAAACCTGCATCCCAAAACCTGCATCCCAAATCTGCATTCCAAACCTGCCCAGAGCCAGAGGAGCTGTAAACAGCTGAGTGATCCTGGTGAACAGAGCCCACACACCCGACAACTCTGCAAAGTAATCCCTAAAAAAAAAAAAGGGCGAAAAGAAAACACCGCGTTTTCCAAACCCGTGAAACCCCGGACAGGCTTTGGGGTAAACACTGGGATAAATAAATGGTGCGTGATCTGAGAGGCTGAATCCATACCCAGAACCACAGCTCGTTGCTCATCCAGTGAAATAATAATACAAGGTGAACTTTTTTCAGCCTGCAAACTGTGTCAGCTCTGGTGCATTTCTGACATGACTGTTTTTTTTGTTCTTTGTGGCCATTTTGCAATTTTCTCTGGGTTTGTTTTGATTGTAAATAGGCACACACATTAGCTAAAGCCAGATAATTTTCTCCTGGCCAGCTTTGCCAGTAAATCACTGAACTATGTAATTGGGTTTGTGTAAAATTATGCACTGCAAACTTGGGAATAAGTAAAACAGGAACAAAAAGTTGATTTTTGTAAATAGTACCGTTTTCTTTTCATGCAAAACTTCTGTTTGACTCCATTTTTCTATTCCATATCATGATCATTCTTTAAATGTTGGATGAAAATCCAAGTACAGGATAAATTCAGGCAGAACCGGTAATAATTTCTGGTTTGGCTTGTAGGTGGAGTTGAATACAGTGGTTAACTACAAGCAATATGTTCTGAAGATGATGGTGTTCAGACAAATACCCAATTTGATTCTGATAAATTGGATGCAAGACTTTGACCAGCATGGGAAGAACAGGTGAGAACCCTTGAGACTGATGCAGAAATAATCAGTATTTTGATGGTCAGGAAAAATATTGCTCCAGCAGCACAATAGATCTTCTATTAGAAACTCAAAATACTAATTACAATCTGCCTAAAGACTTATTATAAATGAAGTGGAGATAGAAACATGTTTATATTATGGGGAGGCTTATTTGCAGATAAGCAGGAAACCAGTCACACATCTTCACAAACATAATTTTAGCTGTTTTAATTAGCAGGTTTGCTTTGATTTAATTTAATTCAGTGATTCCTTCTATCTTTACTGACACATGTGCAAATAAAATGGGCTGACCTGACTCCTGACACCCCGTTTCCTCTTTCATTTCTGGATTTGTTGTTGTTGATTCCGGCAGTGTTTACGGTGGAATGATGGGGTCAGCACTTCCTCCCTGCACGGCCACAGATGGAGGGTGGGGATGACAACTCCGCCTCTGAGGGGGCTTTTTCCCCCCAGCACTGCTGATTCCCGAGGTGCTGGATGTCAAAGGCCAGCAGGAGTCCCAATAACCTCCAGTTTCCAATTCTATTTAGGGTTGGAATGACAAAAAAATACGCTTTTTTTGTGTAGTTGTGGTAAAAGTGAAGTGACCTTTTACTTGCTGTAGATCCAGACCCTGGAAAGAAGCCCCACGTGTGCATCAGCTTTGGATGGAAAAACAAGCTTTAAAGCTGTCAGAATTCATATATTTAATGTTTGGAGATTTGGTGGGTTTATTTAACAGCGAAAGTTGTTATTGACAGAATAAGAACACGTAGTCCTGGATAAAATCACAACATTAATGCACTGACAAAACCCCAATCTGTGTTGACTTTGTGGAGCTTTTTGTTGGTCTGAGGGCTTGGAAAGTATTTTTTTCTTCTTTATGTCAGAAAAACGATTGTTAATACGCCAGGTGTTGTTCTCCCTTCCCTCTGCACCCCTCCCTCTGCAGTGTCTCACAGCTCTGTGATAGGTAATTAAAACAATCACTGGAATGTTTCAAAGCTATTGCAGCCTTTACTTGACTTTTAAAAATCCTATTTGAAGAAGAATGTTAAAATTAATTTGTATCTGGCTCAGCAAAGTGCTCTTTACTTGAGCAATGGACTTTACAACATTGCCAACAAAAAGAGTGGAATTAATATTATATTTGCCTTTATCTAGGGTTATTCTGTTAACTGTTTTATACTGGAAATTAATTTCAATATCATACAGATGCCTACAAGTCCTGAATGCAGCAGTTTTAGCATGCAGCCGCAGCACTCCTAGTTCATAATCGTGGTAAAAATAAGAATTCTAAAGGAATAAACTTTCCAGGACAATTAAATGATTCTGCCCCCAGATAATGGAAGGACAAATTTTGTATTCTTGGACTGTAAAATCTGTAAGAGGGAAAAGTGTTATTAAAGAAGTATTGTGTGGTTATTTTGAAAAGAAGGGTAATTTTACAAGTTTGTCTTCCTACTGAGGAAAAATACTTTGGAGACTGGGAAGCAGCTGTCGGGATAGGAGCGATTTTGATGTGGAAATGCTCTCCTGTTTTTCTTCCCCATCTCTATTTTTTGTGTTTTACTTCCCTGCTTCCACAGGGCTTTGGAAACCTTGTAATTCATCCTTTAAGGAATTCTTGGTCTGTGGGACAGGATTTTATTATTAAAATAAGCTTTCTTGTAATTACATTCGTTTTGATCCTTAAAAAACCCTTAATCTTTACAAATGGGTGTTCTGTGTTACTGTAAAGGGGATCCTTCTCCCCTCCTTTCCAGGTTTGTCCCTCTTTGGGATTGGCAGTTCCCTGGCATGGGCAGGAGTGGTGGCAACTGCTGCAAGGAGAAAAGACAAGTTGAGGAATTTCCAGGACAAATGGAATTGGTTCAGGCTTCGAAATCACTGATTCAAAAAAAGGAAAAAGCCACACAAGATGAAAGGTTTTGCATCTCCCTTGCTGGTGTGTGGGGAACGCTTGCCTGGCGTGGAAGTCAATATGTGAATAAAGCCAATGTTTTTACCTGTGCGCTTATGGAAATCTGAGAGATACCAGGGAGCAGGGTGCAAACCAAAAATATCAATACTGACAAATTCAAATAAGGACTTTTCCCCATTAAATTTCAAATATATGGCTATGTGTGCAAACATTTCCCATTTATGAAAGACAGCATAACCTCATCTTCTGTTTTTGCTCCTTTGTGGACGTTTTTAACTCCTTCATGGACATTTCTAAATCCTTTTCTTCTAACCACACACAGGTATGGCAAACAAATTTACAAATGTGGATAAAAATACAGCTTAAATCCTCACCTGCGTCGTTGCGTCAACACAACTCAATCTGACAGCGTGCTTTTGCCAGGTGGAACAAAGAGCAGTAAATTAGTTCTGAACATTTATGATCTTGCGTTATAAAGACTCCAACAGACTGTGTTCAAAATCAATTGTCAGAGTGATGGGGATTAATAACTCTGGTTCTGTAACCTTTTCCGTATCTGCAGCCTGGCTAAGGGCACGTTTCAAGATCTGCTGCCATATTTCATTATTGCAACCTCCGTTTGAAAGACCTTTTTGATGCTTAAAAAAAGAAACAGATTAGCTTTTAGTAGGGCTGGATGAATAACTCAGAATTAATAATTCACTCAGTGAATTTTGCCTCTTATTCTGTAGGAAGAATGAAGAGAAAATAGTTGTCAAAATTTTTCTAGTAACCTGTTGGGTTTTTTTATTAACCAAAACTCGAAATCGGAATTCAGGGTGTGTTATGTGTTTGTGATTGATCAGTCAGGTGGTATTGGTTTAATTCCCCAATTAATTGAGGATAAATACTAGAATAAATTTAATGATTAAATATTTGAGGAGAGAGCATTTAAAAATCCCTTTCCACCCGCACACAAGCTTGAAATCAGGTTTTGAAAGAACTCTTGAAAGTAAAAATCCGAGTGCACGAAAATTGTTGGAAAGGAAATGTAAATAAGGCAGGAATGTGGCCAAGCCAAGTCCATTACAAGGCACAAATAACTTTGAGGCTTCCACAAAGTTTCCCTTCTTAGCTCCAGCACCTGTTTTGGGAGAAGAAAAATAAATATTAGGATAAACATGGGAGCAGGGTAAATGAGAGGTTTATTGAATTTCCCTGCCTCCCCAGCTACTGTGCTGTGTTTTATGGGAGTGAGATGTTTGATACAAGTGAAACCACGGGAAGAATTGGCATCTTTTGGCTCTCCTTGCCTCCCAGCTGGAATGTTTGCATCCCACCCGTGCCAGCTCTGCTGGGCTAAGAGGCATCCACGTCTTCTCCCACGTTTCCGTGCACTTTGTGTTGCTTTTTTCCTAAATAGAGATAAAACGGTTAAATATTTCCCAACGCAATCCACACATGTGATCTCCAGGGCCGTGCATACCATCAAACTGTCATTTCCTTCGATTAACCTTCACCTGACCTCCCTCCCCCAGGCGCTTTCCGATCCCTTGTTCCTCCGCCTGAGCCTGGTGCTCTCTCAGGTGAGTGCCTCTGTCACTCAGGAGCTGGACACGTTCCTGGAGAACCTGGTGGAGATGCTGTGGTGGAAAACTGGGCAGAATTTGCCCCCAGTTACACAAGCCAGAGCTGGATGTGTTGAGAAGTGCAAAGGAAACACAGCTCGGATAAGAGCAGTTGAAGAAACCTGAATTTTAAGAGTGTCTCTGAAGTGTTTCATGAATATTGTGAAATATTTAAGATCACAAAAGGTTCGTGACTGAGATCTACAGGACTTTTCTGCTGTAACTCCTTCATGTTCTCAGGAAGGGCCAGTTTGTGGAGAATAAAATCACAAACAAAGGAGAGGATCAGAGTTCATGAGTCACCTCCTTACAACAACAGAGTTTGGAAATTGCCAGGGCCCTCTATTTTATCATTTTGAAACCCCACAGATATGAGTTAATCTCAATTTTTATCTACAGGTGGCAAGAAAATGAAAATTAGGAAGGGCAGAAGAAACAAAATATTTAAAAATGATGCATCCCTACAAAAATTGCAGTTACTCCAAACGGAGGTTTTTTTGCTTGGTGGTTTACAAGAAATGCTGATGTTTGTGTCAGCTTGGGACAATTTTATTTTTTTGTTCTGGAATTCCTCAAGAGAGAACAAAATGGAACTGAGATACTATGAATCGAGTCAGATTACACTTTGGGCTGACAGCAGAGAAGAGCAAAGCCTACACTGAATCCATAACTTCTGCTTATGGAATCAAATATATTTTGGGATGATAATAAAGGCCATGTGTGATGAAGTATTTCTTCATCCCAAGGTAAGCTGGTACAGTGGCACGAGCTGAAACTAAGCACTTTGGTTTTAGGCTTAATTTGACTTTTGTCGAAGTTAAATCTCACACTTTTTGCTGAGAGATTAAAAATGTGCCATCAGAAGCCTCAGCATCACATCAATTCCTATGGATGAGGATGGTTTATCCCTTAAATCAGTCTGTGATGTAGTAAATAGGTCAGAAAATTCCTCAGAATTTCATCACCAGGCATAATTTACAGACCTTACAGGATTTTTGTAGACATAGAATCCTAGAAATGTTTGGTTGGAAGAGACCTTTAAGACCATCAAGCCCTTTTTTGCTGAATCCCAGTTTGTCCATTTTTTTATTATTACATTAGCACCTAAAGAACAGAGTCTAAGTGTGCAGCATTCTGTGATTTCTACTCATCCCTGAGATCATGAGACCTGTTGGAAAATAGCTTTAGAACAAGAAAGAATTGCGATGTAGGGTTCCTGTGCAAACACTGGATCCATTCCTTCCGCCGAGAGTTTATGATCTATTTTTTAAGTTTTTATTCGTGACGGCTTTTTTTTCTCCATTCCAGTGGGAATGCTACATTTATAAATCAGGTGGAAGCAGATATTGCAGATGTACAGCGGGGATGGTGGTCAGAACTTCCAGCATGACGTGGTTGGTCAGTCTGTACTGACCAGTAGCACCAAGTTCCTGCACTGGTGGGAACTGGTGTGACTGGTTCTACTCTGTTTTAACTAATACCTAAAAAAATCATTCTATAATTCCACGGGGATTGTCAAAATCCCACTTCTGGAGTCAACGTGACCCGTTGTTGTCCCTGTTAAGGTTTTTGCAAATGGTTCTCCAGAAAAAACCCCAATATTTTCTATGCAATCCTCCCCCAAACCAATCTGCAGTGACGGGGCTGTACTCACCTGGTGGAGTGGAGAATTTAAATGGA
The DNA here is from genome assembly GCA_013397725.1 of Rhagologus leucostigma. Lineage (NCBI taxonomy): Eukaryota > Metazoa > Chordata > Aves > Passeriformes > Rhagologus > Rhagologus leucostigma. The sequence continues at coordinate 489,115 of VZTD01000230.1, read as the reverse complement.
AGAACAAAAAGAAACTGAAATTGCCTTAGGGATTGAGGTCAGGTGAAGGTTAATCAAAGGAAATGACAGTAAAATGGCATTCAGGGCTCTTGGTACATTTTTAATCATTCCTCTCTCTCCCGCTCATAAAAGACACAAAAGATGTCCAACTTTTTGCCATTGTATTTAGTTAAGGATGACTTTTATTTTTGCCTTGATTGTTTTAAAATAGCCTTTCTTTTTGATTTCCCTTGTAGATTTAGCTCTTGAAAACTTGCATTGCAGTGCCTTAAAGATGTGTGTGGGAAATTGGGAATGTGTGTGTGGGGGGAAGAAGAATGTTAAGAAAAGGGAGTAATTTTCCCCAGAATATCTCTCATTTTAATTTCTCTTTCTCAAGTGATAGATTTTGAAGGATTTCTAAAAGTCATGAGTTTAGGGAATAAATACTCAGAAAAGCTAAATATTCACATTATTACACAAGTACCAGGCTAAGTGCAGTTCATGATTGCAACTACTGGAAGCAAGAATAGTTTCTTTCACACTCTGCTAATCTACAAGTTATTGTTCTGGTTTTAGGTCTAGGTATTTTGTATATTTTTTGTAAAAAATATTAGAATAATCCACATGATCGCAATGAAATTGTGAAGTCACGTCTGAATTTGCAGGCTGTTGGTTATATCCTGATTTTGTGTATGTGAAAAGGCCCCGTTTGGGAACTGTTATTTCCTGAGTTTGGAGTTGTCACTCTATGCCCGTCACCTCAGATAACTTTGGCATAACTACAACAGGAACAGGAGCAACTTTATGTAACTTATAACTGCCCAGGGCAACTTTTAAAAAATGTGAGCTATGCATTTTTTTTTTCAAGTCTGTTTGTATAGACTCCCTTCCCCCTGCAACACAAAGGGTCCTGAAGGGGATGGATTAAACCCAAGCAGCTTTTAACTGAGGTAACTTGGTGTAGCAACTGTGTTCTCCCTGCTCTTTTCATCAGCATTGGGCACTGAGCCCCTTGAATGATGCAGCTGGAACTGAGCTTAGGCAGGACCTTGAGCCAAGTTTAGGCAAGACCTTAAGCCTTTGGAGAGGAACCTGTGGCTTGAAAACACATCCCTGCAGCCCCGTGCAAAGAGTAACCCCACTGCGAGTTGCAGGGAAATGGAATTTTATGCGTATGAGATGCTCCACACTTCGGGGAAAAAAAATAAAATAGTCTGGAAGTGATTTCTCCGTGTGTCCTTGTGCCAGTGTGGCCGGGGGCTGCCACCGGGAATGTGGCACTTTTCTGCCAGATCCCACTTAGCAAGAGCTGCCACATGGATGCCAGATGGGCTCTTTGCCAGGGAGGAGGAGGAGGAGGGAAAGCCCTGCCCACCCTGCAAACACTGCCGAGAAAATCCTGTCAGGGATTTAGCGTAAAAACTGGGAAAAATGGGAAATCTATATCAGAAGTCGTTGAGCAAAGGTTGAGTTGAGCTGAGCTCTCTGCCAGGGAAGGGGAGAGGAACACAGTGGGGAAGGCTGGGCCCTGGTGCTGGGAGTGCAGAAGCTCCCAGCAAGAAGTGCCTGGTGAGGGACAGGGAGATGAGGAACTCGGGGATTTCCACGTTGACAGGGCCTGACTGGGATTTTATGACGCTGTAACAACGCCAGTGCCAGGTTTATGGAGGGTATTTTTCAACTCAGCCCGAGCAGCCAGTTCTGCCCCTGTAACTCTCCTGTCTGGTAAAACCTCTGTCCTGCTAACAGAAATCCAAGTGATTTGTGGTGTGTCTTTGGCAAAACAGGAATATCTGTTTAAGAAAAAGAACAAAAGTGAGCGAGATCATTTAAAATGAAAACTGAGTACCTGAGCTGAAGGCGGTGTTAACTGCTGACAACTGGAAAACTCTTGGACTGAGGGAATGTGATTTTTCCACCTGGTCTAGTGGAAGATGTCCCTGCCCCTGGCAGGGGAGTTGAAACTGGATGAGCTTTAATGTCCCTTCCAAACCAAACCATTCTGTGCTTCTTTTTTAACAAACAACATGACCTCAGAATTTTGCTAAAGTAAATACTAAAGAATCATAGTCAGATCATATCTCTATTTTTAAAGCATCCAATAGAAATATTCAATCTATTATACTCCTGCAAGCCGAAATTATTCAAGTATGGCAAAGATCAAGCTGGTTTGAGCATTTTTATTCCAGCTACTGGGATCATCACTCCCTCTCCTGCCAGTGGAGCCCATCTTGGGTCAGGGCTGCTTGTTAGGACAAGAAGTTGTGATCTGAATGTAGCTGGATTAATCGGTTTGGGTATTTTCCATGTTGCAAAGTGACTGTGGGATAAAATAGGAGTATTTAGAGTTTCCCCATGGGCGGAAAATGGAGTTTGTGGGAAGAAAGGGGGGTCTTGTGTTTGGTGTTTGCTGCAGCTGAGGTGAGGGCAGTGCAGCAGCCGAGCTGAGGGGAAGCTCTGCTCCGTGTCTCAGTTTTTCAGGCTGGTTTTAACATCTTGTACCAAATTACCAGCCTGAGAGGGGGGCTCAGGGTGAGGAACCTCACTGGAGCATCAAAGGAATAGGATAAAATATGATGGAGGAACAGCAATAACTGATGGCTTTGCGTTTCCTTTGCTCCCTGTTTTTGGAGAGAAACCTTCCATGCGAGTATTCTCAGGTGATATCTTGGTTTCTGTTGGAATAAATTGCTTGTCTCAGTTTGATCCCTGAGCCTTCTGATAAAAATACCGTGGTTTTGTACCTTATTAGCAGCATGGTTGAGTCCAAACCCTGACAGGGCTTTACTGGGTGTGAGGGATCAGGGAAGGTCAGGGATGTGCTGAGTGCAGAGGCTCTGGTGCCTGCTGGCAAACAGAGGGTTTGGCTCTGGTGCTCTCAGCTTTGCACCTTCATTTTCCACCCTTCCACCATCAAGATGCAGAGATGCTCAGGAGAAAATTCACGCTGTCTAAATTTAGATGTCCAATTTTGGTTGCTCCTGGCTGTAACAAAGCACAAGCTCTGCTTGCTGCCAGTCTCTTCAGTTGCAGAGTCAGATTCTTGTTTGAGCCCGGCTCTGGGTGAGCAGAAAGCACAGTGGGAGCAGCTCCACATCTCAGACAGGGCAGTTCTCCTGCCAGAGCTGCCATGAGGCCACTGGGATCTCACTGAGTACCCAAATCAGATCCCTTGTGGGGGCAGAACCAGTCGTTGCATGGCAGCTCATTTTATTGTGAAGGCTTCTGTGATAAATCCTCAGTGTAAGCAAGGTTTGAAAAAGAAAGGAGCCAAAGCCTTCGAAAACATTTAAAAGTAAGAAAGTTCCACGCTGAGCTTGAGGTGAAGCCCAGGTTTCACCAGATGCCCAGTCAGGCAGGAATAATCTCCATGATATCCTGCTGGGTCATCATTTCTCCTGGTGCTTTGTCCCATTGGCTCTTGCAGCTCTGGAATCGGTGAGAAGCAGAAGGCAGCCAGCTCTATTTTCAAATTAGGGGAGGTAGACTCCCTTCCGGAGGTTATTTGTTGTATCACCTGAAGTTAATTTAATGCTTAAAATAGAGACAAACCAGTTCTGAGGGATTTTAACCTGAAAATGCACTGGGAGCAGCCACTGCCTGCACTCTCTGCTGCAGGAGCATGGGATCCCAGAACCATCTGCACACAACCCTGTGCCATGAGCTCCAGGAAGACCTTGCTTGAGCACGGAGGTTGGGCCGGATGATCCCACCAGCGGTGCTTCCAACCTTACCCCTTACTCTGTGATGGTCTGGAGGAGGGCATTAACAACCAGGACATTTCTTTATGGGGTGGGTTTGGAAACACCAGCTACCTGGAAGGAGACCTTTGCAATCAGGGATGTTGTCCCTACTGAAATCATCAGAAATCTGGGAGGGTCGTGGCTGCCTGGGCAGCCCTGAGAGGCTTTGGACCATTTGCTGAGGCCACCCGTGGTTACTGGTTTAGAGAATGTGTCACTATTTTACTCTGGCATCTGTTCAAAGTCCTAATTCTGTGGATCAGTGTCTTTCAGACGAAGGAAGTGAAATCCTTTCTTGCCCCTGGTGTCTGAGTAAATTGATATCAAATTCTCTAATGAAAAGACAACTGTTGTCAGCAGAGGCAAGCAACAAGAAAATCTGGGACAGGAGGTAACTTTATGATGGATTCTACATCCTCAGGGACTTTCTGAGCTCTGAGGATTAATTTTCTATTATATCCATGTGTGGGGCTTCCCTTAAATACACTTCCACTAACAACTTAATACTTTTTTCAATTACAGTATCATAAAATGCTACAACTTTTTTTGACATTCTGCCACTTAGAGGCCAAGGCTTTCATCACTGTGACTGTTGTTGCCCCCTTTTACTTTTCTTAAATGAAGCAATTTTTGCTGCCCTGTTGAAGCCGTGGTTTTGTGGAGAAAACATTCTTTGCACAGGGAAAAAACCCCTTGGGAACTGAACTTCTGCAGTGGTTTGCACTCCATGAGCTTGATCTGCAGTTCCTGATGGACTTGCAAAGCCTCACCAGAAGTGTCTCTTCACAATATTTTAGCTCAGTTGACTCAGTTGACTTTATTATCTTTATTTGTTTAGATTTATTTATATGTTATTTATTTTACCATCTCTATGTCATGTAAGGTAACTCTAAGAATGCTTTCAGACAAAAAAAAAAAAGGCATTTTTACCTGTCCACACACTTGACTGTGTGAGATAGAGCCAGAGCACCAGCAATCCAGAATTTCCTGCAGCAACCTCACACTGCATCTAAAAATGAATTGCTCAGGGTACGAGCCAATGGTTTATAAATAAGAAGGATTTGGATAACTACAGATTACAACCTATTTTAGGAGAGTGGTAAGCAGGTCAAATAGTTTGGAGTTCTCCACCTGGAAGTGTGGGGAGTTGGAGAAGGAAAAATAAATAGCGTGAGATGTGTGAAAACACCCTGAGTGCTAAGGAGAGGCTCCAGTGCTGGTGAGGCTGTGTTCCCCTTTGGAACACTGATGGATCAGTGCTGTCGGTCACATGGGGTCCCTTCTGGCAGAACAAGGCTTGAGAGGACCTCTTCACCTGGGAACTCACAGAACCCTTTTGCTTTTGTTGGCACGGAGGAGGAAGGATGCCCTGATTTTACAGGACAGCTGAGAACTCTGTAAGTTTGGAAATACTAATCCAGTTGCCCCCAAATAAATCAGTATTTTTTACGTTTTTATGATTTTATAACCAAAATTAGATATCTTTAAGTAGATATGTGATTTTACAGCAAAAAATTATTAGATCAGGGCAAGATGAATTGAGAGGTTGGAGGTGATGTCTGTAGAAGGAGCTTGGGCAGATATGGAGATTCCCATGGGAGAGCAGAGGCTCCTTGTGCAGGCACAGGGCAAGCAGGGACCAGGAGCTCTGTCTGTCCCCCAGCCAGGATGGAATCATGGAATGGTTTGGGTTGGAAGGACCTTAAATTTTACCCAGTGCCACCCCTCGCCATGGGCAGGGACACCTTCCACTATCCCAGGTTGCTCCAATCCCTGTCCAGCCGGGCCTTGGACACTTCCAGGGATGGGAAGTCCACAACCCAGAGGCTGGGTCAATAGAAGTGTTGGAAAACAAGGCTGCCCAGCTGCTTTCCCACATTTTCTATCCCCTTCACTGAGGAAAAGAGGCAAAAGCCTTCCCGACCCAGTGTTCACAAGGGACACATCACCGAGTGTCGGCACGGGGAACATGAACTGATCCCAGTTAATCTTCCCTGCTTCCTTCTGCACCTCCATTTTATAAACTGAAACTGGCAGGGAATTATGGCCACAAAACCTGATTTCTGCCTCAGTTCTGCTCCTCGGCACAGAACTACCTGACAATTAATATTTGTGTATACCTTTTGAAATCTGTGACCTTTGGGGAGTTGACAGAGCTATAATATTGGTCTTTGTGTGCTTGCCTGGCTTTTAAAGTCCCTGCCTGGTGGATGTAAGTTCAGTGGATACAGATCTGAAACTTGATTTCCTCAGTATAGCTGCATTAGCATTCAGCTGTGGGTATGTAAGATAATAGTATTAAAAGCAACCTTCCATCCTGTTGTCATGGATGCAGCACAGCCCAATCCTGGGAGCAGTACACCACCAGTCTTTGTACAATCTCATTTTTATCTACAAATTTTGATTTAATTATACCAGAAATTCTGCAGCCGTCTATAATATATGATTTTATTTTCCATTTTGAGCATTAAAATGTAAGAATTGAGCAGCCACAGTTCTTTGTCCAGGGCTCCTTTTTTTTTTTTTTTTTTTTGCATTCCAAGTATCTGTCAGTATTAGTTATGAGACTGTGTGAAATAAGTAGCCATGAAAGATGCCTGCTTTTATGACAGAATGAGTGGTTTCATGAATTTTAAAGGAGCACATTTGTATTTTCTGTTCTTGAACTACATGGGCTACTCGCAAATATGACAGAAGATAATTGTTTGAGGAATTATGACGCCTTTCAAGATTTTGCAGGATATTACTATTTTCATAATCTTTCATTTATCAGCTTCTGCGGCTTGATTTATTTATGGGGGTAATTTGGAAATTAAAGTACTCCCACTCTGGCAGCAAAGGTACATGTTTGCTCCGCGTGGCTCGTGCTCCCTCCCCTTGGCAAAAAGAATGAATGTGCTAATTTTCATGTCAGACGCCGAAGGAAGGCGTCAGGACTGGGGGGCAGTCAGGTGTGATCCTGGGCCACGTGAGCCAGGAGGGAGAGTCCGAAGCCTTGGGATGAGCGGGGATTTCAATCTCCAGCAGCACCCGTGGCACCAGGCAGAGCGTGTGCTCGGTTCGCTAGGATTTAAATGAAGGCATTGTTAGCAGGGATTTTGTGTGACTGAGTAAAGGCTTCAAGCCTTTAATTGACTCAGAAAATCTTTTTAGTTGTGATTAGAGGGACAGATACTCAGCTGGTGAGGACTGATGGTGCTCCATTGAATCAATTTTCATACCCTGTCTGGAGTCAATGGAGCAGGGCTCATTTATAACCCTGTACCTGGCCTGTTATTAAAAAAAAACATTCCAAGCCTGGTATCTGAGTGGTACAGTAACCTTTTATCAGAGAGCTGCTGGGCTCAATTTAAAAAAATTCGTCAAAATCAGGGGTAAAATCCTCAGGCTAATAAATTCAGTGGCATGAGCTATTTTCATTTGGTTGGGAATTTAAGTGTGGAAACCTATGGCTGTGTCCTATTTGCTTAAAAGTTCGGTGATGGATCTGCCATACTTTCATATTTAGCATAAGGTTGTCTTCTTAAAGGCTAAAATGAAGCATCTCTATATCTATATGAAGCATCTCTATATCCGTACGAAGCATCTCTATATGAAGCATCTTTTAAAGACTAAATGAAGCATCTCTATAGTCTTTTCTGGTTTAGCCTTGAAGTGTTTTTATTTTTTTCCCCTGGTAATATTATCTCACTTTCCATCCTGTGATAACCGCGTAGAAGGATTTTATTTTATGGTTAAAAAAAAATAAATCTGGAAATCTTCGTGTATTAAACTTGTCCCTAAGATCTGAATATTATCACTGAAAATCCCCTCTCAAAATTCTGTGCACACCCATAATTAAACTGCTCTGAAAGGTGCAGTCAGGAGAACCAGGCATCAACATTATGGAGTGAAAATTAAAGAGGCAAAACATCAGAGTGTCTACTGTATGTGCCTGCTGTTAGACACTCAAGCATGGAGAACAGGATACACCTCTATGGATGGATGGCTTTCCTTATTAAAAAAACACAGTAGGACTCACAGTAGGGGAACACACTAAAACAAGGCTTTGTAGTAATTTCCTTGAAAGAAATTTCCCAAGATAGCAACTTAAAAAAGCTTTTAATCTCACGACTGGCTCTATAGTGAGTTTTACTGGGGCTGGGATAAAAACAGCGGTTAGATTGCAGCTGATCTGGTAGGGTTGGTCTGAAGCCTCTTTCCTCCCAAGAAAAGGATTAGACTTTCCTTGCACCAGAACAAGGGTTGAATAGATTGATGTGATTCTGGCATATTTGAGAACCTTAAATACGTATCTCTCAAGTCTGAAACTATGTGGGAAAACAGAACCCTTTCCCAGCTGGAATACTTGACCAACCGCGCTGCCGTGCGACACCGAGCCGATGCGTTAGATCAAGGTTCCTTCTGCATGTCTAAATTTGAAACCACTGTCCCTCGTGATTTTGAGCTGATATTTTATTTTGAGTCTCTGAGCAATGTCCTTTCCCACTTGGGAGGAACATAAAGTGTTTCTCATAAATTCCTGGAGAAGAATCCAACAGGACTATGTCCTGCAGCAGCTCGCTGTGCTGCGGTGGGCCAGCAGCTCCCTTGCTGGGATTTGCCTGATCTGTTGTCTATTTTACATGACTATTAAACACCAAAGTAAAGGAAAAAAAAACCCAAATCTGGCTAAATTCCCATGCAAACCTGCTGGAAGGCCGGCCTGTGTGTTACAGTTACCTGATAACCCTTAAACTGCTGTGGCTGCAGCTCCGTGCTGCTCTTGCTGCTGGTGCATGTGTCCAAGGCCACACTCTGAAATCCTGTGGCTTCTCCTCAACCTTCTCCTTCCCTGTTTGGGTGCTGTGGCTGTGGGAGGTGGCCCCAGGGGTTTGGTAGAAGGGGCTGGAGGCTGGAGGTGCAGCAGGAGCTGCCCGCACTCCCCTCCAGGCAGCACTGGAGTTCTCAGCACCGTGTGTGAGCATCGGTGGAGGAGAGGGAACATCTTGTACCTATCTTGTGTCAGCGAGCTGAGAACAGGCAAGGAACATGTCTGATAATGTGTTTCACATTGAAATAATTAAAGAGAATTGTTGCTGGAGGGAAATGTGCCTTTAAAAATTAACCCTGACATCTCTCCGGCAATTTGGCGTATTACAAGAGATCCTTTTTTCCCCCTCTCTTTTTTTTCTTCTTTAGTTTTACTAAACTCGATATGCATTTTTCAGCACTTTGGAAAATGCAGAGCCTTTGAAAACTTCCCTGTACGAACAGTCTATACTTACATGAGCAGCCCCATCTATTTCCCACTGAACTACTCGTAGGACTGATGTTTAAAGGAACGGGGCTGAAGTAAATGACACGTTCTGCAATGCCCTGGAGCTTCTGCTAGTTATTATTGTTTGAATCTCTGTCTTGATTGCATATATTGCAGTCTTCTATCACACAGGGAGCCAGTTTTGAAATCTGAATGTTGTTCCTCAAATAACCATCAAGCAGCTCGCTTTATTATTTCTTCTTGCGCTGAAAAAAAATCCTTGGAAATTGAAAGTAGTCATTTCCATAAAGCACTCAAAGTTTAAAAATGTTCTTTTTGAAGGAGCTGGAGTATTTGAAAACAAATGTTAGTGTCCATAAACGTAGTATTACTTATTTTTTTAAAATTCAAGCTGTGGCAACACCAATTACATTCACTTTTTTGTCACCTGTAGAAAGTTAAATATACAACCGGGTATCAGTGATCGGGAAGTTTGGCTTCACTCTATTGTGGCTATAAAAGTTATTTACCAGTTGAAGAATTGTGCAACTTCTTACTGGGGTGAATTTCTGTATTTTCAGTTCTCCATTCAACCATAATTTGTTAGTCCAGGGCTGGAAATGTTGGGTTCCTCTCCTTTTGTTTATTTGCTAATTTGAAGCTGCATTTCCAGGCTGGAAAAGGGCACAGGAGGTGGCAGGACTGGTGAGGATGCTCAGGCTGCTTTTCCTCTCTGATGTGGCCAGAGCTGCCTTGGACCGTGTGAGTTTTCCAGGCTCTTTCCTTGTGCTGGTCCCTGGGAGGAACCTGAGGGTGTTATTCCAGACCTGATGGCTGGAATTCTGCAATCCTCTGGCCTGAGGAATGGCTGAGGTGCTGCTGAGGCATTCCTGGCTTTCAGTCCTGCAGCAGAGAAAACAGACACGCAAACTGTCCTCAAGACGCTGAAAAGTCTTTCTTTAAAATTTTTTTTTCTTTCTTTATTTTTTACTTCTTTTGAATAATTTGTGACCTGATGGGAGGGAAACACAGTGCAATGTACAGAAGCAGGAACACACTTTTAATTTACATCTGCAGTTTCCAGGCTGCAGGGCAGATTCCTGGGTGACGCTCTCTGTCCTGGAGAACCTCAGTCTGGGGTTTACACTGAGAGAGAATTACCTTGCAGGAGCCAAACCCTCCTACATTTCTTAGCCAAGGAGAAGAGATTCAGCCTCATATTTTCTCATCTCTTGAACTTGTAACAATTTGGTGATCTTGGGCACAAGTCTTCAAGATGCTGAGTATCCCCGTGGGCACTTAATCAGGACAGCTGATGGCTTGTGATGCGTCCTACGACTGGGCGCTTCCTTAGTTAAATTTAAAACACGAAATACTTTAAAAACCCTTTTCAAAAACATTTTTCTTATCTTAGGAATGATTTTTACCCTTTTTATAAAACCAGCAGTTGAAGAAGTATCTGTTAGCTGCTGGGTTTGTGTTATAAGCCTGGCTGTACACAATATTGCTGGGATGTACTTTTTGGCTATTAAAGGCTCATTAAAAAAATTAAAGTCCCCACAATTTACAATATTTTCCATTGAAATAGCATGTTAACACATTTCTTTAATCAGTGTGTAACTGTCAAGGGAAAGAACAATTCATCTAGTATATGCATACATTAGGAAAAAAAAATTATCAGATTTAATTTTATTTGTTTTATATTCAGGGCTTTTTTGAAGGAATTCCTGCAGGGAAATGGTTAATCTATTTTTAACTAAAGCTTACTTTTGTAATCTATCCAGTGCTTAGAGTTCTGTCATTGATCTATGATTTATGTGATTTAAACCACCTCTTGGCTGTAACATTGGTTTCTATCCAAGATGCTGAGCTGAATACTAATTACGAGATCAAATTTATGCTGTTGGGCTAAGCAGCTGAAGGAGCTTTCCATGCAGGACTCCCTTAAACCACGCCACCGTTGAACATTAGTGGAATATTTGGCAAGGGGGATGGGGGAAAAAGCTGGAAAAGGGAAAAAAAATACAGCAGGAAAGCTGAAGTGTCCTTTGAAAGCTTTATTTTTAGTTCTCTTGAATGAGTGCACAGTGCTGGATGCAGAAATTCAGTGTGTGAATATGCACATGGGGCTGTTTTTCCAGCAGAATCTCACTAATTCCCCCTAACGACTGGGAAACCCACTGAGAAAAGCCAAATGGCACCAGCGAGCAAACAAATAAATATGATTGAGGAGATTTTATTCCAAGATGTATTTTATGCCTTTATTTTGACAAGTATCACGTTGTCAGAATGATTTATGGTATTTCAGAGCATACCAGTAAATGCACTGTAGGATGGGTCCTTACAGGAAGAAAGTCTGGGTAACAATAGCTTTGCTTTGCCTCCCCTTAAAGCATTTTTGCTGAGAAATCAGCCAAGAGCACCAATTTTATAGAAAACATAGGTTTTCTTCAGTAAGAATGAGTAACAATTCCATTCTCCTGCATTACCTTTGGAGAGGAGGTCAGGATGGCAGCAATTTTCTTTGGGGGAAAGGGAGTCAAAGCCTGTTCCAACAGCTCAGAATCCAAACCCCAGTCTGAATAACAATGAAATTTTCTATTGGAATTTTATTGATTATAATGACTTTTGAGAGGAAACATGTTCCAATGCACCATTTGACTTTCATCTCTGTTGGTATAATGTTGAGGTGTTTCGTTTTGATGATGCTGAAATATTTTAGTTTGTTTAGGCTTGTTTTATTTTTTGGTTTATACATTTATTTATAGTGTAGTTTTCCTGTTTCCCAGTGCTTTGCCTTATATTTTGTTCCAACTGGGCGACTGGAACATCTTCAGCCTCCCACTGCACCTCATTAAAATGGAACATTTCCATAAAATGCTTTCCCAAATTCAACTTTGCTGGAATCTTTTTAGGAACATTTTCAGAGATCTTTTAAGAAACTTTGACCTTCTGCACTTGGGAAAATACTGGGATTTCTAACAGAACTCCAGGTTGTGACTACTTCTCCTGCCTTTTTAACTGGGGAGTGGCTTGTTCTGCCCTCAGGGTTTGGGAAACGCCTTCTTGGCCAATGGATCAATGTGTGGGGGTGTCCTCAGACACAGAGCAGGAGAAGGATTTGGATCCTCTGCTGTTTTCCCTGTGATATCCGTGCTGCCACCAGTGAGGATCATTGTCTGGAGCCCCATTTGGGGGGCTGTGTGTCCCCTCCCCTGGCAGAGGTTGCTGGAGCCAGCGGGTCTTCCCGCTCCGGCCGTAGGAGGCCCTTTAGTGGGGAATTAGTTTCCTTTTATCCTTATTCCTGCTCGCTTTAAAAACAAAACCCAAAGCAAATAAAAAACCAGAAACAGAAATAAAGCAAACAGAAAACCTTGAAGAAGTTTCTTCCAAGGGTAATTTTAGAGTAACAACCTCTGGTTGTGTATCTATTGCTCATTTATTATTTCTCCCATTTCTAATGTGGAGAAACACATATTTCAGTTAGATCCTTTTTCCTTTTCAAAATGATATTATTTATAGTCCACTTGATGTCATACTTGCTTTTAATGTGCATTGTTATAAACAATTTGCAGTGGAAATAATCAACATTGTGCACATTTGGGGAAAAGCTTTTGAATATCCACGTGTACACGTGATGCTGAAGTGGGGTGTGCTTGGGGACAGTGTGAGGTGCCACAACTCATGATCCCATTTGTGTATTTTGTTGTTCTGTGATGCCAGCCTTACCTGCCCTCCCCGTACCTACAGCAGATTCACCCCTAAACGCTGCCATTCTTAAACACAATGAATTTCCTTACAGGCTTCAGTCTGCAAAAGGGCCATTATTAAAAATCCTGGATGAGCCCAGGGACACTGGAGGACCCCCACGTTGTGCTGTGATTGCAGTCAGGTCACTTTGCCAGCTGACTGGAACCGCTGGATGTGAGACATTCCCGCACTGCTTCTGCAGGGAAATAATTTGCACCCTCAGTGATGTTGTTGATCTCGAATGATCTGAGGTAAAACAACAGAAGTGAGGATGGGTCTGGAGTTAATTGCTGTCATGGTCTGAGGGACTTCAAAGGGATGATTTTACCAGAAGCCTCATTAAATGGGTTGGATATTTTACTGTGCTGAACAGGTGGCTGGAGTGCTCCAGGGAGAAGTGTTTGAAGATAGGAAGCACCTCTGGGAATCTCTGTGCCCATGGAGCCGCCAGGGCAGGGAGGAGCTCCAGCTCCAGAGACTCCCAAGGTGGGCCAAGGGCTGGATGTGAGTCAGGGGAGGCTTGTGGGAGCCACAGAACCCAGGCCACACCAGTGGGGTCCCCGTCCTGAGCAGGAGCTGTTTCTTTGGAGCCTTGGCTCGTGGGACTGATGTTGCGGAAGCCACACAGGACCTGTGTGGCCTTGGAACGGTGGCTGTGCCCGTGGCCAGGACTCTGGATGCCACGGCAGCCTTCCTTCCCTGCACCGTTCCTTGCTCTGATCTACATCTGCCTCTTACACAGCTTTTACAGAGCAAGAACTCACTGAGGAGCAGAGAAACCCTCTACAAAATAGAATAAAGTAACGTTCTAGAGGAAAGATATACAATATTTTAAATACACACATATATATACACATATATATACACACATTAAACATTTGTTCTGTTTTCCTTTGCTTTCTTTGCAGCAGAACTGTTAAATTAACAATTATGGTTTTGGCAGTGAGCTGAGGGGATTTCAACTGAAGGTACATAAACTAAAATTGTAGTGATCTAACACATCCCTGTGCTTACGGCTTGGTATCTAAAATGTGATTTATGCCTGATAGATAAGCAGATGTTTTGTATATCTTCATATATATATCAATAGTGCACAAGGGAATTTATTTCCTGGATTGTCATAGAGTCATGGAATGGTTTGAGGTTGAAAGGGACCTCAAAGACCACCTTGTTCCATCCCCTGCCATGGGCAGGGACACCTTCCCCTATGCCAGGTTGCTCCAAGCCCCGTCCAACCTGGCCTTGGACACTTCCAGGGATGAGGCAGCCACAGCTTCTCTGGGCAAGGGAATCAGGACAAGGGAATTCAGATTTTCTCTATCTCTGCTTCCAGAGGGATGCTCCCTAATCCCACAGATGCAAAATTGAGGAGTAAACGGTTTGAGCTCACCTCAGGCTGCTGAACATTCAAGACGACAAAAACCCACCACACAAATCAGTTGTTTGCCCTTGGGAATCCATTTATCAGAAGCACCCAAAACCTGCTTCTCCTTAAATTTAAATCCCAGGAAAACACCAGAGAAATCCAAACCACATCAGGCATTTGGGATGCCCTTCCTTAAGGAAGCAGCAGCACTGGAAGAGCTGAAGTACCTTTAAAGCACTACTGGGTTTTCATGGAAAATGGATATAAGTTCAGAGATAATTTATAAAAGAGAGCAGGAGCTCTGTAGTTTCTGCAAACCAGTGGAAATTAATAAAACCCAAGGCTGGCTGTTAGATAAACCCGAGCAGACAAAGTGTGTGTAACTACCCGTAGAGGGGCTGACATGATGAGTGATGATGGATCCAAACCCATCTGAAGTTCTTTAGGAATAATAGCAGCATAAAGTCATTTCTATGGGGTACCTAAACGTGCCTGAAACAACAGTATATTGAAGGTTGCGTATTATGCTAAGAATGACAAGTATTTATGATTGGAAGGTGTCTGGGCTGGGATTATCAGTTTTTGTAAACCTTTTCTCGCTTCTTTAATCTTTGATTTAAAGACCCATCCAGAGATTAAAAAAAAAGGGCTGATTCCTAGAATTGTCCCGCAGAGATAGTAAATACCCTCTCACCTCAACACAATCAGCACTGCCTGGTACTACACAGGTGTTTTCCTTCTGGAGGAATGAATGTTTTCCTTGGGGAACAGCTGGGGAGAGGCACCTGAGTAGCAGGAAAGAGGGTGGGCAATAGCTCAGCTCAGTTTAATTAATCTCTGCTCAACTAAACTCCTTCCTAGGACTCGGAAAGAAAAAATCCTCCTGTGTGGTGCCAGTTGTGTCTAGTGAGTTTTACATTAATGAAATTGTAAATGTTGTTGAGTTTGTTGTTTCAAGGTTTTTTAAAGTGTTTTTTTAATTTATGGTCACAGCATTTGTGGTTAAACGTGGCAGCTGAAGAAAAATGATGGGTGCAAGTGTAGAGAATGGGCAGAAATGTGTGTCATCACGAGGGGCATGCCGTGGAGTTTGGGAATTAAAATGCTCCTGCAGAAATGCTGCCTTCCAGTTGTCTTTGTGCCTCTGCAGTGTTGTTGTCCTGTTCAAAAGAGAGCGAGAGATTTTGATGACAGGTTTCTCTGAGAGTACGACAAACACCACCTGCGTTTGTCTTGGGTTTAGAAGAAGAGAAACTTTTGTGCTGTGCACAGATGGGTTTCCAGCTTTCCCTAACCTTTGCTAACACACTGCAGCAATGTGATCTTTGAGCATGTTGGTTCTCTTAGGTCTGTAAGAGCCTTTGAGACTGAGCTAATTTTTTCAGCTTTGACTGTGGAAATTTGTGACTTCAGATGTGAATGTCCCTTTCTCAACCCTGCTGCCAGTGACCCACTGCACAGCAAGTGTCTCACATTATAAAGTGCTTATTCACAGAGGGCTCTGACCAAGGCTATCTGGAGGGTGGGAGATGCTTTCCTGGCAATGGGATGTGAACATCGTGGGGCAGATCTTCAGCTGGGATAAAAAATCCTGCTCGGTCTCTGCAGCTCAAAGGACGTCTGTTAATTCATGTGGAAAATTCGTGACCCCGGAGAGATCACAAAGTTCAGTGTCCTTCAGCGAGTGCCACACTTTGCCGTCAAGATCAAAATGTCTTTCTCCCTCGAATTCCCTTGAATTTTGATTTTTCTAAAAGTCCTTTAAATTGTTTTATACTGAAACCTACAGTATTATCCAAGAAAACTTTGAGGAAGGCTCTGTGAGTTCTCCCTTTCTCTTTTATTAAGTTATTGAATTTCCACACTGGTAGGAATACGGAGCCCTGAAAGCTCACCTGGATCCTCTGCTCATGGGCTGTGTTCATCCTGCGCAGAGGTTGAGCTCTGGTGTGGCCATTATCACCATAGCAAATCCAGGACTTTATCTGGTTGTCCTTGAAGAGCCTCAGTCTTTGATTTCCGATTTAGTTACATGAAGAATTTGAGGAAAGTCTCTTAGCTGGAGGATTTTGGAGGGCAGACTGGGAGCTGGTTTGCCCACCAGGGATGTGCTCTGGGCACTTTTCTCTTGTGTTTTGGTGGCGAACTGAGAAGTGGGATTGCCTTGTGCTGGAGCAAATCCCCTGAGCAGAGGATTTGCAGGCTCCTTGGCATCAGTGCAGTGCAGCCAAGCAGCCTTCAGGCAGTGCAGCTTTCCTCCTCTCCTTTGGAGAGCAGCGAGGTACTCGGAAAAATGAATCATCTCCTGGCACAAAATCTTTCCTTCCTTTCTGCAGGAGTATTTGTCCTCTCCTTGGGGCATCAGACTGCTGATGTTGTGCTTGTTCGCCTCTCAAGGCACAGGTCATTTGACTTGAATTCAAACCAACAGTCCCATGAGGGTGAGGTCCTGTTGAGAGGAGCATTAACCTGGGAGCAGAAGGGACCATCAGCATCACTTCGCACACTTGGTTATGTAGGAGTTGGGGAGATGCGTAGGAAGATTTTGCTATTGCCCTCACGCGTTTTCAGCCACGGACTGAGCCCTTTGTCCATCATTCAGATGTGTCAGAGGATCTTTATCTTCCTTTTCAATCCCTTGTCACTGCTGGAGGTGATGACAGGCGTGAAGCGCAGTCCCACGAGAGTCCCCCCTCATTAACACCTGGGTTGCTTCTCCCTTAATCCCGCCACCAGGACCCAAGCGCAGCTGTGTTTCACAGCCCTGCCATGTTTGATGGAGTCTGATATTTGCGTGTGATTCTTTCTTCGTTTATTTCTTTATTTTTAATATATTGCACAAATGCACACAAACACATCTCAGAGACCTCTCCCCCTCCCCACCAGCTTCTCATCATGGCTTCTACCGGAAGCCAGGCAAAGTTATCTTTACTACTGTGAGTTTTATCAACTTGAAATGTAAACAACTGAAAAGAAGTGGTTTCAGGCAGCAAGGCGGCCCTTGAGTGCCGCAGTCAAGTGTTGCATTTATGCACTGAACTTTCAATTTTTTTTTTTTCCACATTGTTTTCTTGCACTTGTTGCTTTCTGTGAGGCCACAGAGCAGATGAAATGAATCATTGGGAGGAAATGTGGAAGCTGTTGGTGTAAAAAATGCTGTCAAATCGACAGAGGTTTAGTATTCCCCTGCCCATCCCTTCCAATCTTTTTGGTTAATAATGACTTGCCTTATTACATAAAGCAATCACAGACCTAAAAAATGGCAGAAAAGCTAAAGTTTGAAAATCTGACTACTCAGTGTGTGAGTAAACTTTGCTCCTGAGAAGGTCTATCACCTTTCCTTCGACTTACAAAGGGTTTCTCTACAGAGATCAGTGTTGGAAAGGTGCTGGGAGCATGGCACAGTCAAGTTTATTGAGAAAAATATTTGTGAGTGGCTGTTCATAAACAATCTAGTGCTCTCTGAATGAGAGAGCCTGCTCTCTGCTCTTTGCAGGTGGGAGGTTCTCGCTGGGGTGAGACCCAGACTCTGGTGTGCTCCTCACTGGTGCAGTGGTGCTTCCCCCCATGGTCCTGGGGGTGACAGGGGACCCCTGTGCCAGCTGTGCTGCCCCTGCCTCCCCACCAAGGCTGTGCTCTGGACTGGGTCAAGAACCTGAAAGCCAAGACCTGTTCCTAGCAGCAAATCCATCAAATATAAACCCTGTACTTACTTGAGAGCCATTGTGTATGGTGTTGGAGGTCTTTTCCAACCTGAGTGCTTCTGTGATTAGCAGGATTCTTAGAGATATTTTGGCACATAATTAAGCTGTTCCCAAAGGTGACCCCAGAGCAGGTGATCCCCATGGCAATGCTCTCCAGGTCTTTCTCCTTTTTCCCAACAAGAAGCCTTATCTCCAAGCTGATGCCAACCCTGCTGCCTCTGCCAGTTCACTTTGTGTGATGCATTTACTGATTTGTGCTATTTTGACCTTCTCCAGCAGAAGGTGTGGTAGTCCTGCAGAGAAGGGCTGTGGAAGTGCCCTTGGGTCCTTCTCCCTCAACCAGTGAGTGCCCTGCTTGAAATGCTTCCTTTCCTGTTGCGTAAAAACCAGGATTGCTTTTGCTCTGTGCAGCCACATCCGCTGGCCAGCCAGCAGAGCTCCTTGCAGCCAGCGGGCTCTTCTGGAGACTCAGGCTTCCTGGATTCCATTACCATTTTGTTAATGAAATAGTGCTTTGTCAAAGAGCCTTGAAAACTTAAAAGGGTATTTAAGCTTCTTCCATGAGTCAATACCATGTAATGTCAACATTACCACGAAGGGATAATTCAGAGATGTCACACAAAGCTTGTGTTATGCCGTTTGCAGTCTGGCAAAACAGCTCAGCATTTATGTTGTTTAATCCATCTTCAGAAATCTTTTGTTCTGAAAAAGTTTGAGATCCATCTTGTCAGTATTTACTGACACAAAGCTGATGTAAGTCACTGTGCTCTATTGACTTCATCTGAGTTGTAATGATTTACCCCAGGCTCGAATTAAGCCCAAATTAGGCATATGAAGAACTCAATGCCAAAACTTTTAAGGAAAATAGAGCTGAATGGCACAGATCTTGGAAATGAGAATGTGGATGGAAGTAGAGTGAAGGAAACAGCTTGCAATGACCTGGGACAGTACAGACACAATTTCAAGAGACTTAAAGAAAAATAACCTTATCTAAAGCTTTTCATTGATGAAATAATGTACTTCCCTGGCTAGAAGGAAAGAGGAAATACGGAACTGGAGTTCAGATCTGAGTGCTGGCAGTGAGACTGGGGGCGTGGGGACTAAATTCCACAGTGCAGGTGGCTGCAGTATCCTGGGCTTATGTCACTGACACAGCAATTCTGGTCAAGGTACACGGAACCCTTCTTTCCATTCCTCCTCCCTTTCTTTTTTTAGCAATTCTGTAATCATACCCACTACAGAAGGAAGTTGTTTCATCCTCCTGGACACAGCAGTGAAGCTGTTTGTTTTACCTTTGTGCTTTTTAATCCTTTTCCATTAAAGCTGTCTATAATTGATGTATTTGAATGTAGTGAGCGGTGGCCTCAGCTTGCTTGGAAGAAAATAGAGTGCCTTACTTCATCCTTGGCTGAATCCAAAATGCTTTCCCGTGATTATTTCTTGGCTGTGTTAAATCTATTTCCCTTTCAGACTCCACAGATACACAGGGTCAACTCTGCAATATCTGCAGTGATGTGAAGTTCTTTAAAAATTATTCACATGTTTTGGTGGCAAAGGTTTAGTATTTCATTCACATGCAGGATTTTTGCTTCCAACCAGGCATTGCGGCAGCAGGCGGCATCCCAGACCTGTGGAGGAGCTCAGCAGGGGGAGAACAAATCGGGGAAAATATTCCCAATGTCTTGTTGCTGCTGGTGGCTCAGGTATGCCGAGGTAATTTCTGAGTTCTTTGGGAGTAAGGGATACTTTCTGGCTTGATTGCACACAGCAGGAAGAAAAATGGTGTGAGGCTCTTCATTTGTACTTTTATGCTGTTTTACAACCTGGGAAACATTCAGGGCATAAATCAATTGCTCTTTCAGCAAAGAGCCACAGAGGCCTTGCAGCCTCCTTGCTCCAGGTGAGGTCAGTGCAAGAGCAACAGGAGTGAGGATAAAATCTGGGCAAAAGGAAACACGTTGCAAAAGCAGGGTTGGAAACCCTCTGAGAGCAAGTTTGAGCACAGTGTGTGTTCCTTACGGTGTGAAGGGGCCTCAAAGAGCCCAGCTCTTCTGGAGAGATGCCTTGTCCAAACTGGGCTGTAGCTGTGCATGTGCAGCACAGGCACAGTTAGGCAATTAAATTAAATTTTAGCATTATCTCACCGATCTCAGTATACTTGATCAGGTGCTTTAAAGGAATAATGCATTTGCTAAGTAGAAAAATGTGAAAAAAATCCCACAAATGTTACATAAGAAGCAGAATCAGACATAAAGTTTATGATCCATCTTGGCCTGCTGTTATAACCCAAACGTGGAGGGAGCACAGTGAACCTGAAACACCACAGTCAGCACTGCAGCAAAATGAAGCATGGCAATGGAGGGGATGTTTAAATTGAGGTTAAAAGAAAAACAAACCCAGGGACTTCTAATAAAAAAGAAAAAATTGATATGGGGAGTAATGCAAGTGTATCTGTGAAGTGCCATTCAGGCACAGACTGTCCCAAAGGCTTTACAGCTTTTAATAAAAATACAATGTGAATAAGAGGAGGCTGAGAAAGCGGTGCAGGATGATGTGCATTTTAATCTAGTATTTAACAAAAGAGAAAAAAGTCCTCGGAGACAATAAAAACCGAAGAATTGTTACAGGTGGGAGAAATTGTACAGGGGTGGGATTTGTGTCTGTGGTGTGGATGCTGGAAGGAGGAGGAATGTGGCCACATCAGGTGTGTGATGGCAGTGGGAGCAGGGAGAGAGACCCTGCTAACTCAGGGCAGTGGGATTAAACCCCAGAGATGCCACTGCCCTCTCCCCATAGCAAAGAGGAGATTTCCTTGCAGATGCAGAGCTACTACATCTCATAAAACCAGGTGTTACAATGACTTAATCTAAATAGTTCTTAAAAATATTAGGTGTCTGTTACAAAGACTCCACAGATAATCTGTAAACTCATTATGCTTCTCTTTCTCTTAATCCTTTTCTGGTTTTCTTAACCTCATCAATGATATTAAATACCTGTACCTAAACCTGCATCTCCCCTTGTCTCAGTTCTCCATGGATAAATTTCAGACAACAGAGTTTTCTTCTGTATTTTTCTATATTTCTTGTGTAAGTGGTAAATTCTGGGGCAAGCAGCTCTGAATTACTCTGTGTTTAGGTAGTGCCCATCCAAGCAGAGCCCTTATCTTATCCAGGGGCTTCCAGGTCTGACCATGGAACAGGTAATTTCTGAGCCAAGCAAAATATTTCCTCTCTATTGCATTAAATTGGGTAATTGAAAGAAATCAATGTTTTTGCTACTCCATCCTGTATTGAACAAGTGTTTATAGTAGTTTCCTTGTTTCAGGCAGTTTGAACAGGGGTCTGTGGTGGTCCAGCTCATTGGAAACTTTTGTGCTCAAAGCAGGAGGATGCTACAGCTGGACCTAATCTGTGAGTTAGTTTTCTGGAGGCCTTTATGTCTCCAGGAGTTTCGAGGTTTTGTCTAAAGCAGCCATTGCTCTGTGTGTGAGAGAGACAGAAAGAGCATCGCCTCGAGGATTTCAGTTATCACACTGTCTAAATATCCCTTATTTTTAGATAGAGTCTTCTGAATAAGAGATCCCACTACAGGTAGGTGAAGTGACCTCTTTGGGTTTGAATCTGCTCCTCTCTGGCGGATGCAAAGCTGCAGCTTTGAACAGGAGCCCCCTCCTGCTCTGTGCAAAGCTCTTTGAATTGCCCCTGATAGGCTTCCAAGGCTCCCCGGTTGCGTGTGAGGCACTTTGAAGATGAATGCCCAGAATGAGGGAAACATGAAACAAAACTGACTCCCTTATGTCAGAGTGAGCAGCAGATTCCTCAAAGACCTGCAGCACAATGGTGTTCTTTGGTGGGTGAGAGGAAATAGGCTGCAGTTCACCAGCTCATCAGAGCAGAGCAAAACTGCACAGGGTTGTGCTTTGGATGGTAGAGCAGCAAAAGAAAGGTTTGTGGGGGGCTCCACAATATTGAAGTCTGGCAAAACTTGTTTCAAGTTGGCTTCGTTGGGTCTCACTTGATGAAGGGAAATTTATTATTATTAATTTTTCTTCCACCAGAAGTTTGCTGTGTGTTTGAGGTGACAGATGTGCCACATCTTCTTGAGGGGGAATATTTTCCTTTGTCTCCATGAAAATCCTCATCCCAGCTCCTTAAACTCTCAGTATCCACCATAATTTTCTGGTACATTTTGGTGGTGACCACCCGTAATCCTGGGAGCTGAAGGGCCCTTGGGGGAGTGGCACAGCTGTAGGAAGTTTTTTGTTATCTGTCTTATTCTGAATATTTCTGTGACAGCTGACATGAAAATATCCATTAGGGTCTTTTTAAAACCTGATGGATCAGTTCTTCTGGCCCCAGTGTGTGATCCAGAAGTTTTCATTAGCATCAGATGGATGAACCCATTTCTTTTGAGGGGTTAATGGGCTTGTGATGCAAAAAAACTGAACTGATATCTCAGGAGAGACTGGGTATGGGAACAGGAAAACAGATTAAAAAACACCAAGAGAGGTTTGTTAATAGTAGGTGAAGATATTCTTCTCACCTGCTCTGGGTGACTGTTCAAATGCAGATGTGTGAATTCCTCTAAAGTAAATGAGGAAAAGCAGAACCCTTTGGGCCATAATTCTTTTCCATATGTGATAGATCCCTCTTCCTTCCAATCAATTAATTGCATCCTAAAAACATCTATTTCTCACCATTGACTTTAAAGGGATTTTAGATGAGTGGCTCAGATATAGCTGTCTACACAGTAAGTGATTAAAGTTGGGTTAGATGAACTGGCAGACTACACGGGGTTTTTTTCTTCCTTCATGCCAACCCTAAATCAAAAGGCATCTCATCAGAGTATTATAAAATACAGCCTTCAGAGGGAGAGTCTTCTACTTCCATATTCTGGCATCTGAAAGGAGGAGGGAGACTCCCATCAATTTAGAGAGAGGTAAAGATTTCATCTCGCTCTAGAAATCATGGCCATAATGAGAAATTCAGACATTTATTAGATTTGCTTAGCCAAGGCAGAGCTGAGCATGTGGATGTTTCTGTTTGTCTTTGTAGTGTTGCAGCAAAAGCAGAATAAGAGACTATTTCTAGGGGTTATTTTCTATCTTTTTTCCCGCTCTTTGATTGAGTTAATAGCCCAACTTGTAGCTGGGGAGGGACAGACACAGTCTATGTGACCCCATAAAATAAAACCACTTATGAGCACTCGCCCTGTGACTGCAAAATGGGGATAAACTGGGAAATAGGGCTGAATGCAGGTGTTTATTAATTGGGAACCTCCCAAAGAAGCATTTACCAGTTCACCAGACAGGAATTCTCACAAAAACATCTTGCAAGTTATGCCTGGTCTACGTCTGAATTTTAAAACCAGGTAAGGTTGTAAGAGAGAGGAGCAAGTTATTGGTAACTGGTGAATATTTCCCTCGGATTTCAGAAGTTGGCAAACCTTGAATATACTATAAATACCTTTTTCATACCATAAATATCCATGTATTTTAAGGCAATGTGAATTCCTAGGACAAGAGAAAGCAGAGCAAGAACTGACTTAGTTTTAAATCAGAAAGGGACATGCATTTGTTTCCTCTAAACGTTAATTTCTCAACATAACTGGTAAAGTATCAAATTATTATTTAAACCTACAAATAAAGTGCGGATCCCTTTTCCCATCTCTGAGTAATGTTCTCCTGCCAAAGGATAGGCATGGCTGTATTTTTTCCTAATGGAATCTGCATATCTTTGCCCTGATAGTCCACTGCCGAATATTGATGGTGCTATAATTGGCTCTTTATTGGTGTATTGTGTTTGCTTGGAGATTTTTCGACTTCCTGCGGTAAATCCTTTTTTGAGTTTTACTCCTTTTATGGTTTGGTGTTTACGAAAGTTGATAATTCTGGTGGAACTGCAGGACGGTGAATAAGACTCAGGATTCTGATTTGTTATATGTCATGTGTTGGTAGCTGGTATCTCTCCTGTTATCTTTTTTAGTGGAAGTATCTCAGTCATTGCTGCCTATATTTAGCAGGAGAACTCAATCTCTCTCCTCTGTTTTCTCCTATTTGTCCCTGGCTTGGAGGGTTGGTGGCACTCAGTGGCAGATAAATGCAAGCAAATCTAATAATGCCTTTCTAATATACCCATTTATCTGCTATCATATTTTATTTTAACTCTTCATGCAACTGTGCAATCATTGCTCCATTGCTGTAATTGGATTTCGAAGTATATTTGTGCCATTTAATTACATCTATAGCTTCTCTATAAGCGTATTCAGAGTAATTAGTAATCTTCTACTTTTTAGTGGAATTACATTTTATATCAACTGTGCTCATTTTTCTCTTCAAATTCTTCAACACATTTGCACCAGTTTTGCCTTTTACACTGGAATTTCTGGCATAAATAATCACTAAGGGTTTTTTTTTTCTCTTCCCGCTGTGAATGTGAACAGAGTCTAATCCAGCTTTCACTGGAGTCAATGGCAATCTTTTCATTTCCTTCAGTGGAAACTGGATCAAGTTAATAGATTGAAAATTGCATTCAAGGCAAAGTCACATCTTATCATAGAAATAGTTGTGTAGCAACTCCTGGGGTATTGAAGGAAGGTGCAAAATTGATTGTTTCCATTTTTTCTTACTGGATATTTTATAGATTCTCTTATCCAACTTTATTAATTTTTCAGCCCATAAGTTATGGCATCGCAATAACATTCAAAAGATTCATTTTAACCTGATTTTCTTAACAAATTAAGAACCTTTCCACTTGAAGAATTTTTTTGAGTCTAGGACTTTGCTTACCAGACCCCAAGTTTGTTATCTGTTCATCTCCATTAGGATGCTTGAAACTGGGCATTTTTAAGTTTTAAAAATATTTTGTCTTCATTTTTAATTGCAAACCAAATATTTGACAATTTTTTTTTTTTGCCAGCTCTCTCACTTCAGAGCTGTGTCAGTTCACGGACAGAATTAGTCCTCTTGCTGCTGAATATGAAAACCTGCAAGCACTTCCTTCTAAAAGTATAATTCCAGCAAATTACATTCCCAAGTAGGCAGAAATTTATCATGTTCGCTTTTTCCAACATGTCAATTTTGCCACTGTGGGGTGGTAACTATACGTACCAAGTAAAATTTTTTTTTTTGAACAACATTTTTGCAACTGGCTTGTTATTATTTTTCTCTTCTGCACCGCTCCCACTCTGTTGATTAGAGGTTTGTTGCTTTGGTAATGTGCTTCTCCTCCAGGCTGTTAATGATTACAGACACCTCTCTAACCTGTAATTTTGGGGGAAGGTTATTGACAAGGTGAGATGACAACAATTGTAATTGTTTCGATGGCTTAGAAATGTCCTTCATCTTTGCCGGCCACATGTCAGGACTCGGGATTTAGAGTGAAAGTGGATCTGATGCCCGGGATTAGAGACACTTTCTTGTGCTATTTATTCCCAAATTGTGCCAGTTCGTAAGGTTAGAAAGAACACTGCGAAAGATGGTAAATTGTTATTTAATTCTTAATGAAACATCAATGCAAGTGGTGCCTATTCCATCCCCAGCAGAAGGTGACTTTGGTAGGTTGAGGATGGAGCCCTTTGGATCTCCAAGGAGAGATGCTCATCCTGGTGTGATTTTAGAGCCTCAGGAACCTTTGTGAGCTGGAGCATCTTCAGTTTCAGAAGGCAGGATAACAATTATTTGTTCCTCCGTCCTTTCGATTGAAAAGAGAGAAATTGAACCATTTGTATTGGAGATTTTGTTGTGTTTCCAGCATAAGAAGTTGTTTATGAGCCTTAAATGGAAAAATCCCCTTAAATATGATAATTTCGTTACTGATCACTCCAGTGGAGCAGCATGAGTACCCATGCATCTGAAATTCCAGCCTTAAATCCTGCAGTTCTTTGCATGTTGTGAGTAGGTGCCTCACCACTGATGGGAGCCACATTCCCACATCATGGAGACACTCCTCATGAGGGGCTGGGTTTTTCCTGTGGATGCCTATGAGCACTTTGCACCGAAATTTTGTCAGAGGATGACTGGTGCTTTGCCACTTTAAAACCATGGAAACATCACAATGTTCTTTTAGAAATGACTCCAGGAATTAATTGCAAATGACTTATTAATGAAACAAATATTCAGCTGTCACTAGAACCAAACTACACGGTATGCTTAATGATTATTTTTTGAGAAAACACTTTTGTGTTTGTTTGATCTGCCTCGTGTTAACAGCAGTAGGAAAAGAGGGAAGCATTTGGTGTCAGAGTGGAAACCTGAAACTGGCAAAAAGGAGAGGAAAAACATCAGCCAATGACTGGGAAATAGGTGAGAAGCCCAAAGAAAGAGCAGATCCTTAACAATTACGTTGGAAAGCTGTTCCCCCAGCTGCCTGGTTGGGTAATAAGGGTGAAATCTAAGGACGAACAGGAGAATCTGGAAGGGAAGGATTTCACAGTAGCATTAATTCAGCCACATTCCGTGTCTGGAAAATGAGCATGAAAGAATTCGCCTCATATGGGGTGGGTAAATGTTTGCAAACTGCAGAGAGACTCTCAAATGAATGTGAAATATCAGCTGTAGCTCTGCAAATGACAATAAAAATAAATGCTGCTAATTAGGGAGCGTGCACTCCTCATGGCTCTGGCATTGGTCTGAGATGCACCACTAAAGTTCCCTGCCCAGAACTGTGTGCTGGACCCACAGACCTTCCTGGGTGCCCATGGGCCACCCAACAGAGATTTTTCCACAGGCGGCTCACTGAAGCCATGCATTTTTCCAAGAGTTCTCCTTTACAGGGGCCAGATATAAATAGGTAATAAAGCCTTTCCACGGCTGCTGTTTACAAGAGCAGGAACACGGGGCAGGACACGAGCGCGGCAGATCCGCCCGCCTTGGGAACACATCTCAGGTGTCCTTCTGCTGGTGCTGCTAAATTATTTACCACTCAGCAAGCATGTGCCTGCCTGAGATATTGAGAGGAGGGAATCTGAGGTGAAGCCCCATCCGTTTACCCAGAGCTGACACTGGAATATTCATTATCACATTAAATCCAACCGCAGTGAAAATGAAGGCTTCCGTTGATTATGTGCTTGCATAAAAGGCTTCTTTGGTGGCAAGCCCGTGTGCCAGAGATCTGAATGTAAAATGTAGTAAGTGGAAACCATTTTTTTTTATGGTAAATTTGCCTTCTTGGAAGTTATGAGACTTGGCAGGTTTAAATTATGTTTTAAACCTGCGGTGGATTATGTGATTTTTCTAACTGGCCGCAAGCAATACAAGATGAGCACACACCACCCCAATCCCAGCCACAGGCCTGAGCCAGGATTTCCAATGCAAATAAAAAAAAAAATGCAGATTTTATATGCAGGCAATGGTGCATATTTATCTCAGAGCAGTGTTGGTTTGGCAGGGTTGGTGGGGAGGTCTCTCCTTCCCGAGTGCTGGGTCTGCACTCACCTGCCTTTCCCTGTCCCTCTTCATCCCAAGTTTGTGCTGGAGCAGAGCAAGAGCACAGCTCAGAGACGGGTTTGAGGAGCCCATTTGATTTATGACTGTGGAAAAGTACAGGAAAATATGTAGGATTGACCAAAAAAGACATGAGGTTTTTTTTCCATCCATGCATCCATCCGTCCATCCACCCAGTGCTTCCTCTCTCCCTGTCTTCCACCTCCACCAGGGATCCTGTCGAATTTAAAGACCCAATTAAATCGTTTTCTCTGGAAGGCAGAAGAAAAATTAGAAATGCTGAGATGAAGCAGCACCACCTGAGATGAAAGGCCACCTCTGGAGCAGGTTGTCTCACCGGGAAGCAGGAGGGCTGGATGTTCTGGGTCACTTAGGGCTGTAAGTGAGCTCCCAGGAAAGCTGGCACAGCGAGGGCTGGGTTTGGTGGCCGTGGGCATGTACAGGGATGTGAGAATAAAACCTATTTCTGTTGGTGCTGAGAATGAGGATTCGCCCTCAATGAGTAATTTATTGAAAGGTGTGACTGATTGCATCAGCACAAATAATTTAAAAATGGATTAAAGAAAAAAATCAACATTCTCCATCCCATAATACTTACAGACGACTCTAATTTGGCAAACAACAGGTAAGAAACAAGATGATCAGAAACCAGATTTGCCTGGTCAAAGATGGAGATGGATAAATCTTGGTTTGGAGCATGGTTGCAAGGAAACCATCGTCTTCCAGGAAATCATGGGCTTTTTTCTGGGAATGCTGGAGATACTTTATGGCACGTTCTTCCCTTTATGCCTCCTGTTTTCATCTGTAATTGGAAATGTATTTTGTGAGAGAGAATAAAGCAAACATCCAGTAGATACAAAAGCACCGAGAACCTTCTGCTTTGGCAAATTCCTGTAGACAGCACAGAGAGAAACAAAATGATCTGTAACTATAATTGAGAGGAAAAAAAATCTATGTTTAATAAACATTTAAAGGAAGAATTACACATGCCACAAATCCCCTTTTACATTGCACTTAAAATCTCCTTACCTGCCCTTTAGTTTTCATGGTTTTCCTTATCTTCAATGTCACTTAATCATATTTTAACAGGATTTGTGTCCTTGCTGTCCATCTGCTCTTCCTTTCTAGTGCAGCATTAATGCCACAACACCATCCCAGTAGTTCTCTTCTACAACACTTTGATGTCAGACACCTGGGGATTCAGGTTTTTTTTCATTCAGGTTCAAACAGAAAAGAAAAATACCTGGTTTGGGGGAGTGACAGTTGCTGGTTTCAAATGGAAATGTCCGGAGCAGGGCGGGAGATGAAGGGGAGGAGGACACAACTTTGACTCCTTTTGCTGTGGAATGTTGGGATCCAGTGGTGATCTGTCCTGCTGCTGGCCACGGCACTGCTTCTCCCGGCCCTG
The DNA here is from genome assembly GCA_013397725.1 of Rhagologus leucostigma. NCBI lineage: Eukaryota > Metazoa > Chordata > Aves > Passeriformes > Rhagologus > Rhagologus leucostigma. The sequence continues at coordinate 460,481 of VZTD01000230.1, read as the reverse complement.
AGGAGATGCCGGCACTGCTCTGCTTCAAGTCTGTGCTAAAGAAGGGTTGTCCTGTGAGCATATTAACAGAATTAATTAATGAGTGCAGGTTGCAAGGCTGGGGTTCACCCCTGGACACCCACCTGGCCTGTGTGGGCTGCCCAGCTGGATCTGTGTTTGCTGAATTAGAGGCATCATTTGGAGAGTCTTCATGTGGTTTATTAGTCCTAAACCCATTAGATTAATAATCTTTGCATTTATATCTGTCTTATTTGCAGAGTTAAGGAAGACTTTGTGTATTGTGTCTCACCAGTTTAGGAGCATAATGGTGTGGGAAGGTCTCCTGGAAAGGGGAGAAGGTTTTTCTTTAGTGTTGACAGGAACTCTCAGAAGAGTCTGCAGTAACAAACTTCAAAAAAAATTTAATTACATAAATCCTTTCCAATTGATCACATAGTTTTGAATTAGTCCTTAAGTCACTGACGGGAACAGGTACAGCTGAGGATATTCTCTTTTACTCCACTACCTTTGCTGGGCATTAAACTCTTATGATAATTCATAAAAAAACCTTTTTTAAACCTATCCAGTGTCTGCAGTGATCAATACTTGAACTTCTATTCTTGAAACATTTTTAAATTAGATATCAAATTGGTTTTTTTTTTCTTATAAGAAAGTGATCCAAAGTGCAGTTAATACAAATTCTGAGGCATTTGTGCCAGCAGAAGTCACTCTTGGTATTTCCAAATAATATTTGCCTCAGATCTCAAGAGGCAGAGCAGGGCCTGCTTGATTGCAGGATTCCAGAAATTCCTCAGTATCTGAGTGGGGATCAGGCTCAGAAGATGCTTGTTCCTGCTCGGTTGCTGTAAAGACAAAGTACATCAGAAACTGGATGTGCTACAGCGATGCCAGAGGCTCTGCCCCTCCCCTCCTGGAACACGACTCTGCACTTGCTGCTTGCTCAGTCCGGGGTTGCCTGAGCTGGTTTTGGTGGGAATGAGCTGAAATGAGGTGGGGCCACCTGAGTCTCGTCAAGGAAGGGTGCCCAGGAGGTGACAGGGGACAGAGGGACACCTGGGACAGATCTTAAAGGACAAGTTCAGAAAGAAATGGTAGCTTGGAGGAAGATGAAAGTGCTTTTCTTCAGGACACAGATGTGACAGTGAGAGGGAAGAAGGGAGCAGAAGCAGACAAGGAAGCTGAAGCAGAGGCTGCAGCTGAGGCTGAAACCTTGAACAATGAGAAGATGGGGTTTGTTCCACTTTGATTTTGTCAGTGAATATTTGGTGAAGACAAAAAAGCACAGATTATCTGGGGCAGATGTTTGAGGCAGAGGAGAAACCACCACAGGGTTGGCCACAGGACTAACACAAATGAAAGGGTTAGAAAAGAAGGGGTGGCTTTAGCAGTGGAAACAGGAACTAGTAAGAAAATGGAAAATTAAGACTACTCTGAACCACATGGAAAGCACTGTTTATTGTTATTATTATTAATTATTATTACTGTAATTATTACTATTATTATATTAACCAAATGCTGACTTGAATCTTATAAACGGCTTCTGTCAGAAAAGGAGAAAACAAGTTTTAAGTGTTGACTTTTAATTCTACCCTGTTTATTAAGGGCTGTTTGTTCTGTTCTGCTAATATCTTGTAAGTAAACAGGGTGAGAAAACTCGGTGATGATAAAGATGATGAACCACTGAAATTTGGTTCCACACTGGGCACATAAGGGAGGAAAGGATGCCAATTAATGCATTACTAAAAGAGAAACACTACTGGGAGTAATAATAATGGTTCTCAATTATTTATGGTTGATTTTAGAAGAGAGAGAGTCCATGTTTGGCCCAGAGCAGTCGACACGAGCGCTGAAGGAAGAGAAAAAACTCTTTAACCAAGCAGAAATTTCAGTGGTGAGCTGTTAAAGGAAGTTGAGCTGAATATTGAGGAAAATTCAAAAAGATAAAAACGACTTCAATTTGGTAGTTCTTCACTGGTTCTGCAGTTTGGCAGCTGTCAACATCTCAAAATATCATCTCACCCAAACTGTTGAAAGAAAGAAACCCTTTGATTTTTCCCTTGAGACTCCCAAGCTGAAAATGGACTCTTTGTAGTCTCAGCCTCATTTCAGACAGTTTTTTTTTTTTTTTTAAACATTCTTGCTGGCAGAAACAACTAATTCATAAATAGACTCTCTGTTAATTAAATAAGTTTTATCGTTTTAACTTGCCTTTTAAAATGAAAAAGAAAGTAAATCTCTAACATTTCCTGCTTTATTATGAATCTTAAGGGACTAAGCATCACATTTCTTGCATCATTAATAATGCAAATTAGTTTTTGTTTGCATCTCCTATAAGTTTATAGTTAGAAGTAAATATTTAATGCACAGATCTGGGAAATCAAATCATGGCTAGTGGAAATTTTCCCTTAGAGTTATTGAAAGGTAATGTAAGAAAGATGGGAGGCACTGTGGGTTCTGTTTATTTAACCTTTCTTGCTCTTGCTTTCCCTTCAGTAGAACTCTTTGTGACTTGTCACTAAACACTCCTCTACTCCTGCAGTATCTGTTTTTATTATCTTTACAGTAGCCACAGAATTCAGCTTTTAATACCGTTTAAAGGAGAGGTTAAACACATACGTAGCCTACTTAGGGCTGTAAGGATTGTAGTTTTGGTCCTGATTATTGGCAGGAAAACCAGGTGATTATTTCTAATAATATCTAAAAATTTGTTGACTTTGTAGCAGTTTTTCTTAGTTTGCTTAACAAAGCAGTGGCCAAATCAGATTAAACTTTGCCCAGGGCCTCTACATCGTGCACAGAAATGCCCTGGGAGGGTAAAATATGCAGACAGGGCAGACTGAATTTAGTGTATATATGCCATATTGAGCTTTTTTCCCGTTTTTGCACAGTATTCTTGCAAACATTGCACCACCCTCCATATGAAATTTCTGTAGGAACAAGACTATTGCAGACAAATTACAGCTGTTTCCCCACCACATCTGGGCTTTCTGCAGCCACTCTTCTCATGTGTGTGGTGGATAACAAAAATAGTAAGTATCCTGTTATTTTGGGTGTGAAATCTGATAGTGAAAAAGACACCAGGGAGAATTCTTCGGTGATAAAAATTTAAATAGACCCATTTATCAATATGACAGAGATCTGACCTGAAAGTTAAAGTGTTTGGAAGTTAAGTGGGGTTGTGTAAAGAAAGTTGAGGCTGCGCTGCAGATAGACCGTGGGGTTTGTAAGTTATTAAATCAAAATAAAAGGTATTGACAAAACAATAAATTGCCTGGATCACCCCGTGTAATAGGTTCTGGGAGCACTAAATACATTCTCCATGTTAAAGATGTGTGAAGCCTTTTCCTTTCTCACACTTTTGTTCTTCTCCTTGAAAACATTTGCACCGTGGTTGGTTTTATAACAGGCTCGGCACCAAATTGGGCCTGGGGATGCTTTGCTGGAGAACTGGCTCGGAGCAGTGGTAGGAAGCAGGAGCAGGGGCATTGCTCTGCTACCAACAGCATTATTGGACTTTGCAGGTGGGGTACAGATCACTCTCTGGGGGATTAAAATAATAATAACAACTGTAATATCTTTACTGGGAGAGATATTTTATTAATATCTTCTGGGAAGAGAGCACTGCAGTGCTCTTTGCTCTTCTCAGCACCACTTCCATGCTGGAAATCCGTGGGATTCAGAGGGAGAGGAGCATCTGGAAGTCCCCTCCAGCAGGGATGCTTTGGGGAGCAGTTAATGCCACCTGCTCCTGTCACCCCCTAAACCTTTTGCAATGACCATCATATTCCCAGGAGAGGGGCTGAGTTTGCTCACGGAGGGGAAGGAAAATACTTGTGGGACACACTGGGATGGAAGGGTTGGGAGTGGGTGGCACAGCAGCTCTTCATCCACAGAGTCATCAGCTGGGTCCTGTTTTTTCCCAGCTCCGCAGTGTTGGGGGTGAGTACCCCCTACCTCCAGCTTCCCTGCCGAGGAGGGAATGAGGCTGGTTCTGTTTGCCTTGAAAATGACACAGATTTGAGACTATTTCCCCTCCTGCAGATTTCTCCGTTGAGAGGAGCATGGAAGACATTACTATTTATAGTGCACAGTACGTGTGCCCAGCGGGACATCCCCGAGCAAACATCCTACCAGTTTGGAGGTGGGATGCTTTCCAGCTCCATGGCCCCGAGATGCCCTGTCCCCTCTCCCAGGGAGGTGGGAAATCACACAGGGGTACCACCCATCTCCTCTCATCTCTGCCTTTCTTTCTCCTCTGTTGAGATGAGATGCTCACCCCCTGCCGCGAAGCTGAGCGCGAGGCTCGGAGGCAAAGCAAGTTTTCAGCACAAATAATGCAAGTTTTAAGGGAGGGAAAGGCCCCTAAAAAATGAAGGTATAAGGGGGCTGCAGAGCATCTGCAGAGTTTGGTGCGGGGATGGGCAGCTTGTGTGTGTGTGGGAAATGGAGATGGAAACTTGGTTTAACTAAAGGGGTTTGGGAATTTCAAGGGGATGAGGACCAATGGTGGGACCTGGGATCTGTCACTGCCACTCCCTGCCTGACCACCTGTGTGTTCCTGTGTGGGTTTGGGATATCAGAACCTCTTCATCTAAGCTTAATTCTTGATATGGAAAAGATAGCTGACAATGGCAATAAAAATAACAGTAAGCAGTTGGAAAGGCCCAGCTCAAATCGTGCTCTGTCAACAGCTTTGCAATCTGTATAAATATGAGAGGAAAGACAAACAGCTCTGATTTCTCTTTAAGAATGTGAGTATCCATTGTCGTAGATTTAAATTAGGATGTTTTACTTGTACTGTATGTAAATTCCTCCTTGGCAAATAACCCGTGTCCACTAATGTATGTGTATTTTGGGTCTGTATAGTTTGGGTCTCTGTGAAATACAATGAAATCTGATAGCATACAGAAATACTTTCATGGAATGTCAAATTTTTTGTGTGTGCTTCTCACATATCCATAAAAGAGTTTACACATTTCTAATTACTCATTCAAAAAGAGACTTTACAGCACTTTTAAAAGAGAGCCAATTTTTTCCCTACTGTGTTCTGTTTTTACAGCTTGTGGAAAGCTTATTTAACGAAAGTTTAAGTAATCAGCGAAAGTCATTTCTGAGCAAAGACTGACAGATATGAAGCCTCTTTTCACACTTCATAAGAGGTGGAGAGGGTAGCCATAAAATTTACAGCTGAATAGTACTCTGTTCAGCTTAAGTTATAGAATTATTGGTGTTCCAGGCGTGCGAGAGATTTTAGGGAGATGAACAATTTAAAGTGATTCTCTATGTTTTGTGTAGCTGAGCTCTAAGTGCAGTACTAATAACAACCCACCCCTCCAAAGGCAGCAACCTGCACGTCCCTTGGGACTGATGTTGTGCTAAAAATATGTGTTTGCAGCTAACTGAGCTTCATGATATATTAATAAAACCCCAGCAACGTGTTCCCTTTGCAGAGACTAACCTCTGGCTATGAAAGTATGAATTCAGGGATATGGAAATGAGCACACGGGGTGTGCGGGTGAGAAAGGAGAGGGGAGGGAGGTGGCACTGTCAGCATCTCTGTCCCAGCCCCCGCAGCACAGGGACACAGGTTTTGCTGTAGGAGAGACCTGGATACAGAGTGGTGGACAGTAAGTGACTCCTGCAGGTCATGACCAGCTGTGTTTAAAAGGGCTGAATAAAGGAGGAAGAGCTGGGCTCTGTTATGAGACTGAGAAATGAGAAATCTCCTTTCCAGCTGATAAAAATGAACATGGTTTTTAGAGGTATTTGTAGGCATTTGAGTGTGAATTGTTCTAAATATCATGAGGTGGCCACATGTTGTAATCATGGGTATTGCATACAAATATTTATCATAGAATCAGAGAATGCTTTGGGGCGGAAGGGGCCCCTAAATGCCATCCAGTCCAACCCCCGTGCAACGAGCAGGGACATCTTTAGCTAGATGGGATTGCTTAGAGCCCTGTCCAAGATAACCTTGAATGTTTCCAGGGACGGGGGGCATCTTCCATCTCTCTGAGCAACCTGTGCCAGTGTTCTGCCACCTTGGTAAAAAAATTCTTCCTTATGACAACACCAAGCAAACAAAAGCAATTACTAAAGGCATTTCAATATTGTATTTGTTTTTCCATCCTTTCAACCTGTTGGGTTTTTGTTGGTTATTCTTTTTTTGTGGTGCTTTAGCTGTGCCTGCTCAGCCAGGAACAAACAAGAGAAAGTCTTTCTTAATTCTTTAAAACAAATTGTGTGAGATGGAATCAAGCGTCGCTGCAGTCGCTTTGAGCTTGGCCAAGAACTGAACTGGGGAGGCATCTTCCGTCCTCACTGCTCAGCCCTGGAGAACAGGGACACAAGGAGGTGCCCCAGTGTACAGCTGCCATCAGTACGTGGTTTAAATACACATAGAGTAAGGCTTATATATTTTTGATTGGCTTTTATGAGAGCCTAATACAAGCAGCCTCATAAAGCTCACTCTTGCACCAGATTAAAGCAGTGTCTTGGTAGCATTTATTGGTGGTTCATAAACCATGGTGGCACTTTGTTACTGTCCACAAGCTGGTTTTGCTGTTAAAGGCTTCAATCATGAAGATGTACGGTATTATTCCAGCGACAGTTGTAATCCTACAGAAATTATGCTGAGGTATTTTTGGAGGCCTGAAATTCATGGAAAACCTGTGTGTATGGAGTGATGTTGGAAAGCTGAGACCTGGGGTACCTTTAGTTGCTGTGTTAACAAGCACTTTAACTAAACACATGGAATATTGTCCGGTGTCTTTATGCAGTTCAGGAAAATCACTCATCATGCCAGTGTCCAAATTCCCAGTGTTTCCCTCCGACATCTACTTCAACTCAATTTAAGGTTTTCTGGGTGCTGAACACTTTGATTTCAGGTAAAAATTTCAGTTCCAGGGGCAGTGCCAGGATTTGTCAGACCTTACAGGTTTCCAGTTTGGGTTGTTAATACGAACAATTCCCAACCCTATTCCCTTGACTCCAAACTGTATTCGGGAGGCGTTCGGTGCTCCTGCATTCAAACAGTTAATTTGCACTATGTTCTGTTAAAGAAAAGGAAAACTGTCACCCTGTCATTTTAGAGTCTGACACTAAGCTTGTCAAAAGAGACAGCTGTTAAACTGAATTACTGTTGACACGCAGAGAAACGGCCCTTGCCAGATGTAAAGGACATCTGCGGCAATGAAGTGGTACAGGGTGGCTTTTAAAATGTGGTCATACTGGTATTTGAATAGAGCTCTATGGCATTAAAACGTGGCCTTGACTCAGACAGTTTAAGGCAGCGAAGCAGAGCCAATGCCAAGCACAAAGAAGTGCTGATCTGTTGCTGTATCCATAACTTAGGCATGAATATGAAAACAGTGCAGTGTCAAAGCTATTAAGCTCTTATCGTGTATCCAGGAGGATGTGGGTTTAAAACACAGTAGGAAATATTTTGTATTTCTGGCTCCTTGGCTGTGCGGGTAGGTGAGGTGGAAATTCATACGGTGGATTATGCGGGGAGTGAATGGAAATAAGTCGTCTTGTCTTCAGCTAACAACTGCTCAGACAAGAATTGCAAAGGGCATTAGGCTTAGGAAGTGAGGCTGGATGTGCCTCGCCAGCGTTCCTGATAACGTTCCCGGGATGTGGAGCACATGGAGGGTGCTGGGGAGGTTCCCCTCTGGAGAGGAGAGCAAATAAAAATGAAAATCATTGAACAGAGAGACCTGTAAAATTCTGCTTATGTATATTAACGTGCTTTCCACAAGAAAAAGAGTCAGGACACCAAATTAATATTGTAAAAAGATATAGTTATTATGAATATTTTATAATTTAGCAATTGAACCAACAGTAGGGAATTCTGCACATTATATAAGAGTGCAAGTCTGATTTGCATGTCTTTAGTGTAGGAATAAAGCTGTTTGGGAAAAAAAAAGTATCAGTTAAGCAATTTTGCTAAATGTATGTAAAATGAAGTGTTATGAGATGAAGCATGTATTCATTATGAAATGAAATTGATGTTTGACGCTAAAAAAATATTCAGGCCAAACATAATTTTGAATATGTTAGCAGATCATATCTTGATTTAGTTGTGTGTTTAGTGATCTCAGAAACCAAAGAGTTTCCATCTGGAGGGAAGAAGGCAAATGGTATTTCTAAATGACACAGGTTAACCTGCTCCTTTCTGCAGGAAAACAACACCAGCAGCAACAACAATTTGCTCTAGACAGGAAAAATTATGTAAGAGGTGGGGCTAAGAGGGATTTTCTTCTTCAAAAGAGGAAATTTTGCTTTCCAGGCACCTGTATGCCAAAATGCTGGTGTCAGGTGAGGGGGACTCATTCCTCTGCAGGGTGGTGGAAAGTCCAGGATTTGTTTAGGTGTTGAGATGATTTGGGCTGGTGCCCTGCACTGCTCCAAGGGCATCCCTTTCCCATGGAGAACATCCCATTCCCACGGAGAACATCCAGCATCCCGTGCTGCCACTGCCCACCACCGCAGTGCCAAGAGGTGTAAGATCCATGCCCACGGTCCTGCTGGGATCCTTCCAGATGGCCGGAGACACGAGTTTAGTGTGTGATTTATGGAGGGGCTCTGGCCGGGGCTGCTGCCAAAGCTGACCCGAGGCCACCAGCGTGTGTGGCCAGCGGTGCTCCCACCACTCCATATGGCCATGGCTGGGTGGGTCACCGCAGGAGAGGGTGTGAAAAGTCCAAATATCTGTGATTTAACACTGCCCATCCTGAAATCTCATTTATCAGCAGCTGGCAGAGCTCTGCCATGTACTCAGGAGTGTCAGGGTTTAACCTCCGTGGCACAGGCAGCAGGCACAGAGCGTTTCAGCAACCTCCAGGAGTCAGAGCATCCTGTTTTGTCCCTGATGGGAAGCTTTGGAGAGCAGCAGTCAGGATGAACATGCTCCCCTGGGATCAGAGAACGTGGGTATGTTTTGGAGCTCAGGATGCTGGGAGAGTTGGTTCCTCAAGAATAACTTTGATGAATAAATTTTGAATGTATTTTATTCTGTGGAATGGAAGAAGCAGGTGGCTGCCCAGCAGGACCATCCCTGGGAGCCGCTGGAGCTTCCAGCCTGGTGGAGTAAGGGCAAGACAGATTTAGGAGGAAATTCCTTTACAAAACACTGGCACAGGCTGCCAGCAGAGGTGGTAGCTGCCCCATCCCTGGAAAAATTCAAGGTCAGGTTGCACAGGGCTGTGCTAGGACAGGGATCATCCTCACCCTGCCTAATACAGGAGTTACTTGGGCAAAACGTCCAGTGCCTCTCCAGAAGGATGTTTTATTCTGCAGAAAAGAGGACTGAAATCTCCAACCCTCTTTTCACTGCTCTGTGCTGCAGGTTTTAGCCAGGGCAGACTCACCTATTTCCACAGGTTAAACTCTGCTGTAATGATTAACTTTTTACAAACAAGCACAAAGTGGAACATTTAAACAAACAGGAACAAGCTTATTATTAGATGGCAGGTTTTTCTTTGATAGCTCTTATAATGTCATCGTTAGTTTATTAAAGCTTACCACAAAGAATCTCTTTCTCCTAATCTAAGCTCTTTCATACAGCTTCCCACTTTGATTGACACCAAAATAAAATAACTAACCTATAAATTATAATGTGCGGTTTAAATGATGGATAAATACATTATTTGTAAGGCATTGCAAGGATCAACATATGCAATTTCTAGAAAATAAAAAATGTTTTACGAAGATAATAATAGGGCACAACTCAGCTCTTTTTGTGAACATTCTCACTGCATACTGGTATTAGGTGATCCTCAAGGTCCCCTCCAACCCAAACTGTTGTATGATTCTATGATTATTTTTAGTAATCAAACAGATCTGTGAAAAAAAGCCTGACGTTAACAGCCATTTTAATTTCAGCATCATCAGTCCCAGGTCAAACACCTAAATCATAGAATCACGAAAGGGTTTGAGTTAAAAGAGACCTCAAAGTTCACCTCACTCCAACCCTCCTGCTATGGACAGGGACCTTCTACCAGACCAGGTTGTCCCAAACCCCATCCAGCAGGGTTTGAACACTTCCAGGGATGGGCCAGCCACAACTTCTCTGGGCACCCGGTGCCAGGGCCTCTCCACCTCTACATTCTTCTCAGAGACATCCCCAACTTTGTGCATTCTCAGTAAGTAAATTTCTGTCATTGAAGTCACCCCAAAATCCATGTCTGTAAATACATCCCTACTCACCTGCCTGCTGATGTTAGAGAGGCACCTTTCTTTCCCATCTTTTTCAAGCCGAGGAATGAAACTCCCTGAGCTTCCTGTGCTCCCTGGGAGAGGCTCCGTGCCTGGACACAGCAAGCGGGGCTGAGTTAGTCCAGCTGGAGATCTGTCCCCAAGCTGGAGTGTCCCCTGCAGTGTTGCAGACACGGGAACCAAGTCATTTAGCAGCAGAAAATAATACACAATGGCTCCTTATAATCCGCCCATTTGTGGGCAAAACAGGGATCTCCGGGGAGGGAAGGACTCCTTGCTACTTTTTGCACACCGTATTTTAAACTGAGGTTTTTAATTCAGCTTTTATGTAGCCTGATAACTGTTCCTTACTGGAAGGAGAACCTTGTATATATGGAATTTGCTCTGTCAGGGCTCTGCCTTGCTCAGTGAGGCCACCTCAGAGCACTGGTGCTCCGTGAGTACCATTAATGGGTTTAAATTTGACTCTGCAAGTCCCAACATGGAAAACGTGGCTCTTGTCCCCAGAGTTTTGCAGCTTAAAATGAGTTAATAGCACATCTCAGGCTAGATCTGAGTGCATATTATAAATGACTAATTTACTTCTTGAATTTAGCATTTCCCGTGCTTAGATTGCGATTTCTAGGAATAATTTCCCACATAAAGGTATTTTTTTTTCTCTCTTTGCCTGTGGTATGAATTGAAGTAATATTTGGAAGCTGAGGTGATTGTTACCTTTCTGTATTGGGTGTTCATGGCGTGTTTCTGGCCAGCACCTAAAATTCAGTTTCCAAGGCTGGAGGCAGCAAAAGGCAGGTTTTTCAGGGACAAAACGTGACCAATGGAAATAAATTTCCTCCCAGCACACTGGGAACCCTTCTCAACAATAAAAACCACCAAAGGAACCACAATGTGTGTGGATGTTGTAGCTCTGTGTTCAGTCCAAATATGAGGCAACATTTCCTCTCGATTTATGGAGTTTAACACTGCAGGGAGTTTGGGATCTTCACAAGCTGTAACCCATATTTCAGCAGTGCCAAATCTTTTGTGATCCAGGCCCATTTGTGGTGGGAATGGGCTCAAGGTAAGGTCATAAGGAATTATATTGTTTCTTTATTTCCCCTGTGTGGAATTCTCAAAAGCCAGTTGCTGACTGGGTTGGTAAATCCCACCCTGCTCAAATATATTGATAAATACCTGATATATCTTCAGCTCAAGAAGAATCAGAGATGTCCCAAGGAGGAAAATTAATCCTTTTCCATCTTTGTTTGCACTGAACAGGTTTCTTGTTTCGATGACTTTTTCCTTAGAATATCATCTTTTTGGAAGCCCTGTGAAAAGCCACATAACATATCCTTAAATATCCTTAGTCCTGTCCCATGTCCATGTATTAAGATTATTGTCACAGGTACAACCAGTTCTTCTAAACGTCACCCTTTTCTCTTTTTGACCATAAATGTTAATGTACTGTTTCTGCTTTATTTTCTTCTCAGAAATTCTGTTAATTACTCAAAATGAACATGTAGCAAATTGAAGTTTTCTCTAAATTAAATTGAAAATCCATTTTTTGCATATATTTTCTCATGTAATTAGCTATCATATTGTTAAAGGTAATCTGAGTTTCAGCAGAGGAACAGAGTTTTCTTTAGTTTTGCTTTATCTATAGAGATTTTTCATATTTTACAGAAGATGTAGGTATAGGTAAAGATAAGGAAAGAGGAGGGCAGGAATCAGTGTGCTCACTGAGTAGCTGGTTTCAGAAATGGGGGTCCCCTGGGCCTGACTTGAAACCAAATGACCAAAACACTTTGCGTTTTATTTATTTATTTATCCAGCTACTTAACACTTCTTACTGTTTCTCTTAAACGAATTAATTTACCCTACAAAGCACTTCTTGCAATAATCAATGACTCATTACACTGAAAGCCCGCAGGAGATACTAATTAAATGAAAAATGTGCAAGAGGAATGTGCAACTTTTGTATTCCTAACGACCCAGATACTCAGTGCTTTCTTTTTTTCCCGAGTTCTCATAAGTTACAGGAGAGCTTTTTGCCTTCAGCCGCAGGGAGCTGAGGTGGCTTAGAGGGTGGTGATATTTCCCAGACATACCAAATCCAGTTCATTTATCATCAATATCCACAGGAAATAATAATCTGTTTATACATCACATTTCTCTGAGCTCTGCGAGGTTCTAGTTATGAATTCCTTCCAGCTGCTTTTCTCATTCCCACAGCAGAATTGCTTGGGAAGGGTTATCCCTTATCCATCACTTACTCTAACAATTATTGACTGATAGCCACTGGTAATTCCAACTCTCCGACAATCTTTGACAAAGATTTTGTGTTGTTATTATGCTCTAAGATGTCTTCTCAGCTATAAAGGCCTTGAACTCCAGGCTGGGTAGTTGACACAGCCACCTTTTGGGGATCTTTGAATAGGAAGAGCTTAATAAAATGGAAGGTAAAGGTTTTGTAAGGAATATTGAAATGCCGAAAATGAGAGCGGGTTCAAAACTCCTGCTTTCTGCCCCATGGGAGGGGTTGTGTCCTGCTCCCGTTGGTGAAGGGATGTCTGGGGCAATTGAGGTTTCTTTTATCCTGGTCAATGGTTTTTGGAGAAAGTAGGTTAAGCAAATACATGAAATAAAGCAATCAGAACAAAATAAAGAACCCCCCCACCCCCAAACCACCACCAATACAAAAAAAGAACCAATAAAGAGCAAAAAAAGCAGTGGCCAAGCTCCTTGCCTTTAGGTCCTTCACACTGCTGGTTTTTTAGGATACCAACTTTCTGTTCTGGTTTGTTCCCTCCCGCATCACATCTGATTTGTTCATCCCTCCAAATTTCTTTATGTTTGTTGTAGATTTATGTTTTCTTGACCATCAGTCGGTACCCACATTGAGGTGCATTCAGGTACTGCTGCTCCCATTTAGTTTAACAGGTGACCCAATGGCAGCCTGGGGCACTCCCCATCCTGGAAAGGGTCAAGCCACAAACACTAGAAATAATTATTTTGCTTTTTAAGTAACATAGGAAAAGAGGGAGAATAAGAGAGGAATGAATTCCCCACTCAGTTTTAAGGCAGCAAGAATTTAAGTCAATTCAGCTCCCTGTGCTAATTAATACTCTCAAAGAGCTTTAAAATGTAACCACAGAGAGGATGAATTATTTAAAGTGTAGGTGACCAAGAGAAATCTGGACGAACATGACACTGCCTCTACTTTTGGTTTTCAGGCAATAAATTGCATTAAAAATGGTGGCAATGCATTGAAGATTTTGGTAAAACTTTGTTCTCAGCTATAAGGAGTTGGGTTTCTGTAGGGGTATCCTGTGCTGCAGGACAGAGAAGGCAGGGCTGAAAGGGTAAATTAGGGAGAAATGAAGATTTCAATCCCAAATGGATGAAACTTGAGATAGAAATACCTGTTTTAACACCTAACTCTGAGTTTTTAGAGAGAAAACAAATGGTAGTTGCAATGCACTGAATTTATTTATTCTGTGGATCAAGAGTTTGATATTTTCCTTGCTCTTTTGTAATTTTATTGAAGGAAAGTTATAGAAATCTTTTCAGTGCTTCAGGGGATTGATACAGGTTACATTCCCGGTTTTCAGTCTGGTTTCTCCCTCACCAGCCCTCGGAATTCAGTGGGAGTGATGGATTTCAGGAATTAGGCCCTAAATTCTGATGTCTACAAAACATAAAAGAGGTTGAATTGTGTATATTTTGCCCTCAACCTGCAATATATTCCTTGAAGACAACAGAAAAAAGATTCATATGAAATTGTCTCTTTATTTGGAGGTACTTTAATATCAGAGGAGATTTGCTTCCAGCTAACAAAACATTTTTTAGAGAACTAAAAATGTTTGATATGCTGCTGTATCGGATAAAGTTTGTTAGTGCACAGTGGCACAGTGCTGATAATTGAAGAACTTGCAGGATTTTCGGCAGTAAAAGATCCCCAGCGAGTGCTAAGCTCAGTGGGAAAATGTGATGTATAAATCTGCAGTGAGAGCAGAGGAACAGGAGGGGAGCAGCTCTGCACTCAACCCTGGGAACCCCAAACCACCACCGAAGGACATTAAAGAGAAATAAAAAGGAGGAGATGATATCTTGAGGCATAAAAGCTGTTTTCAAAGAATTTTCTTGTTAAATATAATGTTGGACAAGAGCCCATGGAAATTCTCAACTCATTGGAGACTCCTGCTGTCGCTTGGCATGATCCGGTCTAGTGGAGGAATCAGCCTCTAGCCCTGTCTAGTCCAGGAATAGCTAATTCCGTGAGGAGAAGTGGTCACTGGAGGTATCAAGAGGGGTGGGAAAAGTCCAGGCAGGAGAACTGTGGCCGAAGTTGATGGATAAACTGGTTTTGTGTGATGGGGTGAGGAACACCAACTTGTAAAGAACTGATGGCTAGGATGAAGGTTTGTTATATCCAGAGTCAGCCGACCCTGGATGATTTCAGAAGGAATGATGAAGGTGAGCCTGGAAAGTGCCAGAGAGGGAACAGCAAAGCCACCAGAGGAATTCACAACAAACTCCGGAGAGCAAAGGCAGTGCCACGGAGGGGGAGGTCGCTCGGGCACCTGTTGTGACAGCTGTGACTAAGCATACAATGACCAGATCAGGGTGAATAATGAGACAATCTGCTCATTTAAGAGTGGATATACAAACCCAGCAGGGACATGAAACTGTTTTGCTTTGTTTTACTGATAATGTGTTATTGGAGTCATGTCTCTGGCTGTGTCCTAGAGTGGGTTCAAAACAATTACTTACATAACGCAGGATATATTTAAGTCAGGGAAAAGCAGGGAGGGAGAAATGTGTGTATCTCAATTTCTGGTTAAGAAGCAAAATGAAATTATGTTTTTCCCAATAGATTTATTGATTTCCGTTTTCTCCGGCACAGGGATCTCAGTCTCAAGGACTGGATCCCCCTTGCAAAACTTGAACTGAAAGTAATTAATGAATGAGACTAAGCCCTGTATCCATCCCTTCCCAGCTGCTGGTTCCTACCCTAATAACTGCTAATTATTCTAAGAGTAAACTCCTTAAAAATAAATCAATGTGTTCTCCAAAAATTGGAGCCCATCTCTGGACGCCTCCAGCCTAGCCCATGGTGGCCAGGCAATATATGGTGCAGCCTCCGAAGTGCCTTTCTCTTGTAGTGTTCTGCTTTAGGAGTGGTCAGGTGTCTTCTGGATCAACTTTGGGGTTGATTTTGAGGTGGCAAATGCTCTGCTTTCACAAAATTTCATCCATAGGTGAAAGAAAATTGTATTTGCTGCTCACTTACAGAGCAGAGTAAAGTGCAGGACAACAACAGGGAAAACAAAAGGAAAAATTAAACTCCCAAAGCCAAAAAATAACAGAGTCCAGGGCAGCTGCCCATGCTGCAAACCTGATTCACAAGTAACGGCATTCCATGCAAGAGTGACCACTCCTGCTTTAATTTTCAAATGAAAACCATATTGAGCAACTTGGAATACAAAGACAAGATTCGTGGAATGTAAATACCTGGTGGGTGCAGCCAACCAGCACAAAATATCTTTGGAGGGAGCTGGAGCTCAGTCCCTGCTGGAGTTCCCCGTGCCTACAGGTCATCCTGTACAGGGAGTAATTACAGCAGGGTTTGTCAACTAATTTGGTGGAGGGGTGAATTCTTTATCTGTTAATCAATGTAGGGAAGCATGAAGCACCTATAAACCATTCATCTCACTTTAGCTACTTGTTTACCTTTAATTAGAGTTGTTCTGATTTGATTGGGAAAAATGGAGGTACCTTGGAATAGAGAGGTGTCAGCTGGAGCATCCTGGACAGCACTTACTGCTGTGGGGTCCTCAGGGAAATGGGTCAAGTAGCTTGGACTTTTATTTCCAAAATGAGCAGCTATAAATTGCTCACAGGGTAGAAGCCCTAAATCAGAGGTTAATAAAAGACAGTTACAGTGCCAGCACCTCACCAGTGAGATGAAAGTTTTGTAGTGGCCTGAATTAATTAATTTTTCATTTACACCTGCACTGGTCACCCCTCTTTCCTCAGTTTCCCCATTCCTTTATTGTTATATTTATGTACAAACAGGATATTTATTAGGAAAACTTCATTTCTTCACCTATTTCATTATCTACAGTTGAAACAGAGTGAGACCAGTGGTTTTATTATTATTACTTTTTTAATCCCTTGAAAAATTGTTTACCTTTTCTTCCCATAACTTCCATGGGGATTATAGGTAAGGCTGTAACACCTGTACAGAGTTATGGGACGTTTTATAACTCATGTGTAGTGTGTGATGCAGATAAATGCAACTACAAGCATAGGAAGCCCCAGTGGGTCACTTGCATTTCATTTCATTTTAGCTTAACTTTAAATCAGTGATTTTTTTTTTTTTTTTAATTAGAGAATTCTTTAAAATGCTTTCATGAAATGAGAAGCCCCGGTTAAGCCTTGGAGTCCTACACGCAAGTGTGCAAAACCGCAGCTTCGCTAAAAAACATGCAGTACATGTGCTATTCCTTGGTGCATGCTTATTATGGGTAAATATTGTCCTCTGGGTAGTGCCTAGAAATTGTAATTAATTTCAAATACGCCCTCTTTTTGTCCACGTATGCAGATTTCAAATCTGCGCCTCCACCGGTTTTGACACCGTGCAGTGAAGCATCCAAGCTCTCAGATGTCTGGCTCTTCCGAGTTGTGAAATGAGAAAACAAACAAACCCAGCTATTCCAGCCCTGTCAATCTACTTCTCGGTGGACAGATGCCCTGGTGCCAGAAAAGCTTCATCCCGTGATCCCACACCTCTTGGCAGTGCCAAGAAAAAGCCAGAGATCTACTGGACGCAAAAGTATGACGGTTCCTCACCTCAAAAAAATGGTTTTTATGGCCACGCTGGAGCTCCTGGGTGAGGCCACGTGGGGAAATGTGTGCAGCCTCTTCTTCTTGCATGAGTAAGTGATTCCCGGTCTCCCAGATAATCCACCTGGAGCAAGGTGCCTCTGGACACTGATGGATTAACGGGTGACGGTCCAGGTTTGTGCACTGAGGCTTCTGGAATGAGTCAGGTATGTTGGTAGAGTTTGTGGGTTGAGCTGTTAGTTAATTAAATGGTATGATTAATTATGGTTTTAAAGGTTTTATTGGGGGCTTATCTGATGGGAATTGGCTAAAGTTTCTAAGAAAATGGGAGAGTTTGGGTTTTAACACAGACAGCTCTCTGTGCTGCCTATGGCCATATCCCCTCCAAGGCCATCACTGGAGGTCCCTGCCCAGGTGTCCTGCTGGGCACAGGATTTTTTGGAGGGGGATGAGGCTTCAGTCTGGTCTGTCCACGCACTCCTGGGGACATCTTGGTGGGCACAGTTCCAACAAAGCCCAGCCTAGTGCAGCTGAACCCATCAAGATGCACAAAACCACCCTGGAAGTCTTGCAAGGTGGGTCTGAAACCCTGCAGATCCCGCTGCATTTATTGTACAGCAAACTGGCACTGACCGAGCCAATGACCTGCTTTGCTGCAGATGAGGTTTTCTTTTTGGCTACTGATTTGTTTTCAGTGTCACATGTGGCATCCCAAGAAGCTGCAGCATTCAGGCCTTTTAATGAATTCTTATCCCTTGCATATTAGTGGGAATATTTCCACTGCAGCAAACACCATAAACAGTTTCCACACTGGGGTGTGTTATACTGCCACCAGAATTGGTTCTTCTGATGGTTCATTTCTTTTATGCTGAGAATTCAGGACCAATTCAGCTCAGTTTTATGCATCATTAGAGATTTACAATTACTTTGCTATAGTTTCTTTCTGGAAGCCTATCTCTCATGGTTAATGCTATGGGAGTCCTGTTGTGTAGAGGCTGCTATGAGCCACCTTATAGCAATAAAGCATTTGAGAAGGATTTGGAATTATGAGTGGCTAAATTCTCCGTGCAGCGCCTGTAATGCTGTTATCCCTTGCTGAGCTTGGGTTGAAACCCTTTTTTTTCTTCTCCCCAAATTAGAAAAAAAAAAAAAGCTGTTTCTTTGAGACGTTTTGAATCATTTACACGTAATTTTTTTTGTCGAACCGCTGCAGTCAGAAATGAGGAATTGTGTGAATCTCCATTTGGATTTCATGATCCTTAAAATACATTTAGGTTGTATTAGTATATAATGAAAAGAAGGCCTCCTCTTTTTTTTTTTTTTATCTCACTTTAAAAAAGTCTAATTGTTATTTGGGACTTTATTTTGGTTTTTGTATTTTATGTGTTGTTGCTAAAGCCAATAAATTTCACAAGCTCTGCCCTTGCACAATAAGCAGTGGGTCTGCATGTGTTATAATCCACATAAGTCACATTTTACATAAATACACTATTGCACTGAAACAAACACGATATGCAGTGAATAATACGGGCCTGATCTAAAGACCATTAAAATCAATGAAAAGATTTCAAATTAACTTTTATAGCCCTTAGATCAGGTTCTAAATGGGCAAATTACAGTTATGGAGTTTCCCATTTACATACCTGTGTGCTGCATTTAATGTATTTTATGGAATTGAAATTACTTGGTCCTCTTTTTCATGCTTTTTTAGGCTAAGAATTTGCCAAGGGCATCAACAGCAGTTTTCCCAGGCTCCAGCACAAGGATTATGTAGTCAATCCACAAATGACTCAAATCTTTGAAGAAAAGGACATGGTTATCAGAGAGGCATTGACGACAGCAAGGACGGGAGTGCTATCTGCCTTCTTCCATCAGAGATTCCCGTTCCCTCTCATTAACATACTCAGGACATCAGCACAGCCATCGGCCCGAGGGAATCACTTCCAACTTTTAAGCGAATATGCACAAGACCTCGCCCCTGCGTTGTTTCAAACAGATCAAACCCGATTTGCCTCGTGTAAGGTGAGAAGAAAGGCTGGGACACAGCAGCATTAGGGGAGGGATTCAAAGGTTGCAGGGAATTTTCAAATCTATTGTTACATCTCGGTAATCTTTCTTCCTTTACAGGGTTCTTCAGTCCCACCCAGGACGTGGTGTCTGTGAAAGCTGCTGCTGCTGGCAGTGGGAAAAGGAGATGCCTCTACCTGCTCTCTCCCAGTGCCCTGTGAAGAAAAATGCCTTTGGAGCAACACTGGAAATAAGCCATCAAAATATCTGATTAAACCTCTTAGGAAACTCTCACTAATCACCTTCTCTGCTCTTGATGGAATGTATTTATGCATTATAAATATACTTACTATGTGTGTGTGCTCCATAAATCACACCCAGCACTTGTATGTGATGTATAAGCACATTCTATAGAACACACACAAATACAGATGCCAAACTCCCACAGAGTTCATCACTGGAAAATGTTTGAAGGATCTGATCCTTAATATTTAATGAGCAAGATGCTATTTCCTTCCTCAGCTTTTATCTCTGGTTTGGCATAGTCATTAAATTTGTTGTTTCCTTGCAAGATTATGTAATTTATGACCTAATTTTAGACTTTTGTGCAACCACGTTGAAACACTCATGGCACATCCCGATTTCTTCACACGGAGTGTTCCAGCATTAGACACCAGCTCCAACACGACTTCTGTGAGCTGCCCGTCAGCAAGGAGTTACAGGCATGAAAGGGAAACAGCCCAACAATATTCAGGCAGCATTACAGGATTAGTTTGTGGGGGTTTTTGCCCTGTAAAAAATATGATTTAGCAGCATTTCCAAAGCCGTCTGCGGTGCTGGCAGGAATCCCCAGGTAAGATGGGCAGCACCCAACAACTCCTGTTCCTGAAAATATTTTCATACAGCTGCTTCTGACTTTCAGACTGCTCTGGGACAGCAGCCTTCAGTGCAGGGAGGGGTGTACGGAGGTGGAGGAGCAGGAGAGGGATGTCACTCAGTGCTTTAAAGCCACTGCCAGCCCCTCACCCTCTGGAATTTCCTCCCAGCACCAGCCTGGCTGCTGGGCTGACTTTTTGCTGCACAAGATGTTGCCAGATAACTCCAAAATGAATCGTTCTAAAGCTGCAGCCACAGTTTTTTTGTGTTTTCTGTGTGTCCAGAGTAATTCAGAGATGCTATAAACAGTGCCATGAGCTTCAGGTATTTTGTCAATTTAAACCGTATTGTTGGGACCAGTCTTTCATCAAATTTAATATATTGGCTATTGCATTTATGCACTTTGAGAGCATTTTATCCTGCTGTTCCATAGGAAAGTGGCTTGCGGTTGAGGAAGGATTCGATGTTTCCTTTGTGCCTGCAGTGCTGTTTGGAGGAGTTTTCCTCTTTTTCCACCTTATTCTGAATATCCAGCACGGATGGCAGAGTTGGGGTGCTGCACC
Source organism: Rhagologus leucostigma (assembly GCA_013397725.1). Taxonomy (NCBI): domain Eukaryota; kingdom Metazoa; phylum Chordata; class Aves; order Passeriformes; genus Rhagologus; species Rhagologus leucostigma. Next base: position 439,986 of record VZTD01000230.1, on the reverse strand, counting down.
CTCAGATCAGCAGCAGGAGCACAGGGACCATGCCCACGCAGCCCAGCACGCCCCTCTGACACAACAGCTTCATGCACAGGCTGAGGGGGATGCCTACACGAAAGAAAAAGCATCCTTATAAAAAGGGGGCATTAATTCTTGCATTAAGAATTGAAGAGTTTGTCTGCTTGGCCTTAATGGAGCAGTTCCAGGAAAGCAGCAGAGAACAAAGTGTTTTCAGTATCACATAATTCAAGAGTAAAATCATAATTCCAATTACCATTGCAGCCACTTCTGGCCTTGGGAAACCTATGCTAATATTTATTATTATATGATTGACCTCTGATTTCTTCATCATTTACATTAGCACCCCTGATATTCTTAGTAACATCCTTTAAATCAAAGAAGCAGGTGTCAACAGTGCACGATGAAGTCACATCCTGCAGACTTTTTATTTACTTAGCCCATTTTTTTTTTCCTGGTTAAATAACATTGTGAGATGCAGAATCTCACCTCCACGGGGCCTCGAGGGGTGTATATAATCATGGAATGCATTTCCTATAATCTCACAAAATGACTCAATCCTATCAGAGGTACAAACAGTTTTACAAAGTCAGTATTTCACTCCCATCACTGCCTGACATCATCTTCCGCACAGCACAAGAAAATATTTACTTGGCTCTTTGACATGAATTGCCACAAAGCCTTTGGAACAAAAACCAAAAAGTGAGAATTAAAATGGAATAACTTGACTTAATGAATTTAGCCTGTTTTCTATGTGCTGGATTTAGATGTCGGATGATTTCTTATAATGTTTGGGATGGACATGGACACCTCCAATCCCTGTTCTCCAGAGAGGTGCCTACGCACGGATCACAGAGTTGTCCAGAATATCCAAAGCTGGAAGCTGATCCTCTTCTCCACCATCTCAATATGTTCTTTGCATAAATGAACAGTTCTCTGGATGAATTAAGACGCTGCATTTATTTTCCAGGTGTAGGTGAGGTGCCAAGGGCATCCTGGGGCTTCAGCAGAGTTGATAAAATTGTATTTATCCACGAAAAGACTGATTTTTTTTCAGATTGTTCTGGGGATGTGTCAAAAAGTTTAATTTCTCTGTCTCCCATATCCACTGTTCATCTTCCTGCCTTGGTGCAGCTCCTGCTGTTGTTCACTTCCAGAGAGCACAGCCAGGGGCTTTTCAGCATCTCCTCGGGAAATGTTCCCCATCTGTGGAGCTGGGGAAAGTGGCACCCACCCAGAGAGGGCTGTCCTTGATCATCTTTGTCTCTCATCCATCATTTTTTGTACTGAAGTTAAATTCTTCTGAACTTACATTGCCTTAAAGGGTTTACCTGGCTCAGCAGGTGACAAGATTTGGGGTGTTTCAGATAGATTTTGGATCATCTGAGACAAATTTTTAAGGTTTATCCAGCTGTCAGGCAGGTGGGTCCTCTTCCCCTCTCTGCGTACGTAGCCCTAAAAACACCCTCTGATTCCTGGATGTCAGTGAGGGAAAAGGGTCAGAACAGTCCCAGATCCCGTTCCTGAAAGCTGTCGGTGTGTAATAACCATTAGCAGTTTCTGTAATGACACAGGTTACAGCCACGGCACCCAACACCGGCAGGGAAGCTCCTCAGGCGAAATTCCCCTCGGCTCCAATCAGGTTTTTTCCGGAGCAGGGACCGCTGGCTGCGCTGAGGGCGATGCGCCTGCTCCCGGCTGAAGAGGCACTTCTAATCGACTGCTAAGAGACTTATTAGCAATGTAAAAAGGAGTTGGAAGCAAGGAGAGTATTCTTCCTGGCAGAAATGTGCTTTGTAAAATCGGTTTTGCTGACAGGAGTAACCGGGTTAAACTCCTCGTGACTGCGGGTGCTGTTTGCCGCCCCTTATCTTACCCGAGCAAAGGGTACCAAACACTTTGAACTTGGTAAATAACTGTTTCCGAAGTGCTGGGGTTTTTTTCTCACCATAAATTCTTTAGAGAAAAGCTGGTTTCTAATCCTTTCTCTGCCGATGCTTTTACAGCCTTTTCCCACTCTAGATGTATTTTCTTTCCCTCTTTGGATTTTAATATTTCTTAGATATTATAAAAATCATCTTTAAGGGGGAGTGCAGAGCTTTTGCTCGGATTGGGAAAATCATTCCTAGAGCTTTAAGAAACTGGAGAGAGAGAGAAGATCATCAAACAGAAGAACTTTATCGTGCACTGTTGCAGATGTTGGGCTGTGGTGTGGGGATGTGCGTCCAGAGCCTGACCAGCGTCCAGAGCAGGCTGCTGGGCTTCAGTCTGGCTTTTTCTCACTCCAGATTGCCGGACAGTGAAGGGGTTGGCCCTTTGCTGGCTGTTCTTTCCTTCTGGGCTGAACCAGAGCTGGGATTTGCTCCTCCCTCCCCAACCCCACCCTGCCATTGCTCTCTCCCTCCTGTGCTGAGAAGCGAGGCATCTTTTTCTCGCAAACACCATTTTTTTCTCGGTTTTATTTCACTTTCGCATCCACAGTAACAAATATTAGTGCAGAAACAGGAAAGAAACTGTGCCAGAGTGTGCAGTGTGTGCAGCGTCAGAGCCTGCAGGAAACCCATAAACCTGCATAAACCCAGGCCAACCCATGGATGTGGGAAAACTGAAATGCTGGAAAAGCAAGACATTATTTTCTCCATCATCCTGAAAAGATGTATGTGAATTCTTTTAGTTATCTGCTACTTATTTCTTCACGTTTTTAGGCAAAAGACACAAATAATGAGAAATACCTCACTGCAGCCTGGGTTCTCCAGCGTGGGGGAAGTAATCCCTGAGGAGCCCAGCTGGGACATTTCCTTCTTGTCTTCAAGTAGTGACTCAGGTCTTCCTCCATGAGGGGAGGCTCCCACCAAGACTGATCTTCCCTCCTTCTCCTCCTCCGGAGCCAGGGGTTTCAGGTCTCGGATGCCACCAGCAGATCTCCGGGTGCTTGGATGATGGTCTGTTCCCTGCACCAGCTGAAGCAGGAAGGAATTTAAAATTTAGAATCATGGAATCATTAAGGTTGGAAAAAACCTTTAAGATTATCAAATCCAACCATCAGCCCAACACCACCCAAAGGTTCACCACTAAACCATGTCCCCACGTGACACATCCACAGGTTTTCTGAACACTTCCAGGGGTGGTGACTCCATCACTGCCCATTCCAGTGCTTTACACCCTTTCCATGAAGAAATCTTCCCTCGTATCCAGTCTAAACCTCACCTGGTGCAACTTGAGGCTGTTCCCTCTCCTCCTGTCCCTGTTCCCTGGGAGCAGAGCCCGACCCCCCCGGCTGCCCCCTCCTGTCAGGGACTTGTGCAGAGCCACAAGGTCCCCCCTGAGCCTCCTTTTCTCCAGCCTGAGCCCCTTTCCCAGCTCCCTCCGCCACTCCTGGTGCTCCAGCCCCTGCCCCAGCTCCGTTCCCTTCCCTGGACACGCTCCAGCCCCTCAAAGTCTCTCTCATAGCAAGCGGCCCAGCACCGAACACAGCATTTGAGGAGCGGCTGGTCTATTTTTCCCCTAAATAAACCCGAAATAAATCTCTGATTTTTGAGAAGGCACCTTGCAGCAGAGCCCAAGTGGGAATGTTTGCGTTCGATGCCATCCATCACCGCGGGAGCGGCTCCTCGGGCTGCGCTGGTGGCCAGAAGGAGCTGTCAGGGCCGGCGCGCCGGGCGGGCTGGGAGCCGTGCTGGCACCGGTCCCTGTGCACGGGGGATTTCTGCTCTGACAATTTTTGGCTCCTTTAGGTTCCTCCGGAGCTGCACGGAATATGTAATGCTCTGCACTGGGCTGACAGGGAACTTCAGTGCAGATTGCAAGGAGAGATCCTCTCCCTGCATCGCTTTGTTTTGTGCTGCTCTAAAATCATTTTCCTTGTTCCGGTAGCTCCTGTAAAGCCAGAAGAGCTCTCTCTATATTTGCTTCCCAGATGCCTTTTTCTCCTCTGCTTACAACTATAAAAGCAGTTTTCCATGCTCCAAATCAGAGATAAATGGAAATCGCTGCTGAAGAAATAAAACACAAGGCTAATCAAATCGTGGCACAGGAAGCAGCCTTCAGCCAGAGCATTTTTGAGAGCTATTTTTAGACTATATTTTTATTTTGTCACTCCATATGGGAAGTCAAACCCATATGGTTTGGGAGAATGGAAGGTTGTGCTTTTATAGTGATCTCGCAAACTATCCCAGCTCAGCTTTGTCCTTAAACTTGTGCTTAAATCCAACTGTCTGAGGTGGGACTGGAGCACATCAACTGCTCCTGAGGTTGTACCAGCACGGTTCCCTCCTGAGGTGTAAAACTATTCAACATTTGTTAAACCAGTCTCCAGTTAACTCGGCTCTTCTTAGTTACAACTTTTCTCATCCTTACACTTGCCTTTTTTCCTTTTTCTTTTTAATATGTTCATCTCTTCTCCAAGGCTCTGATGCCCTGGTGGATGTGTTTGGTCCAGTACCAGGCAGGATGCAAAGCTGATCATCCACAGCCATCACTCTCCTGCTCTTCACAGTAGATGTTGCTGTCTTCCAACCATCCAGGTTAACGTGATTTTGAGGAACAGGACTTTATTCTGCCCACAACACCGTGGCAAATTCTGAGTGTGCTGCTGGCGCAATAATTGGCTAGAAAAGGTATTCTCCTTCTGCCACCCTAAATGTATAAAATTAGAAATGTATCCTCAGTGTTCATCTGCCAGAATATCCACTTTATTTGTGTTAAAAGGTTTCATGACACTGAACCAAAAATTACGTATCTTTTAAGGAATTTTGTGGCATGGTTAAAAACACTGACAGGAAGTTTCTAATGTGGTAAATTCCAGAGAATCGTCCTCTGAATTTTTCAATCATAATCCTGGAGTTTCTTCCCTTTGCAGTTTTTCAGACAGTGGAGTTAAAAAAAAATTACATATTAAAATGTAATTACGTATGAATTCACATAAATTACATATGATATGCTGGATGCTTTCATAGGTAAAATAGCGAGCAGAGGCTCAGAAATGTGGGTGATTTGGTTTAGTGGATATGGTGGAATTGGGTCAAAGGTTGGATGATCTCGGAGGTCTTTTCCAAACTTAGTGATTCTGTGATTCTGTGGTGTGAATTACAGAGGCTCAGGGTAGCAAACAGCCCGAGGAGCTGATCTGACTTAGGGAAAAGTAATTTTCTGTGTTAGTTTTGATTCTAAAGTTGTATTTAACCTCAGTGTGGAAGCGGAGCTAAGGAAAGAGCAGGGAGTTGGCAGTCAATATTTTTATGCCTTTTTTTTCCCTTTGGAAACAATTCTCCCCTTTTTGAGGGGATAAAGTGCAACGGGAATAGGACTGCTCAGTGGAGAATTCCTTGTGGCAGAAGGATGGGCAGCATGGAGATTTCTGAGATGGTTTGGATGTCACTTCCATGGAGTAGAAGGAACGTTATGCTAGAACTGTTCATCAAAACTGAGACCTCATGGATTATTTTGTTGGAAAGTCAAGAAAACAACCACTGAATTTTTCCCCAGAGCAGAGATCTTGTGTTAGAGGAGACAATGAGAAAACAGCCTGGCCCCAAAAGAGGAAAAAAGTGAAAACCCGAGATTAGAGCAGAGAAAAACTATCAAAATTTGTAAAAGAAATTTGATGAAGCCATATTTGTGTTCAAAATCCATGATTGTCTTGAAATCCAAGGAACTACTGTCACATTATTTGCTGAGAGGAGCTCTATAGTCAGAAAACCCTCATCACTTGTATCCCACTTTCCAAAGCACAGTTTATATCATTCTGAAATCCCGAAAGACAGGGAAAACACGTGAATTTATGATGCTCAGAAGTGTTGGAATTAGATGCAAGAAGCTGGGTTTTCCCAGGAACGCTATTCTGGAATATTTGAGTAACACAAGTTCTAGCACAGGTGCTTGGGGGTGTGATGTGGGTACAGGAGCACTGTGAGGTGGACTCGTCACTGCTCTTCCTGGACATCCCTTGGCACATTGGAGCATCGTGGTCCCGGTAAATCCAGCCAGGAGTCTGTTGGTGACTTCAGCAGAGCTGGAATTCCATCCCAGTGTGACACGGGCTGGTGACGTGGAGTGATGTCAAGTCACTGATGTAGAACTGGAAAAATTCCTTGTCACATAACTGATTCCATTGAGTTCCCAAATTTCACTTAGCATTTTCTACTGAGTTTCCATTCCCATTGAAAATACGTGGATAACATGTTAAGGCATTATCCTTAAAAAAGTAAAGAAATAATTTCTTTAAGAGATGGGCGATCTGTAGAAGACATTTGTGTAATTTTGCATTCTAAATGTGATTTATATTTATAAATAAATTTGCATAAAATCTCCAGCTCTCGATGTCATAGTTCTATTCTCTCTTTAATTCAGATGCTCAAGAAATGTAAATTATTTTTACAGCTAAATAAAAGCCATGCAAAGCTGCCAGGAGAGAATAATGAGATACACATTGTGCCATGCGGCCATGATAAATCCAGCAGCACCATGGTTGCAGCCAAAATGGGAGGCCATCAGAAACCAGGGAATATCAGCACATAGAGGTTCCCATGATTTTGCACACTAGTCTGAACTAGGGGAAACTCATGATCCAGGTTGGTAAGGGAAAATATTTACCTGCAAGATAAACAGTCCCCTAAAATGAGGGGAAGCAGCTGGTTTAGATGGCAGGGGTTTGTTATATTTATTATATTTATTATATTTTTTATACAATATATTTATCAGCCGTATTTGGACCAGGCTCTGCATATATGTAAAATAAAGATACCAGAATTCGTGTAACACAGAGGGGTTTGCAAATGACTGGGGGGTTGACAATGATGGACAGGCTTTAAAACCGTGGTTTAACCATGAGGGTGGCACCAGGGAAGAGGGATGTTGGGATCTCTCAATCATTGGGATGCCTTGGTCAGTAAAAGGCTCCAATGCCACAGATCTGGATTAACCAACAGATTAAAAACTGGGTCCCCCTCATCAGCAATTAATTCAAACACGAGCAGATAATTATTCCAAATGAGAGTGTGAAAAATCGCAGCTGATGGTAGTCATAGAAGGGTAAATAAAAGGTGCAGGGGAGGCCCAGGCTCCTTTCCTGATGAAGTGGCTTAAGGAATAAGTTGCCTGGATTTTCAAGAGCTCAGACCTTGCATTCTGTGATTTGCTGTGGCTGATGCAGGTAGGTCCCATCATTCTCTGGTTTTATCTCATCTGTGACCATGTTTTCCAGTAAAACAAGGTTTTTGCTGGGCATTTTTGCTATTTGTTTGCTGCTGGAAGTGCCTAAATTCACCCTGCTTGTCAAAGTAAAATGTACTAAAGCTGGTATTCACAGCACTGCTGCCCTGCTGCTATTCCCTGTTTGCTGAGTTGTGGTGGTCTTGCTTTAATTAAGCTCAGTATTAAGGTCAAACAGGGTCAGTATTAAGCTTGGTATTAAGGTCAAACACTCCAAGAGTGACTTGATGATTTTGGAGGTCTTCTCCACCCTAACGATTCCAGGATTCTAACAGGGGCTCTCCAGGAGCTGGGTGGCTGCTCCAAGGCCCTTTGCAGGAGAAGGGATGCAGAAGACCAGGAGTGATGAAGGGATGTGTCCCATGTTTCTGGATGAGTGACCACGTGGAATTCTTGGAGGCAGCAGCTGTGACGGGCTCTCCTGTAGAGCCTAAATTTTGCAAAACGTTTGTTCTAGAGCTGTCACTTTCCAATTCTATTTTGTGGCAAAATGTGCACAGCAAACCTGGTGTGTTGGGATCTGCTGCTTTTCCCTTGGGGTTTCCCCTTCCACACAAAAAAAACCAAGCACTGGTTTTGTGCTGAATTTTAATTTGGCACCAGCCAGGCTCCTGTGTGATTCTGAGCACCTCGCTGAGAAGGTGCTGAGCTGTTTAAGCGCTGTGGGCCCTCAGCATCCTGAAGGAGTGATCCCTGTGGTGCTCAGAGCTCCCAGGCGCTTGGACAGCGGTGGCAGTGAATGGGGACAGCCGAAAACTCCTGTGAAAAGCAGAGCTTTGTTCTGCTGAATTGGGCAGTGAATGGTTTGGGCATCCCAGAGAGCCTGGCCAGCCCTGTTGACTCCTAAGGACCACTCGTGTGCCGTAATTGAGGCAGTGCCTGAATGCTTTAACTGGGTGGGATCAGCGCAAACATCCCTGAATGTCAAGTTCTCTTCTGTGTCTGTTTTCTAAAGCTAATGACCACCAGGCATTAAAAACCCAGTTCTGGGCTTTGGAGATGCTGAGGCATCTTGTTTCCTATTTGTAAAGGTGAATGCCTTCACCTTAAAATAAAATGTCTTTATTTCTGAGATGCTGGAGCACAGAAAAATGGAGTGCTGTAAACTTAATGCCCTTGGAAGTTTTAAGCTGTATTAAAATGTCCGTAACTTAATGAAAAAAGAAAAAAATAACGCTGCTTAGAAATATTTAAAAACAAAAGATTATGCTCAGCAGACAGCTCTTATGACAAGGCTCTGCCCAGAGTGAATTTTTATGCTTGAGTTATAAACCCTTGAAAAATGGGGATCCTAATACAAAAGCTGACACAGCTTTAACTAAAGCAGCTCTAGTAAGTGCTGCTATAATTATTTGCTCATTAATTACAAATTTTGCAAGACATGAGAGTAACACAAATTGGAAAATAGGAATAATTATCAGTAATAAAGCCACAGAAGCTGGACACATTGAAAGTATCTTCCTCTTTAAATTTAATAATAGCAAGACAGTTAGAAAACTAATAAGAAATACATAATTGAAAATTAACCTTGCAAATCTGCTGTTAATAAACCATGGTACTCTTGCACTGCAATAATTTTACACAGCCCTTAATTTGCATTTGAAGTGTTATTCCAGGTAATACTTTGTGCCTTCACAACAATCAGTGCGTCTTTGAATTAAAACGAAAACGCCAGGGCTGGATTTGGGATATCTGGGGAGGAGGGAATGGTATATCCTGTAGTTTTTAGCAGCTTGGAGCTGGGATGGCTGGAAACCAAAAGTACAATGAGGATTTTTGTGCTGTGATGCTTCAATGCTGTTTTGTTGTTCTGAATTCGGGCATTGTGGCGTTTCGTGCATTCATCCTCGCCTTGTGTAATCCACCAGTTGGGCTCTCGGATCACTTGCACTTTCTCAGCCTCCGAGGTGTGAGACTTGATTACTCGGGGATGATTTAAACATCCAGAGCGTTGGGAACAGGAGTGTGTGGTCCTTGAACTCCCCTGCTGCAGCACAGGCTTTTCCCGGCGTGCTCGAGTGGTTTTCATGGATCTAATGGGGGCAGTGCTGGAGGCACTGGGATTTGCTGGGCAGAGGAAGCCAGTGCAGCCTCTGGCTCAGTGAAAGGAGCTGCTGGCACCTTGTGCCTGAGGTTTTTTCCCCCACTCAAAGGGAAGTGGCACTTCCTTATGGATGTTTTATATCTGTTACCAATTGACAAAAGCCTCCAAAAATCTCAAATCAATCAATTTGCAAGTAAAGATTAAGAGAATTGTTTACTCAAAACGCAGACTGAGTCAACTGCTCTTGCTAAGTATCTCCCACTCATAAAATAAACCTGATACATATCTCTGCCCGCACAGAAAACTCGGAGCCAAGAAGTGTTTAATAATTTTGGAGCTCATATCTAGCAAGCTCTGAGTGCTCAGCTGAAAAAAAAGGATAGATCCTAGGAAAAAAAAATCATCCCTGACAGCAGACTTGTATTTTATTGCGATACTAATGGCAGTGGAGGTACATGCAGGCACTCAAATTTGTGCATGACCAAGCAGCTTTAAAAAAATTAAAATAAAAATAGGAAAAATAACCCAGAGACCTACAGTGTTTGGCATCAGAGCGGAGGAACATCGTACACAAACAGTTGGGTTAAGAGTGTGCACTCCAAACAGGGTTTCTGCACAATTCCAAACTCCATCAAGGGCTGCATGTAAAACGTTGGCTTCTTTGTGCAAACCCACAAATCCTGGGGAAAAGGCCACGCGGGGTCAGCAATTCAGCTGTTTGTCTGCTCACTTTATGTAAGAGGTTAGCAGCAGTGTGCTTTTTGTCCAAAGCCAGCAATAGCAGGAACAGCTTGTTTCTGAAAGGGCTGGGGCTCCCCTCGTAGTGCTGGAGAAGGGGTCCCGAAATAAACCTCGGATGGGGATAGTCTTTGATTTGACCTCTTCTCCATTTATTTGGCTGTAAGTGTGTGTTTGACTCCCGTCGCTCCCCTCAGCCTGTAGAGCTCAAACACCACCAACACAGGTATTTTCCCTTCGTTTCAAGGTGTTTCAGGAAATTTCAAAAACATGGCAATGTGAGAAAATAAGGAATTTTGGGTGCTCAAGCTCTTCCTCCGGCGGAGATCGAGGGGTTGGATGGAAAATAAACCTTCCATCTGTGGAACCATTCTGTGATTCCATGATTTGTGCCAACCCAGTGTGACCAAGCTTAAACTTGCTGATGTGAGGGAGGTTTCACTTGATCCAAGAGGATTTGGAAATGGAAAAGAGCAAGGATGGGAGTCCTCAGCTTAACCCAGGTCAGGGTTTAACCACTACATTTGTGAACGTAAGAACTGATGATAAGAGATGACCAGGGAAGGGCTGTGGAAGGCTGGGTGGATAAACCTGCACTTCCACGTGTGTCTGTAGGTCCTTCTGAGAGTTCACTGCAAGTCCAGAGGGAGTTTTGGGGCCGTGCTGGATTTGGTGTGGGAGCTCAGAAGCTCAGCCACCCCATGGCACATCTTTGGCAGAGACAGCCTCGAGAGCCACATGGATGAAGAGGAGCAGGGGATGGGCAGCCATGGAGCCAAGCCTGGGAAAAAGGAGACGGAAAATACCCTCTCCTTCTGAAAACCAGCAGGCTGGGGGAAAAATGTGCCTCTAATGCTGCTCCTGAGGCTGCCTCTGCCAGTGAATCCCAATCAGTATTCTGTTCATCCCTGCTTTCTCAAGGAAAGACATAAAGGAGCAGCGTAGCCAAAAGGAAGTTATTTTTAGAAGATGGAGAGATGATTTTTTTTTCCCCCGAACCATTCTGCTGTTATTTATGTTGCGTAGTTCTTGAGTTATTTATTTCAGTGGGAGTTGATGCAAAGTGGGATGGGGTTTAATGTGTGGAGGGATGGTGAAATCCATCCTACAGCTGTCCTTGCTATTTCAGGGCTGGCTTTGAAAGTCTTTCTGACCTGCAAACTGGAAGGTGGTTTTTTGGATGTTATGAAGGTGTTGCTGATGGCCGGGGGTGTTTGTTGTCCCCAGTCCCTCCAGTTTCCAGTGCATTGACGCATCCTCCTGTGGTTGTCACTGACCATTCTCCTGTGGCTGGCACTGCAGTACATTCTAACCTGGCACTTAAGCCACCCATATGCATTTTTAAAACACTGAAAAGGATCGTTCCAAGTGTGCTCCAAGGTAAAAATAAAAGATGTTAACACTTTTCATCGATCAAAGCTAATTTATGCAAACTGGGCTCTGCTGGCAACTGCAGCAAGGTAGGAATGGTGACATCATGGAGCGTGAGCTCTGCCAACCTGGGTTAGTGCCGGAATGACAGTGGAGTGATTTAGCTATTATGAGCTCACTTAATATTTCATACTTAAAGTGGAGCCTAACCTGCAGCTCAGGGTTATGTGAAGTGCACGTTGCGGAGTTGTTTCAGAACAGATTTTGACACAAACTTTGCAGTTAAGGGAAATGTTTGAGTGACACACATATTGCATATGCTGTTACTCTGCAAGGCTGCTGAAAATCCTTTCAGAAAGCAAAACTTACTGGGGAATGTTTTCTGTTTGCTATATATGTGTGCGTGTACATAGACACATGCACACCAAAGGGTGGAAAATCTGGAATGTTGTCTTAAGCTTTCTGCTATGAAATCATCACAGGAGAAGAAAATCACTTGGATCTTACGAATATAGCTGCAGTTTTTAAATCCCAAACCCTGTCACTCTCACAACAATGACAACAAAATACTGTAGATGTGATGGGCCACGAGTTTGAACTTTTAACACCAATTTTAAATTCCAGCCTCTTTTACAGAAACTGTGCTAAAGTGACCTCCCATTCAGTGAGGGAAGTACTGCAGCTGGTCTGAAAAAACATCAAGTAAAGCACCAGGAAAAGAAAAGCTTGTTGTAGTTGATGCTTTGGCTCCCCAGGTTTTCTGCTGATGAGAGACGATGTGCCTCTCTCCAAGCCTCAGTGGCAGCTGCTGCACTGAGCCTGGGAGCCTTCTGTTGCTTTGCTCATCTTGCTTTTTAAAAATTTTATTATTAATTGTCCGAGAACTGGAATTACATCTGGAATAACTAGTTTTCCTGTTTAGTTCATGATGAGGAGAGGCAGAATTTAGGCTGAGTGTGTTGATGAGGAACAATATCCAAGATAATTGTATCCAGACTGTAGGACAGTGACAAAAGAGCAGGTGGGGACTGGTATTCTTCCAGTCAAAACTGTAGGCAGGATACTTTAATATATTTGGGATAAAACACAGTGGTTGTAGGAGAGATAACTTGCTAACCTTGGCCACTGCAGTAGGAGACTGGGACGGATGAACCGTGAGGTTTTTTTTGGGTGGATTTAGTCGCTTTTCAGACCTGTTAAAGGACAGGAAGGAATGATTTGGGATATGTTTTCCTCTAGGAATATGGTGATGTTTGCACAAGCTGTTAAGTCTAAGATTGGCGAAGTTTCATCATTGATGACCTTAAGGATCTGTGCTGCTTCTCTTTTTTGGAGAGAACAGGGACAATGAGTATCCCAGAAGAGATGTGGCCAAGCCTGGAGCCTGCAAAGTGCCTCACTGTCTGGAAAAATTACTTTTTTACCCTCTAAGTCTGTCATGTTCATCAGGTTCTGAGTCACAAAGCCAGGTCTGGTTGCACATTGTTGGCCACCAGCAGCCTGTTTGACAGCACATTTTGGGGGTTACTCTGCGTGTCTGAGACCGAGACATTTCATATTTAGGGCGGGTGGATTTCATTGGTGAAGTTTTTGCACCCACAGTTGAGGCTGTTTTGCAGTATTTTCCATAGCAGTGAAATGACCTTGCCACTGCTATAAACACTTATCCAAAGAATCATTATTGGTTCAAACATTTAAAATATAGTGACATAAGAAACATTCATCAGTATGATCCTTTAAGTTGAATTAGAACAAGAAAAAGAAGTGCAAATCTGATATTCTAGGATTTTTAGTTTATTTAAATCCTACTTTTCCTGTCCACAATAAATTTCCACTGTTTCTTACAGCTAATAGAAAATTTTATGGTTTTTCAATCAGAATTAGTTCAAGCCACTAGAAAACATCCTTTGTTCCTATACTGATAGGAACGCAGTATTCTCCTTTCTTCCTGTTTGGCCTCCTCTGCCCTGGATGCAACGGGAGTAAACACAGTGGAAGGATTTGTATTCCAACAAAGAAGAACAATTGCAGCAGTGTTTAAATTCACAAGGTTTGAGGATTGTAATTGGAGTTTATTTGAGGGTGGGGGGAGGAAATGTTTATCCCACTTCGTTTTAGAGGCTCACCCTTTGCCTTATCCCTGCTTATCACAGAGGGACAAACATCTTTCCCTGTAACGGAAATAATTCCGATTCTATTCCAAAAAACAGCCTAGAAGCTATGGGATCCCAGGAATAGGTTTCTCCCTCTAGTGGCAGCAGAAAGGGAGATGCAGAACTCTTGGACCAGGTAGCTTCATTTTTTTTTTTTCCTTTGGGAAATCACACAAGGTAGAAGAGCTGCTGTTTATTTACAGCTTCAAAGAAATATTCATATGGCACAAAATATCTGCAGCTGCCTCCTGGTTCTCTTTAGTCATCGAAATACTTTAAAACCAACACACTGAAGGGTGTTTCTCTAATTTTTAAAAAGACCTTGAGGCTCAAAATACAACAGAGACAACTTGAGAAACACAAATTCTGGTTAGTTTGGTGCCCTGCTATTTCCTGGTGGCAGAACCATGGGGCAGACACTGTACTTGGGAATAAGTGCTGGAATTATCTCAGCATCCCTCCCTGAAATGCCTGGCACCGGGCAGCCTGCAGAGAGGGGGGGATGGAGGTATTTAGAGAACTGCCTTGGGGAGTGCTTGAATCATATCTGGGGCTGTTGTGTTTCTTTGACACGTAAAATGTAAACCCACGTGCTCTCAAGGACTAAACCGCCCTCATGCCCCTATAGGAAAGGGAAAAGCATTTTGTATCTATAAGAAGGAGAGGCTGAACAGCACCTGTGAGTCAAATAATACGCACAGTGAACCACAGAAAAGTTGCGGCTGCCCCATCCCTGGAAGTGTCCAAGGCCAGGCTGGACGGGGCTTGGAGCAACCTGGGATAGTGGAAGGTGTCCCTGCCCACGGCAGGGGGTGGAATGGGATGAGCTTTAAGGTCTCTTCCCACCCAAACCATTCTGGGCTTCTATAAAACCTCCCTCTGCTGTCCTGTTTCTGCTTTCCCTCTCCTGATGATGTTTTAACTACCCTAGAAGAGCATAAACCCACTAATACTTGTTTAAGATGGGCAGAAAGGTCGATCTGTGGAGGGAGTCTGGCAAACACTTGTCCCTGGTTGGCTTCTGAATCTCTGTCATTGGTGTTTTCATCCCCATGACTCAGTCCCTCCTTCTCGTGAGGACTTCAGTGCAAACTCTCACTTTAACAGATTACATGGAGAGACGGTTGAAACAGCATCTTAAATTCAGGGACAGTGTGTCCTTCAGGCTCTGGTGCTGAAAATAGTGGTGAGCCAAAGGATGTTCTGTTATCAACGGAAAACACAACACATCCCCAGTCCCAAAGTGATTGGCGTGCAGCTCAGGTCCCCTTTGATGTGGGGCTGCAGAACAGGTGCCCTTGGCAGATTTGGGGGTAGAACTTGTGCAGACTCCCCTGTGTCCTTGGGAAGCTCCACCTGGCTCTGGGGGTGGAGAGCTCTGCCTTGGGAAGGCCTGAGGAGGAAAATATGGCCGGAATCTCTAGGGACATTATTACATCCTTGGGACACAGGAAAGGTCTACTTGACCTGGGAGGTCACGTGAATTAGCTCAGGAACTGGAAAGTCTTCCCCAAAGGAGGAACTTGGTGGCTTCGGAGTGAAGCGCAAACTCTGTTCCTTCCAGCTGGGATTGATAATTGTCAAGGCAGCCAAATTCCATCTTCTTTCTTCAAAAGTTAATGACATTTCTTGTGTCCTTTCTGAGGGCTGTTTCTCTAGGACCTGTTCCATCTCAGGACTTTCTGAGGACAGGAATTGGCACAGGAAGTCTGGATTCTGGCAGGGCTCTGAGGGATGGTGGTGGCTGCCTGGGCTCACCCAGGTTGGGAGACCTTGTCCAAGATTTGTGTTTTCTGTCCCCCGATCCTCAGGACCAGGTCAGCCTGTTCTGGTGTTTGCTCAGGAGACCTCATCAGGCTGCCTTGGTGGCTCAAAGGACAGAAAATTCTTTGGGATTTGTTTTTTCCATACCACCTTCTGTGAGATGGCTTAAATTTCAGTTACTTTCCCAATCACAGAGAAATATTTTAGGTTTGAGCACTGTCACTTCTTTGGGTAACACCTTGTCCTGACTCTGGCAGATACCTGGGCTGCTTTTCCAGCCTCTTGTTCCCTCCCTGGACCCGAAAACTGTTCTAATTTTATTTTACCTCCCTGTAAAGTTTCTTTTCATTCACTGCCTTTGCTTTTCTTATCGCTTTTTATGCTCTCAACTTCATTATGCAATTGTTCCAACCCTGCTCTGTATTTGATGTTTTATAACTCGTGTCTGCCTTTTCTTCCACTGTTGATTACTTTTACATTTTGATGTTCCTTCACACTGGCTTTACAGGAAAAAAAAATAGGAAAAACAACTTGAACATTCCCCGTGCAATTACTGGGAGGTGGCACACACAACCCCCGGGCATACATTAATTTATCTTTGAACACTTTCTATTTCCTCTGTGTCCTTTCTCTCCCCAGCTTTATCATGGTGAATTTCACCCTGCGCTTACTCTCCCAACTTTGCTCCGCTAAAATCTAATCTACTTGTTTTCTAACTTCTGGTTGAACATTAATCCTGGTGAAATCCTTAAGGGCTGAGCCCACAGTCTCCCCCACGCTTGCATCCACTCATAATTGCTGTTGCAGGAGACTTGCTCAGGAATTATTCTTTATGCAAAGCCACCTTCTTCCCAGACATACTTCAGATGATGAAAAAAATACGTGTTGGGACCCCCTGCACAGTAAAGAATAATTTTTCCCCAAATCACCAGGTATTGCTCACAATCCACTCCCCCTCTCCAGATTCGTCTTTCCCCTTGACGTGCTCTCAGCTGAACATTTCAGCATCTGCCTGGTTTTGAGCAACTGGGACGAGGGTCCCAAGTGCTGCAGCTCTGACGCTTCCATAAATTTCCTTAAAAAAGAACCAACTTGGATAGCCTAGCACAAAGCCTTCAGGTTAATCAGCGCAAGTCTTGAAACACTCTGGATGAGCCCTGGACGTTTCTAGACCTGTAAAGCGATTTTCAGGAAACTCCTGATGCTTATTTCCATTAAAACACTTCTTTATACCCACATAAATTCCCAATGCGTTTAAAATTCTATCAGGGTGGAAACCTGAGTGTGTTTGTCTTGTTCTTCCATATCTTTATCTTTTTTTTATATTATATGTAATTAACACATTTAATTCTGACTTTAATTGACCACATCAATGTCACGGCTTATTAAGCTTTTTAGCATGTAATGTTCTTTTTTTTCTCGCTATTGAATGATCACATACATTTGTTTATCACAAATTGAGTGCATGTATTTTGGAAAATAAAATTGAAATGCCAAGTGCTTTTCAGAAATTCTTTCAAGCACAGTAAAAGATATATCTGGGTGTAGTTAAATTTTTATAAAGTGCAACATGAAAACATGTCTTTACCTTCATTGCTTTTTCTGTCTTCCACCTACTGCCTTTTGTGCCAGAAAGGCAGCTGACAAAAATAAGGAGTATTTCTTGTGTTAAATGAAAACAACTTAAATCTTTTTATTTATTTGGTATTTAATCTCAAGTGGAAACTTGCAATCAGAACCTGTGCTTTCCCGTTCAAACTGGAAAAGTATTCTTCACAAATAAGTGTTTGTTTGGAGGGGGAGAAAGCTCTAATTGTAACTGTTAGGCCTCACAATAAATATATCTGTAGTGAATTTGGATTGATTAATCTGTCACTTTTTTCAGTAAAGTGCAAAATCAGATCAGCTCCCATCTTGCTTATTTACATGGTCAGCTTTAATTTGTCATTAGTTCTATTGAGTAGCAAAGCTTTTAGTGCAGAAGATACCTCTTCCACTTAATGGATAATCATTTAGTGGAATATAATTTAAAAGGATTTATCTGGTCTCTCTGCCACGGCTCGAACCTAACCCCAGCATGATAAACTTTCTCCAGGAGAAGGATTTGCACTTTCTGGTGGCTTTTGCCTGGGAATTTGTTCAGTCATTAGTTCAACACCCAGCTTGGCCAAAGTGCCCTGTGATCTGTGCTCGGGGACGTGACACAGGAGAAGTATTTCTGGGTTTGGCTGCACTTTCCATTAGACCACTTTGTGTCAGGTGATTCAAGAGGATTTCAATCCAGATCCCTGCCTTGTTTTAATTGGAAGATAGGAGCAAGAAATTCAAGGCAGAGGCCAAGAGAATTGGAAAGGTTTTGGGTGAGACAAGGGGCCAGAAGCTCCACCTGGGAAAAAGAAGGAATTGTAAATGAAAACAAATTCTTGAGCAAGTTATGGGAAGAGACTGGACGGATCATGATAAGAATTTTATTTTGACTTGCAGTGAAGGGCCAAGAGGGGAAGAGCTGGTTTTTCTCAGGAGCTGCTTTTCTGGGCACCAGAGCTGTATCCCCCCAGCCAGAGAGATGGGAATGCCAGCCTTCCCAGAGAAACACCCTTAGTTAGGAATGCAAGTTGCTATAACTTTTTACACTCCTACAATCTCAAATGATGACGAAACCCGACTTCAATCCATTTTATTTCTTCCCCATTGCTGAGCTGTGGCACTCCTAGAAGGTGACAACAGTGGCACTGCAATGTTATAAGCTCCAAAATCAGGGCAATTCATCTCCGTGCCTTTCCAGCACAGGGCAGGTGCTGTGACAGGTGGAGTTTGCACAAAGAAGTGAAGGTTTTTCCCAGAGAGATCTGCAGCAGGAGCAGAGGAGCACTGTGTTAGGTCCAAGCATGACTTTTTTTCAGAGGGTGTGTGAGGATATTTTCAGTGGTGTTTGGACCGAGGTGCGGGGACAGTGACAGCTGAAAGCTGGACCTGGAGTCACCAAACTAAAGCTTTAGGGCAAAAGCTTTGAATTAACACATCATTAATAACTGAACAACTGCAATACTCCTCATCAGCATGGGTGACCTTGCTTTCAGTGCTAAATGTGGAAAAAAAGAGGGTTCCCATGGCTTTAATTTGGTTTTGCTTCATTTAGCCTGGGTCTGCCTGGGTTCCAGAGCTGTCACCACTGTGGAATAGGATCATTCCAGCTCCTGCTGAAGTTCTGTGCCAGAAGGGCATGGCCAGGGTTGATGACAGATGTGACAAGACAGTTTTGGTGGGGTTTTTTTTGGACCTGCTGCTTTCCTCTAACTCTTCTGTTCCTCTTCTTGTTAAAAGAGAAGTTTTAAACTCCCAGACAGCAAAAACCAAACACCCACAACACCCTCTCCAGATCTCCATGCTGCATTTTTAATGATCTCTTGTGTTTGTGTAATAATCCAAGGCAACATTTCGAAGCTTCATTTTTGGAAGGGATTAACAAGGACTGTTTTAATCTTTCCTGTAGTGCATAAATTGCTGGAAAGCAATCCAGAAATCCAGAGGCAGTTATGTTTTCACTGATGCCTGGAATTGAAATGCTCCTTATTTTTTCCTTTTTTTTCTGGCAACATTTCTACTTGAGGAAAGAACTTGAGTGCAATCAATTAAAGAGAGGATCTGATTTGCTTTGTAATTGTTTTTCTGTCTCTATGAATGATGTAAGGGCATTTTGGAAGAATTTACTTCAGTACTCTGTCTTTTCTAAAATAACAGGTTTACTGGTTGATTTATGGGTTGTTTGTTTTGTTTTTGTTGTTCTGTCTGTAGGTGAGAAAAAGGTTAATTTGCTTGAGAAATCATGTCTATGCCAGAGAAGGTCAACTTGTTCCATCATCGTGTTCTGCCATTGGAGCTGACCTCAACCTAAACACGGTGCTTTAAGGCAAGAATTAGGCATCCTGTTTTTCTCCATGTTTTCCCAGCATTTGTTTTCTCCTGTTTTCGTAGTTTCTCAGAAAAGGCAGGAGGGTGTGACTCCCAGGCACGAATTCTTTTCCCTCTAAGATCATATTCTTGACATTGTGCTTCAAAAACTTCACTCTTTGCTGTGGCTGTGCCAAGCTGTGTCAGGTGGGACTGCCCACGAGCCAAAACACCAACAAGTCTATTTGGGAATTACGTCACAGGCAGGGGGAAACTGAAAGCATAAAAATTGGGAAAGACAGGGAATACTAACTTTGTCAAAGTAATGTTCATGGGTATCAGAACACAGTGGGCACTGTGGTTCCTGGGGATGTCCCAGCTCCTCTTCCTGCGCTATTTCCATGACTCGTAGGATGCTGACCACAAATGATGGATCCAAGGCATCCAAATCCTGCTTCTTGGAGCTTGGATTCAACTCTTGTCAAGAGGAAATGCTCTGGGAGATGATTAAGAAAGAAGCAAACTCCTAATAATATTAGCTGCGGAGTTTAGTAGAAGTGGTGGAGGAAATGTTGAATCAGTCTGCAGGATTCACTGGCACTCTGGATGTGTCAGAATTCACATTGGCTTCTTCCTATTTCCATTTCTTGTCCGAAAGTCACCAGAAGCTTGGAAACTGGCCTGGAGGTTGCACCTCTCGTGCTAAATTTGGCTTGAGGAGGTTGTGCAGCTCCTGGTCTGTGGTGCAGGAACCTGGTTTGGTTTGGGGGAGAGGAAAGGGGCAGCACAGAGAGTAAGAGCTGGATTTAGCTGGGAAGAGGACAGGACAGGGCACTGCCAGAGAGGAGTCTCTGGCTGGACACTCCTCTGCACCCAGACCCAACTTCTACAGTAGTTTTGGCAAACTAATTTGAATGAATTTTGTGGCAACTTAGTGATAAAGCAGGGGTGAGGAGGATAATGTCAAATTTGAAACGAAAGTCAGCAAGAGTCTCTCTGTGTGTAATTTTGGTGTGCTCTATGTTTTTTCCTGCAAGACACACGGAAGAAGAAGCAATTCAATAAATTAAGGGTTTTTTTCTGATTAGTCTCATACCTGGGGTCATACTTTGTTTTTGTGGATATGCAACTGCTCTTAAGCTACAAGGGATGCTGCAGTGGGGACTGGAAAGCAAATAAGCTTTTCCCCCCTCTCTTTTACTGGATAAGAGTGTAAAATGTGATTGGAGTTTGTCAGCATGGAAACAAATGTCTGAATTTACTTGCAAGACTGCGATATCTTCAACCTTTTCAGATGTAAAACCCCCTGCAGTAAGAGTCACGTGCACACAATTTTACATAATTTACTATTTTTGATGAAAAATCGCATCAAAGTGACACCTGAGGCACCCCATCCATTGCCCTTTGATAAGAGATGGAAGGTGGTCAGTCCTGTTCTTGACATTTATTAGTGCTGATTCCCAGGGCCAAGGAATGGCAGGAAGAGTTGGTTACACAGTAACTTCTGAACTGTAGTGGCAGAGCCAGTATTAAAGCCTCTTGGATTTGCTTTAGGCTTCCTGTACATCAGTATGAATCTGTGGTGGGCTCTTCATGCACTCGCAAGCCAAAACACTTGATTTTTTTTTTTATTGGTAGTTTCTTGACTTTTTTAAAAATTATTTTTCTCGCAGTAGCTGTTAAAACATTTGCAGAATATGTGATGAATTAAAAAAAATATTTGTGCATCCATTTTAAATTTCAGCAACGCACAACAGTTCCTACTGTAGCTTTCGCCAACCTGCAGAATTGCTCTTGGCTCTCCCCTCCTCAGGGCAGATCATGTATCACACCCTGTTTAACTCCTTCAAGAGACACACGCAGAAATTTCACTTACGCAGAGCAATCAGACCTCCCCCTGCCCTTGAGCCTTCACAGGAAGGATGTATGGGTCGGGATTTTCAAGTACATATTAAGAAGTTTATTGCCAGTGGAGTATGCATAGATCAATATTCAATATAGCTGTAAACACGCGTCCTTCACACGGATGCTGGATGCCCTTCCTTGGGCCTGCAGCTCCCTGAAACACCACTTACAGCAGCCCACAAATAATAAAACATCATCTCCCTGCTTGCCCAGCCCACCCCAACCAGGGGTTGCTCAAGCAGATGCTCAGAGGTGAGATTTTTGCACTTCTGACCCGTTGGTTCCACCTCCTATTTGATTTTTTTTAATGTGAAATATTTTGGTGAGGAGAGGTCTTTTCTCAGTATCTTACAGAGTTTTTTTGCTGCTGGCATTTATTAGCAGTTGGTGTTTCCTGTTTGTTGGAGCAAAAACCAGATGAAGTGTCACATGTAGATCTTTGTGCTTTGCTGATGGAGAAACCCCTTGGAAAATCCACGTGAAGGTCAGCTGGGGCCACAGCATTCTTCTGTTAATTAGCATCTTCCAAGAAAATTATCAAAAGCTGGACCATTCCCATCCAATAAACCACAATAATTGCAAATCTTTGGGAGAAGGGTTCTCCCAACCCAAAAAAAGCTCTTTATCTTGTCCCTAAAACAAGGGTTACAAATCCTTCTGTGTTAAACTGAAGGGAGGAATTGTTGGTTATAAAAACTGAACTGCTCTGTATGGAATTTCTTCTTATTTTGCTGTATCTTGTTCAGTTTGAGATTGTTTTGAACTGGACAGGGAGTTTATAGGGATCTGAGGGCTGTCAGTGCTGAGAATTGGGCTTTTTGTAATGCAGAAGAGTCTTTATCCAATTGTTTATCCTGTGTCAGAAGGGCTGTGCATGAGACGTAACTGCCAGGGAATAAAATCCTGGCAGTTCCCACTGAACCCACAGCACGTGCTTGAAGTGCCATCCAAGCCTGAACAACACTCAAAATAAAACAGGGATTTGTTCCCTTCTGTGGATTTCCTGGTTTGAGATGTCTTGTCAGGCTGGCAGAAATAATTATTACTGGGAGAAGGTGGGAATTCTTCCCTCCAAGATTCCTCATTCATTCATTCACCAGGAGAACAATTAAAGACAACTCACTAATGGCTGCAACACTTTATTTTCTCTTTCCAGTGGCATGTGCAGTCCCAGGTTTCCGAGTGCTGGGTACTCCCTGCCTGGCCCCAATTACTTTGGCAGGGAGGATGGGATGCTGCAGGGACCGGAGCTTCCCCTGGCAAGGCAATTTCCAGCCAAGAATAGGTTGGAGCTGCTGGCACTGAAGTGATGTCTAGGAGTAGCACTGGGTAGTGGGAATCGCTGCCTGGCTCCAGCAAAGGAAGAGCAGTTGAGGTTTTAACTGGATAATTAATTACCACAGATTTGGATGGGGAGAGGGGAGAGAATTCAGGCTTCGGGGCTGAGTAAAAATATGGGAGACTTCCTTATTGGCCAAGTACTTCCTGTAAGATGAAACCAGTGAGACGAAGAGGCAGAAAGATCTTAAAACCAAATATGCTCTAAAATAAAAATAAATCCAAATTCGCCCTACCCTGTTTCCTTGTCAAGGCTTTTGCCCTGAGCCTGCAGGTACAGCATGGGTTGGTATCAGTCTGTGACTTAAGGTTCGGAGTGACCGACATTCCTTGGTCTGTTTTATTGATCTGGTGGCCCAAAAGCTGCTGAGCTGGAAAAGCCCCCTTTGGTCAGTCTGGAGCCTTTTGTCCTGGGGTATCCACCAAGCCCATCACCAGGGCAGGAGGAATTAAACAACACAACTCCAAACCCCCTCCTGTACCTCTGACGTGTTGCAGCAATGAGAAACCCACTGGCTTGGCTGGGACAGCAATAAATGTTTCCAAAATCCCGGTGGATAAATTCAGTATCTTTATATCAGAGGCGTCAGTGGAGGCCAGGAGCTTGTCTTTCAGGTCCACTGAAAATGTTATTTTTAGTGCATTACACCTTCAGACTTGTAAAGAGAAAAACCCAGCACTAGCTAATAATTAAGTGATTAACTGTAATAATATGCTGCACATTTTGAAGTGAGCAGTATAGGTTCAGATGAATCAGGAGTGAATTTATACATTAATACATATTCAAAAGTGCGTTTTATGATTTAATTACAGTTCTAAAGGAACCAACCCAGAGAAGGAACATAATGCCCCGATGTTTGCATTACTCTTGCACAAGAAAACATCCAAAGTTTGCCTGTAACCTACGTTAATTAATGGATTCTGTGTAATTTATTTGTATCTGCACTGCCTTTCCCATTATGCTGCTATGGCTGATCTTGGGAAGCAGAGGAGAGAGACTGAGTTCAGGAAAGGATCACTCCTCATCCCAAAAGTGCTGCTGTAGCAGAAACAGCCTTTGATCCCAGAGAGATGGTTGTGAGATTTAGGACTCACAGCGTTCCCATTGCTGAATATGTAATTTAGGTCACTGAACTATGTTTTGGTGGAAGATACTTATCTATTCCACTTCTTGTTGATGTCATGTGCTGGGAAATCAGATGTTAGAGTGCAAAAATACATGAGAGGCCAGGCTTAAAATGGCATAAAATATAAACGTCTCTGTGAGTGGCTGCACTTCCTGGTGGTGGTTGTAGGAGATGAGGGTCACATCCCTTTTTTTCTACTTCATTGTCCTGCTCCATCCAAATTCTGATATAAATTAAAAAATCTGGTTTCTCTCTCCTCTGATTTTTAGTGCAGAACCAGAGCAGAAGCCCCAGAAGAAACTCCATCTCCTACCTTCTGTGCTCTAACATCTCTGTTCGATTTGGAAGAGCTGAGAGGGTGTTAAACTCGTGTGTTTTCCTTGTATCTCCAACAGAGATGTTCACTACCCACAAGAAAGGTTAATTCAACCCAAAATATCCTTCTAAAGAGAATGAGGGATTTAAAAGACGTGTGGCTACCTTGTTTTGGGAAAAATTAGTTAAATCATGTCCTGGTTTAATGCACTCATGGCAGGCAGAGATGATCTGTAGGTAAATTCTCCTCTCAAGCTTTGCTGTGGGCACTGTCAGCTACTTATGTCATTTTCCAAACTATTTTTTCCCTTCTCCCCTCACTCCTTCGGAATCCCCCATATTTTTACTTCGGGGAAATTGTTAGCAGGGAGCAGACTCGCAGGAAGATATGGAGGGGCTTATCTTAGTTGTAAAAGTACTTAGAAGTTCAACTGATAACAGCAATGCAAATTTAAATAAGTAATAAAAACCCTCCAGACCTCACCCTTGCGTAACAAAAAGAAAATATGGCTCTGAGATAATTCATCAGGCAGTGCTCAGCAAACACAAAGAGAAAAATACGTTTTTCCCCCTAATTCTTTCAGGGTAGAAGAAAATATCAGGCAGTTTTCCTCTTCCATCTATGAAGTTTTAGCAAATAGTGATCAGTAAAGGAGTTGTGAGAAATATCAGCTGCTTTTTCTAGCTAGTATTTGAAAATCCCTAATTTATAGCAGCAGCCAATGCCAAGATAGCAATCTGGATTTTACAGATCAATCTCCTGTAGCTGCTGAGATCTGAAGTATCAGAACTACCAAGTTCACATTTTCTGTATTTTTCTTTATCAGATTCCAACCCATCTGTAAAAGTCCCCAGCTTTCTGACACTCTGCCTATTGAACAATAATCCAGGATCCCTACAAATCGTTAATGGTTCTCCTTCGCAGTGAAACCTGGAGATTTGGAGCAGGATTTTCCTTACTTATGATCTTCCCCTTGTGCCTCAAAGATGTACCTTCTGTAAGAAAGTTTAAGTAAATAATGTCTATATAAGCATTATATACAAATGCACGTATTTATGTTTATTAATATTGGCTGTACTTGTTCTTGCTAATGGCTAATTAATTTGGGTAAAACTTACAAGTGTAATGATGTATATAGTGCTAAATTCCATGCTAAATCAAAGATATCAGCCTAGAATTTACTGTGAGGTGGTAATTGCTGAAGTTATCAAGTAGAAGGTATCTGCAGCTTGGCATAATTTGTCATTTATAACAACTCTTACTAAAAGTTCCAGGATTTACAGATGAGTTGATCCAGATCACCTTTGTACAGCAGTTAATTATTAGCTCCTGCACTACCAGGTTTCACTTCTAAATTACCTCCTTGCTCCTTCAGTCTTGCTTTTAAAAACAGCTTAAGATTATGGAATATATTTGCCACGAGGCTGCTGAATTTATCTTGGGCACTGGTGACTCAAACTCTCCCCGCTGAACTCTCTCAACACACCTCGGAGTGAAGCTGTCGCTCGGAATTTGTCTCCAGAATTATTAAAGGGATCATTTTTTAGCGGTTTGCAGCATAAATACTGTTGGTGATCTCCCTGACACACAAAAGGCACAAATAACCACTGATCTCAAATAAATTCCCAGAGTTTCCCCTTTCTTCAGTAGCTTGCTATTCTGAAATTGAAAAAAATCATGTCCAAAATAATTAGGAGGTGACAGGGAGATTTCCCGCATCGGCAGGAGCGCTGCGGAATTCAAACAGCAATTCCAAATGTTCCTGAGCCTCTTCAAACCCTCCCTGGCTGCATAAACACCGGTACAGTGGGGTGGAAAATAAACACTGGAGATTATTTACCAAACAGAAATTTAAGCTCATAGTTCATGAGATGAGGGTGAGATTTTGCTGCTGGGGTGGGAGGAGATGGGAAAGGGGAGAAGGCACATCCAGAGATTTTCTGTTTAGCACTGCAACTCTATTTCTAAGTTGAATATACGTTATCGTGCAAAGAAAAAGTCTTTTGGAATTCCTTATCTCAATCATTTTTTGTTGTTTTTCCTGGATTACAGTAACTTTTTGTTTGCTGGTAGTTGGTTCCTTTAGCAAGTGAGATATATTGAGACATAATTCAAAATGACAGGACAGGAGTAACCAATACACGGTGCACAAATGACTCCCTGTTAACATGTCACGTATTACATCCTTTATTAAAACCAGCCCCTGCTCCGTGTTGGCAAACAGCATTTCCAGCCATCCACCAGCACAGCTTTATGATGGATTGTCTGGGAGCTTCGTTGTATGTGGAGTAAAATATTAGCATCCGTATAAACACACAGTGTTGTTCTAATGGAAGGCTTTTTCCTCTATATTGTCTTTGTAGGGATTTCCATTCAAACAATCTTTTTAATCACAGCTCATAGTTTTAAATAGGCTTCCCCAGGCAGCCTGGATTCCAAAGCTTGGAGGTATTTCAGCCTCCCTCTTCTGCACAATCAATTAATCTGAGGGTTAGGGCATACCTGACCAACTGTCTGCCTCAGGTCTGCAGCTTTCTTGCATTTCTCCCAGTTATCCTAAGTTTTTGTACAGCTCCTCTTGTACCTGGCACAGTAACTTTTCAAATAATATTTTTCCTTTTATTGTATTTGTTTCTTTTATATCATTTATCGCTTGAATTCCATTTAAAAAAAACCAGAGCTGTGCATGAATCCCAAACTGCTCTACAAAGGATTCAGAATTCCCACACGCTCTGCTCAGATTTACCCTCTGTGCCTGGCTCTGTTTTCCTTTGTGCTGAAGCTGGAAAATCCTGACTCTTTATTCCGGTGTCAGTGCAACAGATGTCTGAGCCCCATCCTCAGCTGGTGTTTCTGGAGCAGCCAGTGAGTAGGGATGTTGTTACTGCTGGATAAGGCAGGACTAAGGAATGGCAGGGGTTTTCAAACGCTGTGTACTTGTTCACAAGGTACCAGGCACTGTTTTAAAGCTGAGCCTGTAAACAAGAGTATGTGCTATTATTTATCGATAACGTCCCTTACGCAACGTGAAAGCTTTTGTCAGAAAAAATCGTAGGGCATAATCTTTGCAAATAACCAAAAACCCCCAAACCCTGAGGGGTGTGTAAGTGTGGGGAAGAGGATGGAGGGAAAGCGGAGCCAGCGGGTCCAGCTGCCGCAGGAATCCCACCCTCGGGTATATCCCTGGCAGCTCTCCATCCCACGGCAAGCCCAGCACACTGGAAAAATGCCCCGTTCCTGTGGTGAGAAAGGTGATGGTATGTTTATCACACAGCCAAGAAATAAATGGGAGCCATTACAAAGGTGTATAATTCAGCAATTACAGTTATTTGTTTTTTCTGACACCCCCTGCAAACAGTTATCGCTTCAGTCAAACATAATCAAATTATCTTTTTTTTCTCTTTTTCCTGGTACTGTACATTAACAGGGCAAATAAAAGGGAAAATAGTGCAGTCCCTTGTAATAAAGAAAACAGCAGCAAACTATTAATGCTCTTTGAAAAGAGTAGTTTTAACAAAGTAAGCAAGAATCATTTTCTTTGGTTGAGTGTTGATTCCCCAGTGTGCTCTCAGTAAGTAATTAGAATGGCCCAGTGAATGTCAGCATCAGCTTGTTTATTCTCATTATTTTATCATTTTAAAAACCCTCTAGGTGATGAGACATGCAGTATAGAACATAATTACCATTATTAGCATACTAATTGGACACAAAAATAGGCCAACTACAAGGTAGCCAACTGAATAATTTCACATTAATCAAACACCATAGTGAATAAGCCTATTGTTAAATTGACAGCTACAATAATTGGCAATATTTCGCTGCGCAATATAAGAAATTCCTTGTAATATCTCTGCCACGTTATATAATTTAGTAATTTCCCACATTTCCAGCCTTAACTTTGTACACCTAGTTCAAGTTCAAGAAAACATCATGATAAGATTATTAGTCTATTATCGAGTGGACAAAGTCTATAAAGACCTGCTTGTTAGCATTCAGGAATAGATTTGCTCGATAAGGAAACAAAAAGGCTTCCAATTTAGTTACTTGTTGCTTCAGCATTGAAAATGTATAAAGGTTCTTGATAAGAATTTTTTAACTGTATATTAAAGTCCAACTCGCCTGTTTAAGAAGAAGGGAAAATTGTAAAGAAATTTTAAAAAGAAAGTGCTAAAATAAAATAAATAAACCCAAGTGGGAGCTGTGACTTTCAGCCTCCAGGATAATTTTCTGGTTGGGATTTGTCTGGTGCCGTCCCTGTCTTGTTGAACGGCGAACTGGAGAGTTGCAAAGCCACCACCAGAAGCGGGAATTCATGAACTGCTCAATTAGCAGCGGGCAGGAAGGGAAAGCTGGCCCTGGCTGGGCTTCCCTTTGAAAACCTTGTGGGAAATAAGACAGGAAAGGAGTGAGTGGAAAGCAGAGGAGAAACAAGGATGGGGAAGTTGCAAGGGGGGAAAACGCGGGTTGTGGCACAGGGAAGGAGAGCGATAAGGAGAACAGAACCAGATGGTGAAACCAGAGCAGCAGAGGCAGGAGAAGACGAGAGGAAAGAAAAACAGTGAGGAAGAAAGAAAATAGTCATCAAGAAGAGGGAGGAAGAGAAGGTAAGGTGAGAGTCGGGGAAGGCAGAGCAGATTTGGAAGAGTATGAAACAATATTCTTCTTTTAAAAATTCAAAGGCGAGGGGAAACAAGCATCTCGCTGAAAGAAACGTTTCCTTCCCACTCCCCAGGCTTTGGGAGGTGTGGAGGCTGGGAAGAAAGGCAGAAAGGAGTCACTGAAGTCTCTGTTTATTTCAATAAGGAAAAAGTTTTGGAAAATCATTATAAAAATGATGTTTCATGCAGTTTCTCGCGCGGGTGTTGGGCGCCTGTTAAGGGTGGGGCACATGGAATAGGACAGGTTTGGAACCCCCCAAATATTTCTGGGTGGCTTCTTGGTTAGGAATGGCTTGACAAAATTCCAAACTGTGCAGTTAAACTTGGCATGTAATTTTAAAGAAATTAAAAGGAGGGTCAGAATAAGAAATAAGAATGGCATAGCCTGTACAAAGTGCCAGTTTTCACAGAACCAGATGTGGCCTTTCTGGCAGTATGTGGAGAAGGGAGACTGCCTTGAGCATGAGCCAGCAACTGCCCGAAATATCCTTATTTCAGTTAAATAATGGAATTATTTCAATTCCAGTCACCAAAGAGGCAATTTTTACCAAGGATCGGTTCTGGTAGGGGTGGCTCTTGAGAATATGCTGATGTAATTAAAGGCAGAAAAAGTTTTCTGGAAGAAGGGACCTCTAAGTTTGTTGAAATTTGGCTGCTTATTTTGAATTAAGCTGTAGGGGGAAAAAAAGCACTGCCTCATGAGCAATAACATATTTTTTCCAGCTGTTCTTTGCTTATTAATCTGTTAATGGGTAATTCTCTGCTAATGGTTGGGGATGCCTGTTAATATATCACAATCCCAGAGTATTGATTAGCTGCTTTATTTCCCTTTGTACGGCCAGGCTCCTCAGTAGCAAAGTCACAGTAAGAAAACACGTAAAGCCTGTGCCTCAAATATCTCTGGGTACAGAGAGGAGCCACCATGGGACATATCAGAGGGTACTAAAATCAGCTAAAATACACAGTATGTGCTCAGGCTTTTCTTAAGCAGGAATGGACAAGCTCCAGCTTTGATTTACTCACCGAACTCAGGAAATACATCTCTGGGCACTCATTGCTGGGAAGTGCCTCCTTTAGCCAGCTCCGTACCTATAAATGACTGTAATACCTGGGTCAGGGGGTCTTGGAAGAGCTCTCAAAAAGTGATATAATCCACCTTTTATGGAGCTAAACCTAGAGCAGGAAAAGGGAAGAGTCCTGTGCCAGGTTTACAGCAGAGTTAAGAATAACAGCCAAGGCCATACTTCTGCTAATACATTAGGATGGCTCAGAAATGTGCCAGCTCCGTAGCTTGGGATAAAGCAAACGACAAAACTGAAAATATCCTTGACAAGATGTCTCTCTTAACACATTAAGAGGCTGTCCAAACTGAGAAAAAAATCCTCAGCAGTTCCTCTCCTTCTGTCACAGAGTCTGTGCTCGGGTGGTTGGAGCTGCAGGGCTCTGCCGCGCGTCAGGTGACGGGCAAGGAGCAGCTCCTGGGCAGCACGTTGGACACACGTCGTGTCTCACCTGCTCCTTTATGTGTCAGACACAGAGGGCACTCCAAAATCCCCCAAAAACCTGGTGAATTCTCCAGGGAGGTTTGGACAGGCACATCCAGCCATCATACGTTGTTACTAAATCAGGACATTGCAAATTGAATGCTTTCGCACCTCTTAAATACACCTGGATGACCTATGAAAGCAATCCCCCCACACTCTGCCCCCCAAAAACCTCAGACAAACCCCAGAGCTGAAAGCAGAAGGAAGGAAGGATATTAAGCACATTCAGGCATGATAAACACAGAAGAAAAACACTGCAAAGGATAGTTGTGGAATACATTTGAATAACAAATACATTTGAGGAAATCCCAGTCTGCTTAGGGACAGAGAAAAGGAAAATAAATTCATCACATTATTCATTGGAAATTATTTGTTCAGCTCTGCTCCTTAATGTGTCAGCTAAAGATGATTTCCAAGAGTGAAGATTTTCCTTTCTTGCTTGAAAATGACTCAAAAAGAAATGAATATTCCAGCCACCAAGTGAGGTTAATATATGAGTTTCATAGGCATTTACTCACCACTGCTGTTCCCTGCAGAGTAATGGCACTGGAGGTGCATTCTGGGAGTGCCAGGGGTGAAACCAAAGTAGATGTTCCTGAATAATTTAGTGGTGTATGAAAGCTTATTTCATCATCATCAACACAGTAATACCTTGCACCAATGGAGTGCTTTACATCTCTGGGCTCCAAAGCTGTGCAAGTATCAGCATTTCCATTTTTCAGTTGGGGAAACTTGAGATTAGAGGGAAAAAAAAAAAACATTTTGCAAAGGGAGTGAAGGCTGTGGCAGAACTGGGATAACAATTCAGGTTCCTAGGAAGAGGAACCTGTAATGTCTGGGTTGAGTGTGGGTGAAGATGCTGCAGTTAAACCTGTTTATGCTTAGTGAAAGATGAAAAAT
Source organism: Rhagologus leucostigma (assembly GCA_013397725.1). Lineage (NCBI taxonomy): Eukaryota > Metazoa > Chordata > Aves > Passeriformes > Rhagologus > Rhagologus leucostigma. The sequence continues at coordinate 409,025 of VZTD01000230.1, read as the reverse complement.
ACCTAAAGGAAAGTATTTTTCTCTTTTCCTTTTACAATAAAATAAGAATTAAATGAAATATTAAATTTCCAGGGTAAATGAAATTTCAATATCTCACATTTTTTTGGTGCACTGGTTATTCCAAAGCAGCAGAGCAGGTTCACATCCAATTCTTGGAATGGCAGGAGGCCCCACTTCCATTACCCAGTGATTATTGCCATTAGGCTGCAGGAGCAGAGAGCCCCTCGTGCCTCTCTTTGGGCTGTTTACACATGCATGTAGCTGGTAACTTTTTTTGTGTTTAAAGAGTCTAACAGCTCATCAATCTTATTCTTCCCTGAATGTAGATTGGTCTTTAATGAGATCAATGAATAGTGCTGGTACTTTGCTGGCCAAAATTGTAAATGTGCTGTTCCATTTCCTATTTACCCTGTAGCACAGGGATTTCGGCGCGTTACTGCTAATGTGTTTTGCATTCTATTGCTCTCCTGCAAAATTTATGGCCAGGGAGAGACTGCAAGAAACAGTATGGGCAGGGAGAGCTAGATTCTATTCTCTGTACTGCACTAAGGTTTTTAAAAAATATAGGGGTTTGGAATAGTTGAAGAAAAGGGAAATAAAGAGCAAGGAGGGAGCTGGGAAAGGATGTCAGATTAGTTTAATTAAAGTAAAACTCTGAGGGTTGAGGTGTGTCAGAGACAGAAAAAAATGTGGCTTAAAACAGCTTTAATAAAGGTGGGATGTAATGGAAGTGCCCTTATCAACCTGGCAGAAGGAGAGAGGGGCTGTTGAGCAGGGAAACGGGTGTTGGAAAAGCATCCGGTGTTAATTAGAGCTCTGGAGTGGCCTGAGATGACAAGTGCTCTTCCAGCCCAGTCCCTTCTCCTCACTGCCCTTGTTAGCACTGTTTGGTCCTGTTCCAGCTGTGCATTAACCTCTGGAACCACCACCCCAAGTACTGGAGGATTTATTTCTCCTGCAGCGAGAGCCATACAGACACCCCTGAGGTCTGACTCAGGGGTTCCCCTTGGTGTGTGGGTATGAAGGTTGATGCTGAAGAACCATATCTGGTTCTGTGACTGTAAAGTGATGATTTCTGTCTTTCATTTTCTCTTTTGGAACTTTTCCCCATGACTTTTCCTCCTGAAGCAGCTCCCAAGGAAGTTGTGTCCCACAGGGATAGACCTAGAAAATCTCACTGTGCCAGGGAAAGGAGTTATTTGGCATCCTTTGCATATTAATCTTTTTTTTGGTGCATGATGGTCCAAAGCCAGATAAAAGCTGCAGTCTGAGCCTCTGACATGACTCTGTATTATATGGGAAATCAGTGCAGAGGGTTGATAGCTTTGATAGGCTTCTCTTGGCCCATTTGGGGTGGGTGTGTGCCGAAAGAAATTTCTTACTGGCCATCAACTTCACCTGACAGGTGGCAAAGAGGCTGGATGGGCTGGTTGATTAACTCAGTAAAATGATTCCTGGAGTTCCTGCATCCCAGAGGAAATGCAGCCTGGCCTCTCAGAGACCCTGCAAATATCCAGGTGGCAAATGTGGTATCTCTGTCCCACGGCACGTTGTGCCCATTAAATCTGAAATATGGGGGGGACCCCTTCTTTGGAAGGCAGGCAAATGCTCAACCACATAAAAATGGACTCAGGCAATTTGAGAGAATGTTATTGTACGTGTTATCTCTCAGGAAAACTGAAATTCTTCTGAAAAGGGCAAAACTGCAGAGGAAAAGTGACTCTGCCTGCCCCAAAGCCTGGGCTGACTGCAGGGAAATACGGCCGCAAATTCCAAGAGCTCACTGAAATCTTCCTGCTGGGTTTGATGGTGTCAAGCCTCTATAAAGCCAGTAGAGATATTTTCTGAGAAATATCATAGTGAGGGGGAATCCCTCAGCAGCAAAGAGCAGAGAGGTATCTGCTCATCTCTCGGCTTTGGCAAAGAGTGGATGGCTTGGACATGAAGGACAAAGTACAGAGCTGGGGCAGAAAAACAGGTTCTGCATCCCCTGCTCCCCAGGAGGGATCCAGTGGCAAGTGGAGGTTACGTGTGGGAAGACCCAATTTACAGGAACTTCAACATCTTTCCTTACACCGGGGCCAAACTGCGGCCTGTGCTCAGCATTTCCTTTGCCAGGTCAGCAGATCGGGCTCCAGACCACATAATTTCAGGAGCTGAGTGGAATAATGTAGATGGTGACAGCAGAGGGAGGAAAGATGAAAATATTAATAGCTTTTTGGGGAGGTGGCCCAAATTCTGTTCTTTTTTTTCTGTAATTTAATAACAACTCCATTTGGATCAAAGGTTTCTTAAGAGTTCATATTAATCTTAGATGATTCTGATATTTAAGCTTCATGCTCTGGACAGTACAGTTTTCCATGCACTTCTTCCATGTGAGGTATCTGTTATATCTTGTGCTCTTACCCAAATTTCCTCTGCAAAGAGCAATTAATCTCTCTGCTGCTTTATCCAGGATTTAAGTGCATGTCCTCCCTTTAATTCTGCACACTTCTTCTTTTACCTTTTGTCTTTCCATCCTTAAGTATCACTGAGTTGCCAGATAACAGTTATTGTTCATATTACCAGAAGATTGTAATGGATTTATATAAAACTCAGACAGTGCCATTGTTCTTGAAGTCCATTTTATTGTAATGAAGTTCCACTCTTAATATTCCATGATCTTCAATGTCCTTTACAAGTAACTTTTTATAAATTAATCTATAATAATCTAATTCGAGCCAGTTAAAGTGGATAACTATACTCCAATTATGATATCGGGAAGAGTTTTTACATAATGAGGGCTTTTATATAGATGGTTAACGCTAATACTGTAGTTTACAACATACTGTATGAATCACTAATTAAATGCCTAAGTAGCAATAATGGAAGTGGAACTATCAATACAGAGACGATATCAGTGATGTAAGGCATTAATAAAACTTTATGGTCCCATTTAATCTTTTTTTATAGGTACTCCATTATGTCAGTTAAAAGAAAAGGCAGAAAAACAAGAAAGTGAGAGAGTGGAACTTAAAGGGACCAGGACACAGAAACTAAAATGGGCTTTCCCTTGCACCATGCCCCCAAAATGGGCCAGATAGAAAAGTGATGAGAAAACTGCCCAGCAGAAATAAATTCATCACATTTCTAAAAATATGGCTGTTCACTGCAGCTGGATGGTTTAAACGTTCCTTAAATAACCCATATTCTATGATTTAAATGAAGGGCAGCTTAAAGAGCATCTTCAAAGAGGAATCTGAGTTTAGCACCACTCTGGCCCGAAAGGAACAGCTCAACTGTTGTGCTCCTGCCATTGGCCAGCAGAGATGACTCGAAGGGTAAATACATAAACATTTATATTGGAAGGAGAAACTATTAACAAAGGTATTTTATTTTGAAGCCAAAGCACAAGCTTGGCTCCGGCGCTGCCCAAGGAGCGTTCGAGGCGGCCGGGCTGCTCTCCTGACAGGACATCTCCTCTGTGTTCCTTGGCCCCCAGCCAGTGTCCCCTGCAGGAAAGCAAGCTGCCCATTTGCATATCAAAGCAGAGGAATAAGCCAAGCCCAGCAGACCTCTAAAGGGAAGTGAGAGTTTGTGGGAATTTTTAGTTTTAACTCCCAATTAAAAAAAAAAAAAGACCACCTCCATTCCTTTCACGAAACAGCCTCATCAAATGCCTTTTGCAACACGTTTGAGCAGAAATAGCAATTTAACCCCTCAAACCCCCTCACGGGGTGTTTCAGTCCTGGCTGTGTTTTAACGAATAAAGGGAAGAGATGTTTTTTTTCCTGGTGTTTGATATCAGCCCTTTGAAAATCGTTGCACTGAGCCCTTTAACACACCTTGACATGCATTAGAAGTGTGCAGAGCCAGGCTCGTGTTTCATGCTCGCTGCTGTTGAAGTGACATGTTTATTTAGCACAAGATTTCCAGCCTGGAGCCTTTTCGTGCCTCATAGGAGGAATTTGACATCACCTGCATTGGGTATCAGTGCTGAGGTTTGGCTCTGAACTCCACCTTTTCTGGATGTCCATTGCTGGGCAAACTGGAGATGACAACCAGGCTCACAGCCTCTAATAAAAATAAATCTTTCTGTATTATTTTAGAACTATGACTTCAATATGAGTAGATGAAGAGGCTGTGAAAATTCTGTGCCAATATCAGTGAAGATTAGATCCGAGACCTCACGTCTCTCTGTGATAAGAAATTCATTACTCCCCTTGCCCATCAAATGCAGCTGTTGGCAATGCTCCGCCTCGATGCACGGAGTGGGGACATCAATAATGCTGCAAATTTGCAACTGAAACCAAACCTTTGTGCAGCCCCCTCTTCCTCCTGTATGTTGCTCCATTTCACAGACACCCCTTCTGCTCTCGCCAAATACCTTTGGAGAACTGAAGTTAAAAGTTAAACTTTCTGGCTTTTTAGGTAGCCCTCCTTGCACTGAGTGGGGTTGGGTGTGTTTTGTGGAATGGCAAACGTAGCTGAAATGCAGGAGGGGATATGGCTCTGCCTCTTTGTACCATCTGACAAACCCTAGGTTTGCCTAGACTAATGTGATCAAACCTAAATAGTGTTTAAAAGGTACCTAAAAAAGGATGTGGAGTTTCCTGTGAGTCCAACCTTACCCCGTGTCAAGGTTATCACGTGAGCAGAGCTCATCCCTGGTCACTGGCTTTTCTTCATGGAGTGGTTGCGGCTGGAAGGGGCCTTAAAAAGCATCTAGTTCAGATTTATCAGCAGTTTCTCTAGAGCAGCCATTGCCTTCTGTCTGCCAGGAACAATCAACCATGGAATAAACTCCTTATTAGAGAAAAAAGCACCATTCAAATGCTTTGTTGTGACCAAAGGTTTTCTACAATTACACAGGAGGCTGTGATTGCCCTTCTTGTTCTGCAGTTCACTGAAAGAAGTTCTGCCACAAAGCTTCAAGTCCTTCAACCTTTTTTAGTCTTTCAGTAGCTCATTTTTTTTTCACAGGTCTCTTGGTAGATCATAAGAAAAATAAGATAAAAATATCAATGAAGGCTTGCTCTGGTTTAATGATTTTATGTGCAGTCCTCTGCCTGTCAGTGGTCTTGTCCCCCATGGCAGCTGAGCACTGTAAGATGCCGTAAACCTGGGGCCTGGTCGTAGTTTGTGTCAGAAATCCAGAAATGGCACTAATGGACAATAAAAAATAATCAATGAGAGGAATGGAGGCTCAGCTGTGTCAGCAGGAACTGCTGGAGAGCCTGAGCTGAGCAGAGGGACCACGGCAGGACCCAGCCCCAGGTTCCTTTGCCACAAATTGTGTAAATAAACTCCTGGTGTGAAGCCACACTGAAGAAAACAGGTTTAAACCTAAGGAAAGTGAGGCTGTGATCTCACTTTTATCTACGGTTTTCACATTAATTTAATTTTTTGGTGTTTTGTGGGGCCTCTCATTTTTCTTTCAGCACAGGAAGCTCCATAGGTTTTATACAGGGGGAAAAGTTACTGTAGGAACTGTCTTAAGCTGGGGCAGAATTTTTTTGCTTATTTTAAAGGGTGTTTGGAGAAATACTGAGACTTTGAATGCAGCTTGTTCTGCTGCATCTCTGTTCCCTTTGAACACACCTACACATTCAGTGTCACCTCCATTTGGTTTATCGTGCAATAAGATGTCAAGTTTAATTTTATTTATGGGCTTAATATTCAAGTTTTTCACAAGTTATTTTCCCCATATGGGCCTTTAGAAATATGTTAGAAAAATCATCATGTACTGCTGTTAGGAGCAATGCATTAATAAGTAGATGAGCCTCCTGCTGATGGGCAAAAATCTGGTTTTAGCACCATGTGAAGGCACTTGGTCCAAAATGAGCCATGAACCAAAAAGTTTACGGGTTATGGATGACTGGAGCATTGTAATAGTTTGTGTACCAGCAAGTGCAATGCTCGCTCCTGTTTTAAAATTAAAATATCCTCTTAGATGTGCCTTGTTTAGTCACTCTGACTCTCTTAATGGGAGTTTCAGTCTGATTTTTGTCTCCAGAGTGCTCCTGTGCTCTTTGGGAGACTCATTTGGCTTGGGCAGAGCAAGGGAGGTGCCTCTGTGGTCAAAGGACTCCTCAACTTCAGCCTCTGTGTTAGAGCAGGAGCTTTCTGGGCTCTGAGCATTTGTACAACTATGAATGAATGAGGTCTGCCTGATACTGAATTTTTTTTAATTTTTTTTTTATAATTCATCAAGAAGTAAATCTGGCACAGGCACCTAAAGTGATGACAAAGATCAGTTTTCTGTTCTGGTCCCTTCCTGGCAGCCTGTGATATCTCTGCTGGCTGGGAGAGTTGGTTCTGTCCTCGAAGGGTGGCTGTTCAATTTCTCACGTTCCCCGTGCGTGGCCGCGCGTGCGGAAAGCGCCACTTTGGGAGCACTTTTGGCCCTTCCTAAATGAAACCTGTTGCGGGTTTGAGCCTGGGATTGACAGGGGAAGGGGAACAGCTGTGATGTTCCTCTAAAGCTAAATGTTGCCGCTTTTGCATAATCTGCAAAAATATGTTGTCAGGATGAGCGCTCCAGCTGGCTCCCTGCCACCTTCCCCTCCGCAGCGCGTGCTGCGGGAGCGGGCGGAGCATCTGGAGAGCGGGAGGGTTCGCTCTGACACCGACATGTCAACCTAATATAGCAAAAAAAAAAAAAAATACAGAGAGAGAGGGGGATATTTTAGTAACTCGAGTTTTTTCTTGCACGAAACGGAAACAAAGGGAGCTGCAGCTCCGAGTGCCGCGGCGCTGGAGGGGTGGCTGGAGTGTGGTGGGAGCAGCGGGATGGCGGCGGGCCGTGGTGTTGGCATATGCACACCACAATCTCCTTAATACCCATGGTAAATCCTGCTGGCTGCTACAAGCTCTGTGGTGAATGTTAGGCTTGTTTGCCTTCTGGTTTTTAAGCTCCTAAACACTTTGGGGCTGAAATTCCCACAGAAGGTAACAAGAGCTTTGTTAACCCTCTGCCATGGTCTATTGAAAGGAGATTATCTTGGGCAACTGGGGCAAAAGGACGGGGTGAGCTGGGGAGTGGTTGGGTTTGGGTGGTGGTTACTCCAGGTTTATGTTTCCAACAGCACAGCTGCATTGGATTCAGCTGGGATTTATGGAAAGCATATGAGTTGAGGATGACAACAATTCCGAGTGATTGATAGGTGGATGTTGCTCATCTGCTTAGACCCAAGGGTCAAGAACCGCTGTTTAAACCTAAGTTTTTATTTTAGGCATGTTGCTGCTACTACTTGAGGCCGACACAGGGTTTCACGTGAGGTTTCCGGGACTATGTTCATTAGGGTCCATGCATAAGGTTTTGTGATGTTATAAAATGTTCCGGTGCTCTGAGGAAATAAAATTCTGATGGAGATTGCAGCCAAGCAGATGATTTGGTGTTCTTTGATCCTGGTTCCTTGCACCAGAAATCTTCTGGATTTGATGGAACAAATAAAGAATCAAAAAACCCCACATTGAAATCCTCACCACAATTTTTCAATGGTCAGAATGAAGGTAGCACTTGGTTATTATTTTTAATTAGTATAAAAAGAAAGATGATGCCGATATCTGCATCTAATGTGTATCTTTAGACTAAAGTGCTTTTGACTTCAAAAAGTCTTAGAGTTTGATAAAAGCTGAGAAGAGCATGAGAGCAGGAGTGCTGCTCCAGCCAGGGTGTGAAGGGGGCAGGCTTGGCTTTTGTGTGGAGTATCACGGAGAATAAGGAGCATAAATCCTCTAGGGAGCATTCAGAAGGCGTTGAGATCATGAAAGGATTGGTTAGAATTTGTTTTACTGCTGCTAATCTCTATTTCGAAACAAAGTTTCTGAAATGGGATGAGTTTGGGTAGTGGGCCGAAGCTGTGCGTTTGTTTTCCATGTGCATGCGTGTGCAAATGCTGGCTTGAAAAAGAGGATGAGGGCAGGTGCAAAAGGCTGTTTTTCAATATTTGGCCAGAAAGTGCCTTTTCCGGGTCCATGGGCCCCTCAGTGAGGTGTTCCCAGCTTTGCCTTCCCGATCCGCACCCTGCGGACGAGGCTGGGCTTCGCTTCCCTGCACACACATCTGCAAGAGAGAAAGTTAAGTGCTAAAATACTGAGATTATATAAACACCAAAGGTGAGCTCAGCCTTATCTCATCTAAAATAACAACAAACCCCTTGTTTTCTTTATTTATAACCCTTTATGTATAGAATGTGCCCATATATATCCCGGAGTTCAGTGAGGAGGCTGCTTGTCCTGTGCACTGAGCAGACTAATAGACAAATTTCCCCCAAATCTGTGCATTTGTCTTTTGGCAATTCTTGCAATCTGTTTTATTTGTTGCCAAAATATACACTTAGACTGATGGAAACTGCATGGCCTTTTTTTTTTTTCATCTGACTGATTTCCCTCCTTTGGGTTGTTTATCCTTCAAATGTGTGTTAAAGGGATGAGGAAAATATTTACTGAGCTCTTAAAGAATGGGCCATAATCAGGAAAAGGTAAATTCCCCATCCTCCCTTGGCAAGTGCATTCCAGTAGATCTCCTAATAAATCACCTCTGTGAACTGAAGGTGTGAGTAACACCTGGGTCTGTACTACAGGAGGATAAAAAAGTAATAGTGCCAGAAGTGGGAATTTGGGAAGAACTGGGCTTTTAGTTGTGCAGGGAGGGTTTTCAGGGTGATGTCTCAATGACATTTTTTCCCTGCAGGCATTTAATTTTGTGATTATTTTATTATTACTAAAGTGTGTAATCTTAGGATATATTTTTATTATTATATTATTATAGCATTGCTATATTGCTGTTATAATAATATAATATTATTACAGTATAATTATCTTGTAATGATTCTATTATTACACCCAGTGTAATAACGCACCAATGCTGCTTTACAGATTCTTTTAAAATCCAAGATCAAACAATTCTCCCTGAGTTTCAGAGGGAAGCAGTGCCAGAGTTCTGTTGAGGGCACCTTATGAAAGAGAAAGAAATAAGTAAAGGAAACTAACAAAAGTCTTCGGGATGGTCATCAGGAGAATTTCTTCATGGGAAATGTTGTCAAGCATTGGGACTGCCCAGAGAAGTTTGGAGTCCCCTGGAGGTGTCCAAGGAAGGCCTGGAGGTGGCACTCAGTGCTCTGGGCTGGTGACAAGGTGGGGATCGGGCACCCTGGGATTCAGAACCCCTGCAGCTCAATCCATGCCAATGCCACGATACAGAAAATAATTCAGAGGCCTGACTTTATGTAGCTTTTGGCCAAAGTTTTAAGCTCAGGTCTCTCATGTTTCAAATGGTGTTCTGGGGTTTTTTTTTGTTTCAGTGAGAAATTTAATTACATGCCTGTGCTGAGCAATTTCTGTTGGGATTGGCAATTTCTGCTCTGCCTGTTCTGCAGTCTCTGGATGTGAAGATGGTTCTCATTTGCAAATAATTTCACCGTTTCCCCCTCTCTGGGAGGCTGCGAAGGGTGGGTCAAAACAAAATGTGCTTTCACAGAGATGCCTGTGAAACAATCGGCTTGTAAACAAAATGACTCAAAAAAAAGTGCTTTAAGAAACTCTTCTTATCTGTACTCCTTGCTAAACCTGTATTAGAAGCTGATAATGCTACATTTTAGATGTGAAATCCAACAGCATCTCAAAAGACTTGTGGGATACCTCCCCAGTGCTTCAGTATAATGTGAAACAAAAGATTTTGAAATCATCCTGTGCCGTCTCTGAGTAAATTTTTATTTTTTAAATTTTTTTTATTGGTTTGGGTTTTTTTTGGCCTAAGGACTACATTTCCCACCAAGCTGCTCTTAAATTAAATAATGAAGGATTGAAATGTTAGAGGAAGAAAAGGCTACAGCCACTATCGCTCCTTCCAGTGCTCTGGGCTTGGTTAAGAAACTTCAGCTCTTTCATTTATTTAAAATATCTCAGATGGGTACCTGCTTAAGTCATAACAGCTTCTCCCTCCCACCAGGAAAACATGGACAGGCCTCATATAGCCTTAATTTGTCTTGAGATCTCATCTTTGATCTGTGGGAACCTGCTCCCTCAGCAGGGTGAACCTTCTGTGGGAAAGTGACTTGGCTGTGTGGGTGTGCTCAGGACTGTTCTCCCTGTGATGCCTCCCAGAAATGGGGGAAGAAAGGGTTAAATCAGCCCTTAGCGTCCCACATAATTATTCCTGCCCGATTGTGTCCAACTGGAAACTCACCATTTGTTACCACTTAGTTGGTTTCGGTGAATGAAGAGGATTCATTGCTTTTTGCTGGCGTTCAGATCTCTTGTTCACAGTTTGGAGAAAATTGCAATCTTTTCTTGCTACTGTTCCAGCTTTAGCCATGCTTGGTTAAGCCAATGCTCAGGTTTCCCTGGATTCATTCACATCCACTAATCTGGGAGCGAGCAGGGTTGGGGTTTTTTTTCTTTTTACTGCTTTTCCTTGAGTATTTTGTTTTCAAACCAACACCAGCAGAACAATTATTTTTACAATCTTAATATTGTTGCGGTGGCTCCACTTTCTGAAACTTGCCTCTCTTTATGGTGTAGACATTTATCTGAATCATGTTAATGTTTCCTGAGCTTCATGAGAGACTAAAGAAATAAAAAAGAAGCCACTGCTATAGGTATGGGTAATAAAAATGATGTGGTGACATTATACAAATCAGCATCCAGTGCTTGTTCATGGGTTAGCTAACTTCTGTGAGTGGTGTCAGTAGCTCCTGTGGGATAAGCATGGCTTACATCTTCATGGAAAAGATCCCAGAAACTTTAGTAACTGAAGGGTTATTTTTTAATAAAAAGTGAGTGAGATGGAGCGCGCTGATTCTGATTAACCAACTGTGACAGATGGTAATTCTTCCCTTAAAACGTGGCTTAGAGAAATTAAATTCAAGGTGATTTAAGAACTCTTTAAGAACTGCTGAACCCAACTTAAAGAAAAAACAAAAAGCAGAGCAGAACACCTCGAAGTTTGCTTTGTTTGCTCTTGCCCGGGCGTCTCCGAAGTTGGGGAGCCAGCGCCGTTCCCAGGGAGCCACGGGGACCTTTCCACCCAAGTGTAGTTTCCAGGGTGCCGTGGGACTGGCCCAGGAAACGTGTCTGGTTGTGCAAACCTCCTTCAACCCAAATAATGGCAATTTATTATTATCTCAGGAAATCATGCTACTCAAGATAAACGTTTTGGGGTTGGAGGAGGGAATGATTATACATTTCATAGGAGATTTGCTCCCTGAGTTCTGCAAAACTTGTGCTGTATGTTTTTGAAGGATGTTTGTGGGGCTTCAGTTGATGAGGGAGGGCTGAGACCTTCCCATTGTGATTCCCAAAGGATCAACTGGTGTTGAGATTTAAAGGGATCTCAATTTGCCAAGGCCAAACCAGCTCTGTTCACCTGGTTTCACACCAGCAGTCCATGGACAGCAACAGCGTCTCCTTCATCAAATTGCATCATCATAAAGTAAATCCAGGATCTCAATACTGGACCCAGTTTCACTCAAAGAGGTTGGAATCTGACTATACAGCCTGATTAGATGGTTTAAAGCAGTGTGTGAAACCCCAGACGGAGCAAAGTTTGCAGTTCTTTTCATGATGGGCAAATGCCTGCATGATTTACACAGGAAATCAAACCCGAAACCTTCAGGGCATTCCTGCTAATCATGTTTCTAGAAACAGCACACAAAGACAAATAACAGGCTTTGGCACTCTGATTTGTAAAACCATGAGAAAGCAACTTGTAAGAGGGGTGGGAGTTGTCTGGGTGTAGCTGGGAGCGAAGCATTCTCCTGCTTGTCCCTAATGGATCAAATACAGGGTTGTACCTGAGCAGGGACAAGCCTGAGCTGTGATGTCAAGTCTTGTACAGGGGGATGCATCCCGGTGGGAGCAGAGCAGCACACCCCTGAATTCCTGCAGGTTCTCCTGTCCCAGCCTTTCAGTTGATATCCATGTGAAGAAGAAAGTGAGCCAGCTGCAACGGTGATGTTCAAATCCTTAAAGGCCTCCCAGCTTTCCAGGATGGCTCCCCTAGCTATTACTCTTTATGTAGCTGAGCTATTCTATTGCAAACATAAATCTCTTTATTTATAAAACACAGCGTTTCAGCTATTTTGTGTTATCTTGGTGTCAGTGGTTTCAATATGATTTCTTGAAATTGCTTCTGTCAGCTGTGGTGTAACTGGGAGTTGGAAATACATTCATGTGTACACCTTTATATTTCACTCTCTACAAGTGTACGTGAACATCTCTATTTATATCAGATACTATTCTCAATTGAGTTTTAGTCCAATTCTTCCACTGATTCTATTAATTAATAGAAAATTATGAAAGTCATCCACGGCACAGTTTTTAAGGAGAATTTCTGACCTCTGCTAGCCTATGGAGTTTGAAACAGACACAAGTGATACGTTCACTTTCCCTTTTCTGGCTGGATGAGTTCTTTCCTCTGGAGGAATTTCTCAGGTGCATGTTCACAGGTGTTAGCTGAAAGTATTCATTTTCTGTAGGTGTTCTCTAACACGGACATACACTGCTGGGTGTCCATCCCATCCTTGGAAGTGTCCAAGGCCGGGCTGAACGGGGCTTGGAGCAACCTGAGATAGTGGAAGGCGTCCCTGACCATGCCAGGGGGTGGAACTTGATGAGCTTTAAGGTCCTTTCCAGCATAAACCATACCAGGATTTTATGATTGTTTTAACAATCCTGTCATTAAGGCAGAGCCTTGTGGGAAGGGAAGGAATTCTCTTTGTTTTCTGATGGCTTTTTTTCACCTGTAAGACTTGTGCCAGTGCAGTCTTTCAGACTCGTCCCAAACTGTGTTTATTTGGACATAATGGTCTGTGATCCCCACCCTGTTCAACTTCTACCTTCTTCCATGACCTATCCTACAGCAAGGAGCCTGGTCCTGGAGTGGGAAACACCCTCATTGTCCAGTCACAGGCAACCCCTGAGCTCAGGAGAAACAAGCTCTGATCTCCTGTGTGGCTCGGGGTGGAACCTGTAACCTCAGAGCAGCAAAGTGGGCGCCTTTCATTATTTTTAATGCATTGAATGATTTAATAATGTGTGTTTTTATATATCCCAACATCTCGTGCATCACAGAGTGTCACAACTGTTACCAAACCACCAGTGCTGAGCACTTTAAGTGCTCAAATGGCAAGTGGTGGCATTTGTGTTCTGAGATTTAAATCTGTGGTGATTTCCACGAAATCATCGTGTTCTGCATCCTGAGGCTTTTAGGAACAAATGAGAGACTTGAATTAACACTTGGTCACTATTGTTCTATCATGTGCTCTCATTGCTTCATGAGGATTAGGGAGCTGCTGATCATATATCTGTATTTGTGTGCCAAGGCATCATCGCTGGTGTTTACTCTGATTACCCTGGTGGAGAAAATACTTTACATTCTCACAAAATGGTCTGAAGTGGGAAGATTTTGCAACAAAGCCCAGTAGTGCCAGTCTGATGAGATGTTGACAAGTGTTAATATGTTCAATAATCAATATTTAATAAGAATTATGGAAATAGCTCTTCTTCATGAAGGGTATTTAGTGATTGTATTTGATTTTGATAATTGTTTGCAAAGCGTGTTGGGTTATTTGTTTTGTCTTCTATGCTGGGTTCAGTTTCCAGGGGAAAAACCTCGAATCTTGATGAGTAATTCTTCAAATTAAAATTAACAGCACTCCTTCTGCATGACAACAGCTCTGATAGCTTTATGCACTTCTTCAAAAATCTTTTTTTAAAATTTTTTGTCACTTTTTCTATTGGCTGTAAAGGAAGGCTTGTTGAAGTCGTGTTTCCCACTTCAGGAGTGGTGCTCACTGGGGGTGTACAGCAAAGTTCAGCTTTATTTGTCTGCTACCTGCAAAGCAAGGGGTAAGTGCTGCTGAGAGATGGAAAAGTTCATTCTCTCCAGCAAGGTTACTCTTCTTGATGAGCATTAAAAGATAGCTTTGAGCCATTCACAATTATGACCTTGACTAGGAAAATGTAAGTTAATAAGGCTTCAACAAATTATGGTCTTTTTGGTCGATTTGCCTAGTGAACTGTTAATTGTAAAACTGAAAGACATTATGTTCAGCTTTCTCTATCACATCTTTTGTGTTTTAACAGTGACACTTCATTGAGTGCAATTAACAAAGCCTAGGAGATTTATTAACACACTTCTTCATGGCCAATGATCCATTCCACTTAAGACATAACACTGTAAAATGCACATTATCTCCTTTTGGCACTTACAATAATGCTTCATGAACTAGGAAGGCATATGTTAAAGCAGATAAAATAGCATTATTAGCTGACAAATCTTACAATTTATTAGACAGTTAATTTATCAGCTTAAAAGACACTTAAAACAGCTGTGCATTTAATGTCTTTTTAATGTATCCAGTAAAACTTGCATAATTGCCTGTAGTGCAATTTATTTTTAGCTATGTTGCAAAATGTCTGCATTTACTGTTTACATCTTCTTTAATTTTTCCTGCAAGGCTCATCACATCGAGGCACGGCTCTAACAATGAGGGCAGATAATCAGATAAAGAGGCTGCTTGTCCAAATGGCTGCCCATGAATGAACTATTCACAAGTCCATGCTGAGCTGGACCAAAGAGTTCCTGCATTTTATCTCCACCCCAAGGACAAGAGGGAGGGGAAAAAAAAATCCAGGGAGCCCTGTAGGCAGCGCGGTCATGGAACGCCGGGCACGGCACTTCGGAGCATCCCTGGAATTAGCATTTGGAGCCCATTCGGAGCCACATGTCTGGGGTGTAAACTAACAAGGCTCCAAGACTGCATTAGCAGAGGTGTTTCATTTTATAATTAAGGTAACTGCTCCCTGCAGATCCATTGCAGGAGCCCTAAGTAGTGTCTGTGAAGGAAGTGGTGGAGAGGATACACATTTAATGACTCCGATGCATAAATTGGCTGTGTTTGTTTATTGCTCTCTAATTTAATGGAACCTTTTGTTAAATCTTTCTGCCTTTTTTTTTTTTTTTGAGCATACCGCTAGTAATGATTTCTGTGGGAACAAAGGGTGCTGCTTATTAAAATAAAAAGTCAAACATTGCCGTTTCCATTAATTAAATGTCAGATTAGCTTAATCTTTTTATAAATATTGGATATAATCTATTTACAGAGGGAAATCAGATCTGCAGATGCTGGGGAAGGAGCGTGGAGGTGTAATTCTCCTCGCTTTGCAGAAATCAGGTGGGGTGGGGGAGCTGGGGTGGGTCAGCTGGAGTGGGTCAGACCTGTGGCTGGGATCCCAAAACAAAGCAGTTTTACTGAATACAAGGAGCCCAGGGATACAGGAACCTCTTCTGCAGGAATAGGCGAGTCTTGACAAAAAGCTCTTGTGGAGAGTTTCCAAATTGAGGAGTCAGAGTAGAGACATTGCCAAATACCCAGAGACTGAAAATGAGTGGAGTCCATCAACACGGGCTACGCACCAAAAATAAGCGAATAAAAGGAGCAAAGCAATGATTTAAAACTCTCAAAGATAATAGAGTTCAACCACTCCCCCAGCACTGCCAAGGCCACCACTGCCCCATGTCCCCAAAAGCCACATCTGTACATCTTTTAAACCCTTCCAGGGCTGTTGACTCCAGCACTCTTCAGCTTCATCTGTGCAAATCCCAACTTTCAGTTCAGGTGTGAGTTACTCTTTGTCCCAGGCTGGGCAAAGTATTCCCTTCCTCTTCTCCCTGTGTTTTGGGGAGGGGCAATGGAAAAGAAATGGGATTTTCAACATGAATATCAATCTTTATACAGTAATTGAGCAATCCAAGGCTAAATCCTCCTAAAACCCTTTCATCATGTCAGGATGCTCTTTGCTTTTCCTTCCAAGTGCAGTTATCCACTCAGAATTACTGTGTTCAGTGCAAGTTTACGGGAGTGTTGAGGGTCTGCAGTGACTGTGTTAATCCCAGTTAGCCTGGAAAATACTATAAAAACTTTTCTCATAAATGACTTACATTAGGAGGCTGGCAAAAAGATAAATTGCCCAAATGAGGGGATGAGAGGAAGATGAATTAATTATTGAAGTCAAGTATAATAGAGGTGTATGGATACCTATAGTCATTACAAGAAAATGTTATGTATTACATTTAATTAAACCCAAACAGGTAATAGTGCATTATTCATGCAGAGATAGTAATCTAATGAGAGCTGCTTCTCCCTTGGACTAGTGCAGCATTGTTGACTATTTCATTGCTGTACACTGAATTCTTGGAGAGGTGTCTTTGTCCCAGTTACAGCTGAATTCTGAGGACATCAGGTTTCCGGTGAGGAGTAACCTGGTAATCTGTAATTCTAAAATCACAGCTCTTTTTATGACAGATTTTAAAGTATACGACTGCAGAAGAAGGTGCTCTTTAAGTTCTCCCTCTGCTTTTAGCAGGACATCCTCATCTCTTTCATGTTCTCTCAGTTTGTCATCAAGAATTTAATTTCCCGTAATTTAAAGGTAAAACATTTTGGGTAGGAAATTCCTAGAATTATCTGTTCAGGCCAGCACCAAAGCTGGGGTGATGCTGTAGCTGAAGAGCAGCTTCAGATTTAAAGCAGTATTTTCTTAGAGTAAAATCTAACCTTTGAGATCTTTCTTGTGCGTAATCCACCTTCTTGCAGGAATAATTATTTTACAGGCTAGTAGAGTTCTCTCATTTTGTGTAGAGCTTAAAAATAAGCTCATCTGTAACCACAAACACTTGAGAACCTTTTCATATTCCATGCTTGGGAGCTTTCAGGCACAGAAAGAAGACAACTCATTGCAAAGCGATAGGTTGGAAACACAGTTTGGCTTATCTGGATTTTTTTCCTGATGCTGAATGAACAAGTGTTTTCTAAAAAGATAAAAGAGTTGCAAACCCAGGAATATAAAGCAGTGATTCATTTTTTTGTTAAACTTTAGGGGCCTTTCTCTCCAAACCTGGTGGGTGAAGGTGGTTTATAAATAAAGTCCCCAACACAGAGTATGTGGCTGAAGATGTCACCTCTCTTCAAAGGCTTGTTTCTACCTCATGAAAGATGAATCTTTGTGGAAAAAGTACACATGGGCTCTGAAATTCTGATTTGTCCACAGACCTGTGCAACCCCTGTCATTTGAGAGGTAAAAAGTCAAAAAATTTTTAGAAAGCTCATCTTGAGAGCACAGAAAATCTTGGCATGTTTCTGACCAGTTGGGCGAGTGAAGGAGATGAGGAGCTGGAAGAAACAGGCCTGTTCCCTGTTCTTTAATTCTACCAGATTATCTTTTCCTGTCTTTCCTGCTTGGGACCATGAAACTTGAAGAGTTTAAGAAACCATAATAATCTGGAAACAGGTTAATAATTTCTCCTTGGGACTGTTAGTTTATTAAACAACTAAACCTTAGTTCCTTTTAACATGGGACACTGCCATAAGATAATTAATTATTGTGTCAGAGCCTGAAAATAGTTGGTTTCACTATGGTTTAATAACATTTCATTTGAGATTATTTGTAGAAAAATATTGTTTAATATCCAGGCTATTGTGCCATACCTTCCCGTCTTATTAGGTGGGACTTGCCTTACCTGATGTGTGAAATCCCTCCCCAGTTTCTCAGCAATCTTGATAAAAGTCTCTTTTTAAAAACCCACATTTGAGCAGACACTGCTGGTTTTGCAAGAAACACATTTGGTGTGGTGGGGAAGGGTCCAAGAGAAGCAGGAATGTGTGGGAATCCCTGTCAGAGCTGGAATCTTTCAGGGAGAGGGTTTTTGGGGACAGGGGATGCTCTGAGCCCCCGTGTGGGATTCTCCACAGCTTTAGTTACTGGCACAGCTCTGCTTGTGAGAAACACCCGAGGAGAAAAAGCAGAAGCTCTTCCCATGGGTTTTCCAGGCAGCAATTAGAAAACTGTATCCAGTGAGCTTTCCTCAGAAAAATCACTTAAAGAATGTTATAAAGAAAAATTTTTATCTCCTTCCATCCTCTCCAATAGTGAACAAACTGTCCTTTTTTTTTCTACTTGGTTGTGAATTTAACCTGCCCTCCTAGAAGATGAACCTGTAGTTAAAACTAGTTTTGGGTCATGTTGTTTTTCCCCCTGAGCACCAGAAGCCAGATGTTTTCAGTGAAAAGGAAATTAATGGCCTAAATAATGAATATATTGAAGCACTGCAGCCACAGTCCATCTGCTGCTTCAGGCACTGTTGTTGGGGAAGCAGGATCAGACTCTTTTTAATTTTTGGAGTATATTTGTTATAGATCTTGTAAATGTGAATAAAAGAAAGATCAGCCTGGTCTGTGAGGAGCTGTTGGCTACTGAGGAGCAAGGAAATATGTAGCAGGGATCGTGCCAGCTGGGAATAGCTGGAGAAATCATATGGATCACAGCCCTCCACAGCAGCTCCTTGGTGTCCTGACCCATCCCTACAGCTGAGGAGAGACCTTTGGTCCCTCACCAGACCGAGTCTTCCAGCTCCTGTTCCAGCACCGTCCACCTGGGAATGCTGTGAGCTCTTTATTTCTAAGAATGTTTTTGCTGTGACCCCGCAGGAAGCTGTAATGACCATTCCAGAGCACCCTGACAAAAATATTTTATATAAAAAGCTGTGTGGGCAGACCCCTGGGGAGGGAGAGGCACTAGAATAGAAAACAACCACAAAGTTTTAATTTGTTTTCCTGGAAGCTCTCTTTTAAGTTGGTTTTTTGTTTCTTCATTATTATACATGGAAACTCCCACAGAAAGGCAGGACATTCCCAAAGTTCAGAGATGGTGATGCCTTGACAAATAATGGTCTTTCCAGCTGATTTTGTGTTCTCACAGTTTGGGTGCTTGGCTGAAGTCTGGTTCTTTTGGATGTGCTATGTCCATGACTTGATTCCATCTCTTTGATTTCAAGAACAGTGAAGATTTTCTCTTTAGATCTTGGAATTCACCTTTTTATGGTTCCTCTACCATCCTTGATTTTACAGAATGTTCAAATGCCTGCCACCAGAACAGCCTAGCAAAGTTCCAGCTCTCCACCAGCCTTTTATCATAACCAGACTGGCCTGGCCCACCCAGCTCTGTGTAACTACAGCCCCAAACGTCTGTGTAATGAAATAAAAACCATTCCTAAGTCCAGGTCAGAGCAGTTGGAAGGTCAGCTTCCTGCTATTCTGTGATAAATCTAGGAATGAGCCTTTATTTGCTAAAAGTGTGGGAGAATTTCACACAGATCCAATGTTAAAGAACAGCAGAATCAAGGATAAAAATCATTTTTTGTTCATTTGAATCCTGAGAGTTAAAGATTGTTGCTTACAGAGGTCGGTAAAAATGTACTTTTAGTGGGCTGGGAAGGAAATCTGTAGAACATACACAGGTATAAATGCAAATTGAGAGTTTGAATGTATATAGTGTTTATTTATGTTTTGAAAACATCAGGGGGTCTGCCTGGATAAGGAACTGGGTGCTCGAGAGAGTGGGAAAAGATGCACAGTAACTCTTCAAAGTTCTGGTGGTTTGAAAGTCACAGGAAGGGAAGAGATCTGCCTCCTATGGAGAGAAAATATTTTCTTGCACCAGGTCAGTGATCTTCAAATGAAGAAAAAAGAATCTGTAAGTAGGTTTAGAGATATTAGAGAGCAACATCGCCTAAGAAATCCTTTCAGGGAATTGGCCCAGTGGTCTGAGTCAACAGCAGGATTTTATAGCACTGCCCATGTGGGGACGATGCTGGAAGAGCCTGTTTGGGCTCCTGCGTAATCCTGGAATTGTGGGAATATTCATCTACACCCTCGTAATTGGGAATTTTTGCCCCGTCTGCGGAATACAGACATGAACTCAAGGTGATACAATGCCAGGAGCTGGGGGTGTACTGTGAAAAGCAAGAATTTAGGCTGGATAATTTAAGCTCTGGTTCGTGCTCTTGTACCTCTCCCCCGACCCCAGTTTTGTTCAATTGGTACCAGTGTGTCAGGCTGGATTTTCAGCCCATTTAATCATCTGCCTCTACCTTTGCCTGTGTTCGTTTGTATCACCAGGCTAAAAGGCCTGCTCCGAACGGGTTATTGGATGAGGCAGCGCTCTGCGAGCTGCAGAGCACTTTCCCTCAGTGGTGATAAAATGGTGATAAAAACCAAAAGTGACACTTCAAACGCACGCCTGCTTTTGAGCTTCAGTGCATATTGCTTTTTCTCCCCCAAACACAACTCTTAATTTTTTCCCTTCGACAACTGATGGCTTTGAAAGAGAAGAAGGATGCACATATGGCACAGCAAGCCTTCCCAGTATCTACTGGTATGATCTGCAAAAATGATGTGACCCATCAGCATATCTGAGCCTCCAGAAGCTCCTAATATTTAGAGAGAATATTTTCTCTGCTAAAAGGTTTCCAGCTTGGCTGTTTCTGTGGCTTGGACTCACCAGTATCCTGCAGTTGCCTTGGGGGGATGCAGAACTGTGGATGCTGAAGGTTCGGTCGCTGAGAGATTTTCCAGCTCTCTGCCAGCATCCATGCGAAAGTCCTTGCTTTCATATGGGTGCTGGCCGAAAACAGTTAGAGGTTTTTGTAAACCAATCCCTTTATCTTGCAGGTACGAGATGTTTATGCAGTATTGTTGTGATACTGACTGGAGAAATATTTTGAAATGGATGTTGTAGAGTTTAACCAATCATTCTAAGAGGTGGATGGTCAAGGACCAATAACCTTATGCCATTCAAGCAAACTAAGATATATAAACGAGTCTGTAAATTAATAAATAATTCCATTTTCTTCCTGGATCAAATCTATGTTGTTTTCTCGCTGTCCCCGGTACAACAGCAACACAGAACTGTATTAAAATTGTTTGGAGTTACATCTTTACTGGGTTTGCAGCAGCTTTGCCTCACCCAGGAGCTCGATTTCAGGTGCGTTTGCCCTCTGCCTCCCTTCCCACCCTCTCTCTGATGGCCTAAACCAGAATAAGAGTTGCTGCATTAATTATTCTCTCCTTTTAATTAATTGAAGAGGCTCAAAACATGGATGTGTTGAAGTATGGCTTCAGGGACGATTGGCAGGGAAAAAATACAGACTGAGAGAAGCTCCGTTGAGAGGCTCCACAGAGCTGCTCTGGCGTGACCCCACTGGTGGTACCCCAGTCTTCACACGGACCTGGTGCTGTTTTCTTCCCCGAACCCTAATTTTTTACCTCACTCATCTTTTCTTCCTTTCTCTCTTCATATAAAGCTTTTTGATGGTCTAAAAGCTTGTGTTTGAAAGAAGAAAACACTTTTTGCTGCCCATTCTCTGCCCTCAGCTCCTAAATCTGGGCACCTCCACAAAGCAGTGCTGGGAGGGGGTGGGAAAAGCACTTGTCCCCTGTAATTTGTCTCGAAGCCTCTCCTCGTGTTCATCTCTGTTTGTGCTTAAAACATTTTTCTAAGCTGCCTCTGCTGTTTTTCTGAAGCCTGGGGGCAGGAGAGGCTCTGGGTGCTGCAGGATCCCTTCTAAAACACAGTTCTTTAAGGATGCTGTGCAGGAATCAGAGCTCTGAGGAGGACCAAACTGATGAAAGATCCAGAAAAGTGGGTTGGAGACAGGGCTGAAGGAGCTGGGTTTGCTGGCAAAGAAGTCGATATCTCTTTCTCTCTGTTGGGCTTAAGAAAAGAAGGAATTAGCTTCCTTTGCAGCAAAGGTTTTGGATAAAAAGGGCGGTTAAACATTAAGATAACTCTGCTCGGAAAGTGAGGGCTTCTCTTCTCAGTGAGTTTTTGTGAACAGGTTTGTCAAAGTCCTGCTGGTTAAAATGTAGGTGAAGTCTTTTCCCCTTGGTTGGGAAGTGAACTCAAATTTCCTACCACCTTTCTCTGCTTCTAATGTCTATGTAAACACGGGAGCATAAAAATCTTGCTTTTTTCCGCACAGGGCTGTGGAAAAATCAAGTCTGATATGGTTAATATTTTATAACTGCTCTGAGCTATAAAAAAATTGGCACTGCTTCCGAAGTTGCTGCAGAAAGGATGGATAATTTATAAGAAAAATGTCGGGACTGTCCCATCTTCTGTTTTCAAAACCTGCCGGGTTGGAATTACGATCCCTAAAGTGCCTATTTTGATTGGGGGGGGGGAGGTGAAGTTGATAAGGACGTGTGCAATTGTCACAATAACCTTGCAGGAGACTTCATTAATGTGTAAATCCCAGGAAAATGGCCGAAGATTTCCTTCTCTTGTATTGGGCACTTAATACAACATCATCTCCTGGCAGGTAGAAACCCAAATAGTTCCTTTGAGTGCTAAAGGAGGGGTTTGGGAGTGCTGGTTGATACCTGATCATGTGCAGATGTTATAATAAATGCACAGATGATCTTTTAAAAAGGACGTTTAGAGAGCTGTGTTGGCCATGGTTTCTTGTGCTTGGCCAGGGCTTGGGGCAAGCTGGGCTGGTGGAAATTGTCCCTGCCCATGGCAGGGGGTGGCACTGGATGGGATTTAATGTCCCTCCCAACCCATTCCATGATCTTGTGATTCTGCTCCATGTCCACATTCCCTCCTCAGCCCTTTGCATGCCCACAACTCACCCCACTGCATCTCCCTGAATACCCCACGGTGAGAAGAGGAAGAGCAATTTATTAATTTTTTTCTTTTGGTTCTGTCATAACCTTAAGGCAGCTTTAAAACTGAATTTTGCATTTCATGATTTGTTCTTCCCACACACACGCACATATTCCCACTCCCCCTCAATGAGGTAATTGCATGACAACTAGATTAATATCTTTTACATACTTATTAAACTCAATAAGTGGTCCTGCGCAAACAATTGATATTTAATTACCGTATTATCATCCTACTAAATTTTAATTACTATTCATTTAAAATACCTCATATGTTATCATTCATGGTAATGCGGATTTGTTTCTCTGTAAACGTTTCTCTGTAAATCCTAAATTCAGGTTGAAGTAAACTGCAAAGTAATTTGGGTTTCTCAGGGCAATGGGATGTTTAGTGCAGGTCCAAGGTATCCCAATACGATATAAAAAGGGAAAATTGAACCACCAGTTGGTATTGGCCCAATTAAAGAACATGTTTTTGAACCAAAATTCAGAAAAGATTGAGTGACTTTACCTTTCAAACCTCCTTTCAATGTCATTTCAGCTTAAAAGATCTTAACCAAGAGAAATTAATAATTAGCAGCTGACAATAGCTGATTGTTATGAACCAGAACAGTTCCAAACTAGGCAAAAAATGTGAAAAAAGCCTAAAATCACAATTCTATGATAAACTTACCTCTTCCACTGATCATTGTTTTTACCTCTGACAAGTATCAATTTTCTAGATCTCATCCATGAGTCACTTAATTACTCCTCAGAGAAAGGAAAATATGTGGTAATTTTTGTAGTGAAAAAACAGCCCCCTTTGAGGTAAAATCATCACACCTGCAGCAGGAGGCAGAGATCGGAGCCTCGTGATCAGATTTGCTTAAATCTCTTTGGTTTTGTAATTTATTGATCAAGGTTTTAAAATAACAGGGGTTTATTTTCTATATTTGTGAATATAAGAAGTGGAGCAGTTGTTGATGACTCTGCTGAGAAAGGTCACAGGCTCTGAATCAGAGCACTTTGCTCAGCTCCTTCTCGCTCTTACATTCATTGAAATTAAATCTCTTCGGAGAGCTCTTCAAATCCATTGTGCTTTTCACAACCAGGCACGTGAAACTATTAATATCTGTACTCTGGCAGCAAGATTTCCCAAATTTCTGCAGAATCTCTCTTTTCTTCTCCTCATTTTTGCAATTTCTCTAGGTGGTCCTTGATCCCATCTATTTCTTTCCATTGTGAAAAGAAGGTTCAGCTTGTTCCTGACAAAATTTATAAGGTCTCTTTTTCCACCTAAAACATATTTTGTGAGAAGAAAGTTTAGTAACAGCTTGGAAAAAGCTTCTTCCACATGGTTTGGTAATTTGAGGGGATTCAGTTTTGTGGGGTTATTTTTGTTGTTGCTTAGTTATCTTCCAGAAAAGTCCATGGAAAGGATCAGCTTTCTTGTGTCAATATGCTAAAAATACACATTTTTACTGCAACCACGAGATTTTTCTTCGGCAATTAATTGTGTGACTCAGTCCCATAAGCTCCTGTAATGACTTTATAGGCTGTCAGTGATATATAACCTATTGACTTTCCTTTGGTTATGGGACTATTACTTTCCTGATTGATTTAATCATTCGGTGCTACCTTTATCTGTCTCCGTGCTCTTATGAAACTCGATTGACTCCCTGCTCTTTAAAGGACTGATCCAAGGGCAAGAGAAACCAAGGGGAGGACGTGGCAGCCCTCAGATGTCTCTTGGTTTTGCTCCTGCCTGAGGTGGACTTTACTCATGGATAAATTCCAGAACAGACCTCTGAGTATGATAAAATAACAATTATGTGGGTTTCTATTGGTGTATTTATCATAATGGAGAACAGGCAATTTTCCCTCTTCACAAAGAACCAGGATTGAGTTCCTGGGGGAATTATTGCTTCACTAATTACACCAGGTTTTATTCATTTTTTACTGAGACAAACAATCCCATTCCCTTCAGGTGAGTTTATTTCCATGAATTGTGAAGTCTCGGGATTGGCATTTCTATAAATCAGGAGTAAAACCAGAGTTGTCGGTAGCCTGTGTATCGTGGGCATAATAGAGCCTTACTTTCCTTAGGAACGTTTAATATGGAAACACTTCCCTGAGACCAATTTACTGATTGGGATGAAATTTGTACAGTATATTGCTGGTAGGAGCTCTTGAACTTAAAGCATTTAAACCAGCGCTGGACTTTTGAGGGAATGAACTCCATGGCACAGGGAAACCCAAAATGTGTCCCTGTTGTGGTTAAATAACCAACAAATAATAAAATAAATAAATAAATAATGGGCTGAGTGACAGAAAAGACAAATTTGCTGACCTGGGCTTCAGTGCGCTCAGACCCCGTATATTGTAATTTTTATAACACATATTCCCTGTAACACTTTAACTAAGAGAGTTTGTGTATTAAATGATGTTAGATTAGGATATTTAATGGCTTATAGGATCTAGGGAGGACCCGGGAGGCTAATTTGTTTGCATTAGTTGGACGGGTCAACTGCTTCAAACATGCAGATTATAGAACTACTGGTAGATTGCATTACACAATTTAAATAAATAGTAGCAATTTGTCAATGTCATCTTAGCTTCAACATTTTCCTTTTAAACCCCAGGAAATAGTAGCTCCAATTAAATTGACCTTTTCTTTTCTGCATCTTCATGTTATTAGTAGATAATGCTTAGTCTTTTAGCAAGTTAAAAAAAAATTAAAATAAAAAATAGCAAGGAATAAAAATAGTTCCAAAGCAACGAGGCACTTGTAAGAAACTTTCCAGGGAAAACTACATTCTTTACAAACAACTGAATCCCGTTTAGCCACCCAGTAAATTTTACGAGTCAGATATACGTGCATATGTCAGGAATAAATGAAGACACATGAATTGCTGGATCTCAGTGATGAAACCTTTGGTTTCAGGGGGCAATTGCAGGTTCTTGGCACGGCAAAGCTTTAAGCTGGATTATTCATTTTGGAGACAGCGCAGCAAAAACGGAGTATAATGGTTAAATAATCCAGATGTGAACCACCCTCAGCCACATCTGGCATGTGGGGAGTCGAGCGTAGGGGTCTACTTAGTCTTGGAGCACCAAAGGAGCTGGACTGGAAAACCTGGATTCTTGTAGTCAGATGAAGTGGTGAAATACTTAGATTGCCAGGTGACATGGAAGAATTTGGCTCAAGAGGTTTCCCTATGTCTGTGTTCGTAAAAATTGGTTTACTCCTTTGTCCTCCTGAAAAATGTCAGCAGTAAATCAGAATTTACTCTAATTTTGGTAATGCAGGTTGTTTTGAACCCATGGCAGCCTAAGGTTTTTGGAAAATATTTGGCCAGAGGAATATCCCTAAAGATTCCTCAGTGTTCCAGGCAAAATCCTGGGACAGGAACTCTGCTATGGCTGTGTCCTGGTGGAGTTTACCTGGGAAAGGGAACAGCGCTCTAAATCAGAGCATCTCAAAACTTCAGGTTTTGCTCAGTAGGGATGGATTATTTGTAGTTGTCCGGGTTGAAAAGGGTTTTGGAGCCACTTTCCTCTAGCCTGAGCAGTTTGTGACTAAAGCAAGAACAACTGAAATGTGAAATCATGAAAAAAATACTATTTTTTAAGGAAGGTGCAGTCATCTCTGCTGGAATCCAAGAGGAAAAAAACCCCAAACCAACTAACCAAGAAACATGCAAACAAACCCACCAAAAAACCCAAACAGCCAAAAAAATTCTTGTTCACCCATCTTCAGTGCCCTGGATAAAATGGCAATTCTTGTGAGAAAATCCAGATTCAAATTGACTTCAATTTTCCGTTGTTTTGTTCGTCTTTTTTATTGGAAAATCTGCTTTCCAGTCCTTTCCTTTCGGGTGTTGTATGAGGCATCTCTCACTTTGCTGCTTTGTTTCCAGGTGCATCAGGGATCTTTGCATAATCTCAGTGTTTGAGCTGAAAATTTTCCATCCCTTTCTTCTGTCGCGTGACAGTAGATCCCAGAAACAAAAGTGGAGCAAATTTCTTGTGCTCCCCTTTATCACACCTGGTGTTTCTGTGATGCTCTCAGAGAGTTCGGAGCATCCAGGAAAGCTCCTTCTTACACAGAAGGTTACAACAGCATTGACTTTATGTGTTCACCTGCAAGTTAAAAGGACTTTTCTTTTAGTGAGCATGTGGAATTTGCACATTCCAAAGCTGAACGCTCCAAGCACAGAGCATGGGATATTTAAAGTTTCCCTTTATTTAGAATTCAGAGCAGATCATTCAGCAGCCACCATTTGAAAAGAGGCCAGAAAGCAATTTTAACAATATCACATGTGAGAAGATGATTCAAAGTTTGGGAGAGGGATAATCTTGTAATCTCTGTGATCTAAAGCTGAGCAGAGGATGTGGCATAACATATTAAATACAAAAAAACCAGATTCCTGCTACTTTCAGCGCTGACTGCTCAGAGAGCAGACATGGTAGACATGGATCTCTCTCATTGTGTTTTTAACATCATTAAACTGAGTAGCTGATCCTCAGAAATTCAAAATAGCCCGGCAAGAGTTGCAAGGACAGGGATGGACCTCTCCCTTCACAATTTTGGCTTCAGGGATGCCCCATTTGTCTCTAGGCACAAGGGAGCAAAGCAAGTGCTGTTCAGGCTTCTGACGTGTTCCTGTGGCTCCAAAATGTCCAAAGGGCATCCTTTGGCTTCTGCTGGGAACAAAAACAAATGGAGAGGTGAAGGACAACCACTTCTGGATTATTTTTTCCCAATCAAGGCAATTAAAGCCAATTAGAAAAACACAAATTTTCAATTTGAGATGATAACTGCTAAGGAATATTTTAAGGTTGTTTGGACAATTTTGCCTGCATTTATTTAATGTGCTATTTAATGTTGAAGATGCCACTGCACCACCTCTTAGCATCTTTACAAACGCTGTGTCATCAAGTTCACTCTTTTTGTTTGGATCCAGATACTAAAACGCAGTAGTAAATTTTATGGGTTTGTTTGCTTTTGCACTTTTCGTGGATTTCACAGATTTCTGCCTTGTGATCAATCAATGCCTTTTTAAATTCCTTGCAGAGCAGTATCCACAAAGTTCTTTCCAAAGGACAAAAGGAGGGCAACAACTTTTAGGAGGCCAATCCTGACTGTTTCCGAGTATTGCCAGCTTGGCTGGCGAGTGTTTTGTAGGTAGATTCAAGGATTCCACAAACACGAAGTGGCAAAAATGTGCCTCGTTGAAGGATTATTATCCTTTTCCTTTTATTTTTTTCTATTTTTTCAACTTTTTTTAGCTAGCTAGCATTTCTGCTGTTACCTCAAAAATCTGAGTGGAGAGCTCAAGGCGTACCCAACAGATCAATGGTGCACCCCTTCGAGTGTCTGCTCTGGCTGGGGAGTATCAATTGCAGACTTTTAGGGCTGACACTTCCTTCATTTCCATGTGCAGTGCATGGACCTCTTCTCTCCCTGGGTGCCTCACAGCACAAACCCTGCTGAGATGGATCTGATTCGAGTGGAATTAGCGGAGAACCAGGTCCTGCGTACGGCGCCGGTTTTGTGCCGTTCCACTGCTGCCGCTGCTCATTTCCAAAGAAATCCATCCTTTATAAGCAGCTGGCAGCAAAGCAAGAGAGATGCACACTGTGGAGCAAAAGAAGTCAGAACCAATTAACATTTGTACTGTGCGCTGTTCTCTAAGAATCGTTTAAGGATAATTCTGAAAGTTCCATGATTGGAGGTTGTCTGTGGTGTTTTCTCCCTTGTCAGCAGCTCAGACGGGAGCAGAGATGTAACCAAAGTGAAACAGCACATACGCAGTCATTACTCAGCAAATTAAATAAATAAGCAATTATTGCTTATTTTCCTTAAGGGACTGCATATAGTAACAACACTCGGATAAAGAAATTCTCTGCTTTCCCTCATTTCTGTGTTTTATGCATGCCCAGATAAAAATAACATGGCATCGTGTTAGTTGGTTACAGAGACTGAATCCACATAAACCAGAGGTTTTGATCTCTCTGAATGTTTGAAAAGGAATTATTTTGGTGCCTTTCTGAGTTCACATGAATGTAACTATTATCATTTCCTTTTAAAGTTCAGCCCCACTGCCGAAAGGAAAATTTCTCAGCGTAGAGAATGAGTAAGCAGCAGCTTTTGGTTGCTACATCGTTCCATATAAATGAACTGCTTTAATTGATTCTAAATGCAATTAAATAAAATTATCTATAAATTGGTAAACGTATCCACGGCTGCGAATAAAAACTCAGCCTGCCTGAACAGGCTTTCTTCTTTCTGGTAAACGTCACAATGTCACAGCCTTCGATTTCAGGACTAATGTGTGAAGCAGTTCTTTCCAGATCAAGACAAATCTTCACTCAGGCATCCCAGAGCTTTTCCACCCTCCGTTTCAGTGAGCATTAATCATGCTGGAATATGTGCAAGGATCCTTATGGAAACACTCTTAAATACAGTTGGAAAGATCTAGGTGTCCACCGTAGATCTGTGAATAGACTGTGATATAATGACACCAAGTGTGCATGGAAATGCAGGACACTTTGGATGTGTCTGGACCAAGGGTGGATCAGACCTTGCAGGGAGTTATGGGGGAAAAAGCAGATTGTGATACTGTTTTTAATCAGTGAAATCAAGCTAAAGCACTCTGTGCCTGCTGGGTTGAGCTCTCCATCCCAACACCCCCCACACTCCTGGGGAAGTGGGATGGAGAAGGAGTGTTGGAAGACTTGGGATTTGGGGGAGAGGCTCTTGTTAATAAGATGGGAGACTTCAGACTTTTTCATACAGAGAGCAAGATTCCTCTGTTAAGTTTTGCTGTGCTGAACTTTTAAATGATGCACAAGTGTCTCCTGGGGGTGCATTTGTCTGTGTCCTGTGACGTAAGGATGTTCTTTGGGTGAGAAGGACCTGGAGGAGGAAAACACAGAGGAGGGAAGAGCTGAGCTCGGGGAGGTTGGTGCTGACGTGGGTTTAGGCATGAGCTCAGGGTGCAAGAAGGCTGCATACAAATTTGTTCTGTTCATATTTCTCACTGGTGCAGGGCACTGCAGTTGTGCAGCTCACCCTTTTTGTCAGGCTGAGAGTCATTGCAAAGGCTTGATTTTGGATCTCCTGGTTATGTAGAGGTTTGTTACTGTCCTTCCTTTGGATTAAGATCCACTGTAGGGGGTTTTTATTGTTATTATTTAAAGTTTATATTGATTTTTTTTGAAGACTGTCTTTAAAAGAATTGCTCTTCATCAGCCGTGCTGATATAAAAGCACACTACTATAATAATGGCCTTTGAATTCTGTCCATTAAACTTTGACATTTAAAGTGTTTACTGTGAATACATATTAAGTTTCTCATTAAAGACAAGGTCTGGTTTTCTTAATGTGACTCTTAGATTAAATCAGTCTAATCCAAAATAAATATGAAGATGGAGAATTCATAACAAGCCGCCTTGTAGATTCTCTGTGTGTAAAACAGCAACTGCTTTTGTGGCAGGGAGATTTCATTTTAGTGTCTCCTCTTTGGCCCTCAAGAAAAAAAAATCTGTTCATTGTGTACAAAACCTTTTGCACTTTGACATAAGTCCTTCCAGCAGAATCCCTTTTTTTTAAATTGAAACAAACTTAAACCATATTCCATTTCACAAAAGTGAAATGTGCTGAACATGTGCTTTTTAAAATAGAAGCATGTGCATCAACTCTTCTACTGAAGACACTTTCTGAGAGCAGTCTCCTGGGAAGGTCCATTACCCAAAATCCAGCGAGCACAGGAAAAGGGTGAAACACTATTAGATCAAGCTTTACTAGGCTGGATGGCCCAGGCTGTGGAATAAGTGATATTCAATACAAGCACTTGGAGGCTCCTGTTGAGTGCCCTGTTTGGTAACCCGGATCAGGATGCTTGTTTAGTGGATAAAAGTGTAACTTTAGAAATTGGCAGGAACTTTCTGTGCTTGGCCACCTGTACTCTCAGCCAGATACGGTGTAAGGAGCCTCAGACAAGCACACTTTTCAAAGTTTGTTCTGTTTCACTTCCTTACAACCACCAGGTTCAAAGAACCATTTATTTAAAAAAAAAAAAAAAGCCTGTCTCAGTTCAAAGATGCATTTATAAAGCTCAGTGGTCTTTATGATCAAGCTCATACTTTGTCTTCCCGTTACTAAAATAATACTTTTATCCTGCCCTCTTTTTCCCTTCTCATCTGTTTTGTTATGAAAACATAACCATAATGAAGGTCTCAGGCATTGTATATTCCAGGCAATGTGCTACCGTAAGTAATAAAAATGGGATTTTTCTCTTTTTGGTGGAGTTTTTTGCTGTCAATAATAATTGTATCAAAAATAATGTGAACTCCCACCGACGCCTGCATAGTCAATCAGCATAAAGTATTAGCACTTCAGGGACACAAAGGCTCTGAGCCTGATGAAAGAGATTGGACTGAGAATTTTGACCTAAGAATATAATAATGTCTTCCAAGATCTCATTATGCCCGTGCCCATTTGAAACCATCTGGGGCTCGGAATAATAAAAGGAGTGGTGTGAATTTATGAACCCATAGATCCAGCCATGCCCCCTTGGATATTGTGTTGGATTAGTAGATTTACTGCTAA
The DNA here is from genome assembly GCA_013397725.1 of Rhagologus leucostigma. Lineage (NCBI taxonomy): Eukaryota > Metazoa > Chordata > Aves > Passeriformes > Rhagologus > Rhagologus leucostigma. The sequence continues at coordinate 377,940 of VZTD01000230.1, read as the reverse complement.
TCCAAACACTGTGGGCAAAATTATGTCTTTACATCTGCACTGCGGCTCTCTCAGAGCTGCAGTAACTTAAACGCTTGAAGGGTTGACAGCAGCTCCCCTGCTTCAGGCACAATCTTCTGGCACCCTGCCACGTTCCCAAAAGTGCAGCTCCTCGGATGCACGTCCTCCACGTCTTGCCGTGGCACTTCTCCAAAGGAAGATGCTGCTGCCTCCTGAATGAAAGGGGCTGGTGAGCGAAAAGTCACCGCTGCCGCCTCTGCCAGGTGGGAGCGGCGGCGGCTCCGCGCAAACGAGGCGCAGTTGGCACAGGCAGAGATTGATCCGTCTTCTTCCAGTTGCCTCAGGTGCAGAGCCCGAAGAGAAGAGTCTACATTTAATTGGGGGTGTCTTCAGCTAAATAAAATAGTCATATGCAAATCCTTTTCCTAAGGGGCAGCCTTGTGGACTCGTGACCTTTCTTTGAATGGTTTGGAGCCCAGAAATCAATGATTACACTAAATCCATAATTATATTCTTTTCATCTGTGGCAGGATACTGGTAGCATGACAGATGTGAGACCTTGAAAGCATCGGAACTTCAAAGACCGTTGAGATGTGTTAGACACCATGGACATGTGGAGCAGGCAAAAATAAAATTAAAAATAGCAAGAGGCTGCTCTATCAATTCTTTGGGCGATCCCTCTCCTGCACACGTGTGTGCACACACATGTACACGTTTACACACGTGACTCAGGTCCCCAGAGAGGAGAACAACCTCAAAGAATTAAATATTTTCAGTGTTGTTTCATTTTACCTCAAGAGGCTTCCCAAAGAAAGAAGGGGATGAGCTGGAGGAGCCATGGCTGGAGACACTGCCTGGAATCAAGAGAGGTGAGCGTGTGCCTGTTCCTCTTGTGCTGCTTCTGAAGGACATGGCCAAGAGGGTTTGATTTCCAGGAGATGTTGCTCAACAATGTATTTTTGCCTGTAAAGGGCAGAATTGTACAGGATGGTTATTTTTGTGCCTTGCAATAACATTTAAATAAAAAAAAAATTTAAAAAGATAAAATACTCGAAGAGTAGAAGGGCACAAACTGGATCTTTTCTATTTATTGCAACTTCAATAAATAGTAAAACTATTCAATATTAATCCATATTATTTATTAGTAGTGTTTACTCCTTAAAAATTCTGTGTGAATTAAAAATTTTCAGTGTAATATCAGAAATTAATTTGCATGAACTCTGCATGATACTGTGTCAAAATCAGAGAGAAAATGCAATTATTTATATGTTCCTGGCATTACACATCACATGGGTATTCATAACTCTAAACAGATCAGGAAATGATGGTATGAAGGACACAGATAAGATAAACTGAAGATTTTTGGTGGCTGTCATCAATACAAGGAAGTTTATAACCATATAATTCAATCTTAGATGAAATTCCGTAACATTAATAATGTGGAAATGTAAGCTGAAAATTATCAGGGGTTTGGGTTTTCTGTAAAATTTGAAACTTTGATATTTTGAGGTTCAGTGCAAACCTCTCAGAAATAAAAAAACCACATACAAATGCAAAATCTTCCCAATATTAAAAGAAGTATTTAATTTCTGGGGCCAGATCAGAGGATTTATCACTTTAGCCTGACCCTGAGATTCCAAAATTCCAGTCTGTTACCTTCTCAGAGCCTGAAATGCCTGAATGATGCTTGAAATAGTGCTGTCTTGGATAAAAAATCCAGATTTGGAGGGAAAATCCCTTAAAAAGATGATTTTTTAAAATAAATATTTGTTGTTTGAAGCTGGTGGGACATCTCTGAGGTTGGAAGTGTCTCCTCAGGGCTGCATTAAGTGGCAGAAAGTAGCACAAGTAGCCAAGTGCACGTGAAATCTCTCATTCCTGCACAATTTATGGATAACTATGAAGCTTTTGGAAACAGCTGAATTTCAAAACATCAGTAACTCCAGCAGTTTCTCCCTGCTCTCTCTGTTCAGTTCCCAGTCTGAGTGAAGTCCTTCCCACCATCTTTCTCCTTTGCCATTTTTAATATCTACTTACAATTCATTTTCCAAAAGATCCTTCGTTCGTTTCTCCCCTTGTTCCTTTCCTTTGGTTCTTTCTTCCTTGTGCTATTCCATCGGCATTGCTTGGCAGGCACCTCAGCGTTCCTTTTCTGGCCTCCAAAGGAGCATCCTCTGCAAGGCCACTCACGTAAATTCAGCCGAGCACTTGTGGAGAATTCCAAGATACCTGGGCAGAGCCAGTTCCTTCTATCGCTGAGGTCTGTTCTTCAAGGCAGATTAATGGTTGAAATGATGCACCAGTTGCACGGGTATTATATAGTCATTTTATCACTCCTGTGAAAGGAGTACCATCCCCATTCCTCCAAATATTCAAATCTTACCTTTTCTGCCTAACGCAGGGGGCACCAAGATGAACAAACTAGTTATACATGCATGGAAAGTAGCAAGCTGAAAGTAATTGTGTATTCAGTTTTAATGGAGCTGAATCTCCTGCTGAGATTTCAATATCTGACAGCATTGCTTTCATTGCCCCAAATGCCCAACCTTTCTCTAATGTTTGACCTTGGGTATGATTATATTTCTGTATGTATCTCAAATGATGCAAAATCATTTGCCTGTATCAGTCATCTCTCGCTGACAATCCTGCTCCAGCTCGTGGCAGAAGAGAACAAGTCTGATGGCGTTAACAATAGCTAAAATGAGCTTTGATAGATGTACCCAGCCCTTCAATAAATACGTAAAGCATCTCTATAATGTCATTTTGTTAACTGATAAACAACAAAAGGATGAAGGCATCACTTTTAACTATATTGCATGTCATTATTTTCTCATTGCCTTGCTTAGGGTAGAGAAGTAACATGACCTGTAGAATAGAGGACAGGACTGTTGCTTTCAGTGCCGGTTATTTATATTCTTTGCTATCCCACCTGCTAAATGAGAGCTGTACAAGTGTGTGACAGGCTCTACCACAGCAGTTTTGTGTCAAGATGTTGACCCACAAACCTGGGTCAGCTCCTGGTGGTGGCGCATCACCCACAACACCAGCGTTACATTGCTCCGTGCCTGAGGTCGACATGCAGTTCCTCACAGAGATGTAATTCTTGGGTCTGCCTCTTGATCTTTTCTCTATCTGGTCTAACCTGGTCCCAGAGGAGGTTCAGGTTGGAAAATAAGAAGAAATTCTTCACAAGAAGGGTGACTGGGCACTGGAAGGGGCTGTCCAGGGAGGTGGTGGAGTCCCCAGCCCTGGAGGTGTTTAAGAAAAGGCTGGATGTGGCACTCAGTGCCATGGTCTGGGTGACAAGGTCACACGTTGGACTCGATGATCTCAAAGGTCTTTTCCAACCTCAGCAATTCCATGATTCTGTGATTATCGGCCTTGTAGTCCTTGCTCTAGAGAAGTTCTTGCACCATGCTGGGCTGGCAGAGGTGGGTCCAGGAGCAGCATTTTCATGGCATTTACAGATGTGTACAGAGGTTTGGGGATGATGTAAGAGTAAATTACTGCAGTTCCGGAGAGAAGGAAGAGTTGCATCCCATTCCTTGCACCCCCACAATGAAGTGGCTGTAGGGGAGGAGCTGGAGGGCGGCAGAGAGGGAAGTTGGTGGATGTGAGGAAAAGGGGCTTTGGACAGATGGGGACAAAGGGACCGTTTTTCCAGTGTGGCTCCACCAGGCAGCCTCAGTGTGATTAATGTTCCCGTGCTGGTAACAAGAATGTATCCCTGAAGAGGGAAAATTTGATAGGAGCCTCTTTTTTCAAGTCTGTGTAAACTGGGCACATTATTTTAATAGTACACCATTAAGGTATTTATCTTAATTTAAAAAAATAATATTTCCCTTGTTGTTTGCAATTGCCCACTAGAAACAAAATCCCTTTCCTGACCAAGTATCCTTTGCAGTCCTGAGCTGGTTGTTATTGCAGGTTGCCTCGGGAATACCAAGTTACTCAGTTTCAGACTTTCTTCAGAAATACTGAGGGGAGTTTAACAGCATCTGAAAATACAGATAAAGAAATACATGGACCATGCAAACAAAAGTAAGTGGGATAAAAAGGGATGTATTTACCAGATGGTGCATGGATAAAAAGGTCCACAAAGAAGCCCCTTGGTCTGACTGCAAGGCTTGTCAGGGATGCAGAGCACTGACCAAGTTCACTGGAGTTTGAAATCTCAAGGGCAGTTTTGGGTTTCTTGCTGTGCGCTGCAGAAGGTGATTTAATAATTCATCTGAAACTGTGCAAAACTTTCTGTTGACTTAATTTACTCCCTCTTCAAGCAGATTTTTAGTTTTTCTCAGAGATTTTAACCTGGTATTGAGAAGCTATGAATAGATGGAGGCCTAAACCCTGGGTCTGAAGAGCTTCACTCATGTCTAGCTGAACCTGGACAATCTGACCAGTGGTTTGTCTGAATTTACAAAGAAAAATTGGCACAGGGAGGCTTAAAGGAGTTAAATTTGCTGTTTCTGTACACTGGTCTGCCTGAGTACAGCCTCTCTACTTCCCAAGAAACAGGATAAAGAGAAATTAAGGCAAATCCAGGCCCTGGTGTGTAGAAGGGGGGAGAGATTTAGTGCTGGGAGCTACTGTCAAGCATTTTTTACACAAATGCAAGATTTCAACACCTTTCTGCTTCTACTGCTAATAAATGTCCCTGGTAAATTTACATTTCCTTCTCACTCACAAACATTCAAATGCTTCATTAGTGATTGTTGCTCTGTCTTTTAATATTAACTGCCTCCCTTCCAGTGCCTTTTACTTTGGCACACATTCTTAATAATACGTGGAAAATATGGCAAGAGATCAAAATGTTTATTGGCCACTTACTCCATTCTGGTGCCTGCTTCCATGGGGGCACCTTGTTCTTCAAATAATGTATTAAAACCATCAAGCTACCAATCATTAAAGAATCACAAATATCCATACTCTGTTTTAAACATATTTTTAAGAGATTTTTCTCAATTTTCTTCTTTCCAGAATATGAATCTGGCTTCCAGTCGGCCATCAAGTTACTGAAATTTCTGCAAAATATATCAAGGAGTGAATCCATTCATAAATACGTCTTGGAAACAGCCTTTCAAATAGAAAGAGGCCTTTCCCAAACACAAGGGGCTTTTGTTTGAGGGAGGAAAAATCTGTCTATAGGTGATATTTCAGATAAAAACATTGACACAGTCTAAGTAGCTGTCCAAAAATGAAACACAAACTCCAGTCATTTTTTCATTGCAGGCATGTGCGTTTCTGGTAAAAAATGGATGTTCCAACTCAGGAAGTCAGAACAACATGTACAAGTGGCCCAAATTGGTTTTGATTAACAAGGTTTTCTGCCTGGAAGTCACTTTATCTTCATCCCATTAGCTCCACAACAAAATAAATGAATCTAATGCATTAGGCTGAGCCACGCTCTTGCAGGGTGAATGCAAAGAAAAATCCTTGCTCAAGAGCCATGCAAACATCTTATATAAAATGCAGTTTTTCAGCTTAATATTCCCCTTGGAGTTTATGCGGTAAGAATGCAAAGTTTTCTGCCTCCTTTCATTGTCTCCTCGTTCTGCTGATGTCTGTTATTTCCAGATATGGATCATGCCACCTCGGGATGGTGTGGTGTAACTTTGGGCAGTTGAGGTGCCCACTCCACACAGTTTTTGCAGCTCTTAACCTTTCACAAATGCATTTCCTGGAGTCTGATTTTTGATACAGGTCACAGAAAGGGGATATTTTTTCAATGAGATCAACAAGTAGGAAACTTTGCTGTGTAAAAACAACTTCATGCCTTGAGGATCACCTTCCACGTCATGTGCTAATCAAAGCAAAGAATCCCCTTCCACATCTAAGTTTGGTTTTCCGTTTTCTCCTTTCTGTATAAGGAAGCTGGTTTTTCTTCAATTATTTCAAGTTGTGTTGCTTAGAAAGTCAAGTTTAAGGTAGATTTTCTTGTCTATGCAAAAGCATAAATTTTGGTGCTTGTTCCTGCTGAGGTTATTCCAAATACTCAATTTCCAGATTGATCAAAGGTTTTTTTTCCACAACTATTCCAAAAAATCTCTAAGCTGTTGACAGGTGGCTGAAATGTGCTTTTGTGGGGAGGAAAGAGGAGTCATGTGAGTTTGGCTCCAAGGAATCTTGTCCTCTAATTCTACTGTACCCCCCAATATGTCTACCACAGAAAATGTATTTCGTTCCAAAGTTATCTTGGGAACTACGAGCAAGTGCAGTTGAATTCCTTTGATGTTCTGCATAAGGAAATATGAATATCCAGACAGAGACCTTAAACAAGATCTAGTCTTGATTATATAAAACCTGAAGATGACTGAACTTTCATATTTTATTTTTAATTTCTCTAAACAATGTAATACATAACTTTTGTTTTATTTTTAGGAAGAGTTGTTGCTAAAAAATAGCAGTTAGAGAGGACTCTTCCAAATTCTGCCGGGCAAGAGGATGTTATTCTTACCAGCTACAGAAAAACTGTAAGTTTAACCAAAGTTCAGTCTTTACTAAAACCCCAGTGGCAGTGCTGGTGCTTCTTCTGGTCATACCTCACTATAAGCCAAACCATCAAGAGAATAAATTTCCACATAATCTGTGTTTTCTTAGTGTTCATTATCTTCTTACTTAAAAATTGTCCATGAAAAAAAAGAACACATTCATAGGAATATGACTAAAATATTTGCAATGGAAAATATGTGAGAACAAAACATTATTCAAATTATTCAAATTTCAAAAATATACAATTGCAACCAGGGTTGTTGTGTTCAGCTCCAGTAGACACACTGGATTGTCTTTTTTTTTTTCAAGTGTATAATTTATGTAATTAACCAAGATTCAATGAATTTTAAATTGTATATTAAAATGGCAAAATTAGGTAGTTAGGAAAAAAAAATGATGTGGTTTACATTCTTACTGCTAGGAATTTTTTATGTATTGCAGAACTTAAAATTGCAGCTGGCAGATTTTAACATAAATCCTGTCCACACAAAGTGTTTTTCCTGACTGTCTTGACCTGATGTGTTGGGATAATTTTTTAAAAACCAAATTAATACCCCTGTAAAATACTATTCTTGCTCATGTGCAACTTTTCACAGTGATACTGAACATTTTTTTGGTTATTGTTTGTCATCTGGGAATGCACTTTAGGCTTAACACCAAGAAATCTAAATATGCTTTTTGTATATTCAGTCTTTTACATTTTAAACAGAACCAGCATGTACAAAGCTCCTTTTTTTCTCAGAAAATTTGATATAAACTTAATTCTGCAGCTCCTATCAAGAAGTGTTCTTTGCTGCATTACACCTCTTGATCCCGTTTATCTGCATAATTCAAATGCAACCCTGAAAGATATAAACAGAGTGACAGTTTTTAAACATATTTTCTGATAATCAGCACAAACTATTACTTGAACCTATTCAATAACATCACCCTGACAGACGGAATTCAATGACCCTCAATAACAACAGATACAATCTCATTGTATAAAATTATATTATGACATGATTGTGTTGAGTTATGACTGAGGTTGACTTGCAATATGGCACGTGTTTGCTTTAGGAGAAGATGATACTTATTGACATTGAGATAATGCAGGATCTAAATTGTGCAGCCCGAGCTTCTGTTGTGAAAAAAAATCCCCCAAGAGTAAAGGGATGTGTGAGTACAACCAGGAGACAAACAAATAGTCAAATACTGGTGGGTTTAGCAAGAATAGAACTGTTATTTAACACAAATTTCTTTGCTGGGGCAGGTTCTTTGGTAGCTGATGTTGATGTTGGGTGGTTCATTTCAGGGTCCAGTACTGGGAGGAAAAGGGGCCATGGCACTGGAGACTGGCATCAGAAATCTCTGCTTATGGCTGTCAGCGAGAGGGCCTCTCTCGTGGGATCTGGCAAACCAAGCTCATTCCTAGACGAGGACAGTTGTCCAAATGGATATTTAGTGATTGAAAAAGCCAAAGTGACTTCAGAACATCAGGTTCCCTGAGGTGTGGGGGAACGTGTGTTGTTAACAAGATGACAACAGCTCCTGGCCGGGAAGGCCAATGTTTCCACTTTCTGTCTTTCCTCGCTTGGTCTGAGCTCCCAGTTCCAGAGAACATGGAACACTGTGAAGCTGCTGGACTCTGGGGTGGCTGGTGGGGCAAAAGTGCTGAAAGCGAGAATAGCGCAGGTGATGTCAAACATTCCTGGTGAGTCTCTGGTGAGACTCCAGATAACGGGCAGATGGATAGGGCAAGGTCCAGGTGGGATCACTGCTGGAGCTGCTGGAGGTCGTTGGCCAGATCTGGCCAAGACTTTGCTCTTGGTATCTTGGAGAAGTGTGAGTAGATGTATAATTCCTCAGTGTGTGTGTTTCTCCTCCAAAGAAGAACACCCCAAACCCACAAAACCAGAATGAAATATCATTATAATTCCTGTCTTCAGGAAAGCTACTTTGCTAAATAGTGAGAAAATCCCAATGTCTTCAATCCAATTGAATGAGGTAAAACAACCATTCAAAAGTGTCCAGAAGGACAATGGTCTTTTCATGTGAGAATAAGAAAGATTTTTGTCCAAAAGCCAAAGCTTCTGAACATTGAGACTCCCAGCACGTGCAGATGTTGAGGGGTTTGAGTTTGTTTGCCTGAATCATCAGTAGAGCCGATGATTGTATAAAACTTCATTATTACAAGCAGGTTAGAAACGTGGAGCTTGTTTATGAATAAATAATTCTGTGTCTATTCTGCAAGGTAGGAAGGACACTTAGGACATTCAACCTCTCCAAGGATGCCGTGAGCAGGAAGTATATGTGGCAGGAAAACAGATTTATGGTCAGGTAAATATAGGAAGAAAATGACACGCACAATAAATGGCATTACTGGGGTTTACATACAAAGGCAGAAGTTAGAGCCATTGAGGGCATCCACAGGTTAAAATTTAGTACAGATAGAAAAGTGCAGGATCTTGAGTCGTTTCCACGACTGATGAGACAAAAATCAATGTCCAAATACTTCCTTACTGGCAAAAAGCCACTGAAAATACCAATCTGCTGTATAATGCAAAAATCCGGTGTCACTAATTTGAGAGAGGATACAAAGTGCCTGCCGCCTTCAAATAACTGCTTTTGTTGTTCACTGAAACATAGTTGCCACAAAAATATTTCACGGGGAAAGGAATCCGTTGACTGTTTGCTCTGCTGGCCTGGAAGGGGCCAACTTCTCTCTGGTGGTCAGTTCACCATCGATCTGGGGATCCCAGAAGGATGCTTGGCTCTCATTATCAGAGGAGGATTGCTAGGAAGGGGAACGAGGGTGTTATATCCGTAAGAGCCATGGTCTGGAACCACCTGCCCTGGGTGATGAGCGAACAACCCATAAGTTTTCTGCAGTGGTCGCACCCACTGGGTTTACTCCTGGGTGCAGGCACGTGTTCCTCACGTGCTGCTAGAGCCCTGCCCACCCTGCAGTGCCAGGGGCTGCTCTGCTCTCCCAGAAATACTCTCTCTTCCCTCTGAAGTTTTCCCCCTCTCCTACAGCAGTGCGAGGTCAGGCACACAAAGGTGCTGTCCCCTGATTGCAGCAAACACCGCCATGTGTTGTATGTTTGATGAATTAAAAGGATGCTGCCAACTTAATTACACTGTAACCCTTCAATAAAGGAAGGGCAGAGCTGATTAACTAGTGAATAATTGGGGGCTGATTGATGGCTTTCTCCCTCACTGCTAAAGGCTGTATATATAATTATTTTGCCTGTGGGCCTAATTTTGCCACTGTTAGCTTCCACTTTTGTCATCAGCTGTAATTTATGGATGGGGCCTGAAGCCTTAAAAAAGGCTGGAAAATGAAATAGCCCCAAATCCCCAGATATGTCACCTGGAAATGGCCAGCAGGCAGCCTTTAACGTCAACATTTGCAGCCATTTAGCAGCATTAACACCTCATGCTTAGCTGGAAAATAATATTATCATTTGTCAACAACTATCATAATATAGATTTTTTTCCTGACATGTAATAATGTTGCATCACTCACACCAATGATTTAATATATGTTTTAAATGCAAGATCAATTTATTGCAACTGAATAGCAAATTCTTCTAGGAATGCACCAAAAGAAAATAAGAGAGCCAGAGGAAGAAGACCCACGTCCCTCATTGCACTGGCAGGTTGGTTCCAGAATGAGCATCTAAGTTTATAATAAACCCCCCAAATCACAGCAGACTAAGACAGTTTATGAAACTTGGTTTTAAACATACATAAAAATACTTTTTTCTTTGAACTTTGAAAGACGCAATAGCAGCTTCAAAGAAAATATAGTTAATAAACCACTGAACTTAAAAAACATTGGGGGGCAGTTTTCCACTGACTGTCAATCAGCAGAGCTGCGCAAGAGCCTGTGGAGCTCCACTGGTTTGCACGGGATGTAGATCTGGCTCTTTGTATTTTAAATTTAAATAAGATTTCTTACTCTTTTTTTCCAGAGAGACAAAACCTAATCATTAATGCTGCAGAGTAACAGCAGAAGACACTCTGTTTTGAAGGATTGAATTGCTTCAGTGGCAAAGAGATGCCCCCCCAAAAGTCAGCCTGTTTGGGGAAAACACCACATGCTGATTAGAGCTGCTCCAGCGACTGCCTGCTTTATATTCCACAAAGATTTTTTTCAATAAAATAATAACAACTTAGATTCTTTTTTCTGGGGTGGAACCCATATTTAAACATTACGGAGAGGAGCCTTCTAATTTATAAGCCAAGATATACAAATCCTCTCTCTCAAATTTCCTTTGTTGTTTTGTCCTCGCCGAGCACTCCCTTGCCTATGAATCACAGAAAGATTTGAAGAACCTTTCAGTCAAAGCTCAGTTTTGTGCCAGTGGGCACTGGCCAGGAAAAAAAAAAAAAGATTGATACTTGCCCTCTCTTCTTATCTGCACTTGATTTATAAGTCAGTGCGAGTATGCAAGAGAAATAAAGGCAAAGACCTTGATGCCTCCCTGTGGAGAATATGCACCATTTGGATTGAAGGCATGAAAGAGGAGAAATTAATGGTAAGCTGTTCATCTGTCACTACTGCCAGCCTGATGGTTTTGCAGGGAAGGAGAGGACTGGCTGACATGCCCTCCAGTCAAGGGCATGACTGCCCGCTGTTCTCATATTATAAACACAGTGCTTTGGGTTTCTGAGGGATTTAAATTTAAATTATACTGTACTTTGGATAGGCAAATCTTTACACAAGTTTATTTTCTTGAAGTATTAACATGCAGGATTTCGCTGGCTTTATGTGGAAGAAAAATAAAAATTAAGTCCCTCTGTTTGATAAAAATGTGTAGCAGACTCTTAAAATGTATCCGTATTTTTAAAGCAGTGTGTTATAGTGTAATGAGATTTAAATTTATATATGCATTGAAGATTTAGGCACAGGCATAAATAGATAAGCTTTAGTTATTCTACTTTCTGGCACATAGGGAAAGATTAAAAAGTTCAAAATGGGAGTTGAATATTTTTTTCTGTTAAAATGATATAATACTAAGTGCTGCTATCGATGACAACATTAGGAACACATCTGGAGGATAAAAACTGACACAAAACTTTCATGTTGTGCTTCAACAACAAGAAAAATGTACTTATTGCTAAATGACTTATTTTCAGGGCTGAGCATTTGTGTCATCTCGTGCTGCTTTTGAAATGTTTTGGTCTGCTCAAGTCCTCGCCATGCTCCTGTGACACCGATGAACCTCTGTGTGTCACCAAAGGTATTGGGGATAATTGGAGAGGGTTTGGGTGCCTGGCTTGGTTTGGATAAGTGCACAAGGACATGAGAACTGGTTTGCACCAAGTTTGGGGTTCAGATTTGGGGACATTACAACCACCCACACCCACTGGTAGTCTAAAGCTCTTTTTGCTGAGCTGGAGCAGTGGGCTGGAAATTCCTGTTTTCCATTTAAAAAAAAGTAGAAGTGAGTTGCTAGTCCACTGGTTTCAAATTACCTTGTGTTTTATAAACTAAGATTAAAAAAAATAAAACCTACTTTATCACTTATTTTTGTTAAAATCTCTGAGTTTGAAGCTAATTTCATTATTTCCTGGAGCTTGAGTCATGATTTCTGAAATCCTGGTTTAGGCAACAGATTTCAGTGGTAATTGTGCTCAATTAAAGTGATGTTTGCTTTTACTGCAGCAAATTAAAGGCTGGCTGAAAGAACAGGGAATCTTCCACAAACCTGACAAAGATAAACCAGTCAGAGGAGATGGGGGTTGCTCAGGTCTGAGATGATTCTCTAGGATCCTCAGGAAGGGAGGACATCCTTCCCTCCACCATGACTGGCATCTCCAAAGCCGCGCAAACCTCGTGGAGCTCAACCAGTGCAAGGTGCTGCTCTGGGTCAGGGCAATCCCAAGCACAAATCCAGGCTGGATGAGGAATGGATGGAGAGCAGCCCTGAGGAGAAGGACTTGGGGCTGTTGATGGATGTGAAGCTCAACAAGTCCCAGCCATGGGCACTGGATCCCAGAAAACCCCTCTGTCCGGGGTTCCTCCTCAGTGTGGGCAGAAGAAAGGGGGGGATTCTGCTTCCCCGGCCCTGCTGAGGTGAGATCCCACTTGCAGAGCTGCTTCCAGCCCTGGGGCCAACAGCAGAAGGACCTGGAGCTGCTGGAGCAGGTCCAGAGGAGGCCACAGAGACGCTCCAAGGGCTGGAGCACCTCCGGAGCCAAGCTGGGAGAGCTGGGGGTGTTCACCTGGAGAAGAGAAGGCTCCAGAGAGACCTTAGAGCCCCTTGCTTGTCCTCTGAGCTGATTTCCACCCTGCCTGAGGGCTTCACTTCCATGGGCACCGTAATCACCCTTCTCCATCACCTCCTGGGATAACCCTCAGCAGGTGGATTTTCCTCCCTGAGGGATGAGGATCAAGGCATTCACAGTCCTAATCAGAATTAGCTGGCCAGAGATATCATACCAGGGCTGGGAACAATTCACCTTCATAAATTCCCAGTCCCTCTTATCTCCCTGCCCCCGAAGCATCTCCTCTGCAGCAGTGACAGGCTCTGTGCTGGGTCAGCTGCCCAGAGCTCCATGTTTAACTCCCCGCTGGAATCTGCCTGGAGTTTTGGCAGACTTCAAATGTTGGAGATGATATTTTCTGTGCCAGCTGTGAGTTAAACAGTTTTTTAGAATCTTTCACTAAAACAAGTAAGATTTTTTTCCCTTTTTTTTTTTAAGAGATTGTGGGAATGAATGTTCTTTCACAGTCTTCAAAATTATAATAATTTTCCCGAGCAACTTCAGTTCCTCCAGGCTTGGAGCAGGTACTTCATTACTTGACGCTTTTTTTTTTTTGTTCTTGTCAAAAAACCCTCCTGTGCCCCAGTTTATAGGCATGTTAAAAATCTGTTTGCACTTGCTGAGTCCATCTGCACCGAGGCTGATCCGTCTCCTCGCAGTTCCGAGTGCGGATGCGACGCCCATACGGAGCATCCCTGGTGCGGCCACACCGGAGGAGCCGAGGAAAGAACACTTCTCCCTCTGCTCTGGGGTCGCCTCCTGCTGATTCAGGAACAGCACAAACCCCACCCAACTGAGCATTATTTTCTCGGTGCCGAAAGCTTGTGCAAACGCCGGCAAATTGTGTGTTTTCCACGTCTGGAGCGATGGGGGACGGACAAGAAGCTGTTTGCTGTCACAGAGTGTGTGGGGAGCTCGGGCACAGGAGGTGGCAGAACAAGTCTAGAGGTCCCAGTTTTGCTGATGAAGTGAAGGAAGGTCGTCTGGTCCTGCAGGCTGAACACTTTTCAGGCTTGGCTTGTTTGTTGTTTGGGGAATTGCATTTGAAAGAGAGCAATGGAATGCAAAGGTTGGCAAGTTAAGGACTGAAAAGTAAAAAATGCTGTTACAGACACGTATATATTTTTATATATTTATATGACTTTTGTTCTGTGCTGTGCACTGAAATGTGTTGTGGTGTTGTTCAGGCAGGAGAAAAGGAGGTTCAGGGGAAGCATTATTGATCTGTAACTCCTGACAGGAGGGTGGAACCAGGGGGGAGTTGGGCTCTGCTCCCAGGTGACAATTGACAGGATGAGAGGAAACGGCCTCAAATGTCACCAACAGAATTGGATATTAGGAAAAATTTCTTTGTTGTAAAGCATTAGAACAGGGAGCCAGGAAAGAGGTGGAGTCACCATTCCATGGAAGTGTTCAAAAACTGTGGATGTGGCCCTTAAAGACATGGGTTAGCAGTGAACGTGGTGGTGCTGCTGAGTTGATGGTTGGACTTGATGATCTTGAAGGTCTTTTCCAGCCTTTTTGATTCCATGATCCTATGGAATGGTCTCTCCTCCTCTTTCAGCAAGTGTGGTTTTCTCGTGCTCATCATCTGTTGTTTCCCAAACACTTTGGACTTTTCCTCATGGATTTTCCTCTGACCCCCTCACCAGGGCTTTTTACAATGAACTAATCCTTGCTAATTATTTGTGTATGAGAGAGAAATCTCCTTTCAGAGAGAGTTGGCTCCATTTTACAAGTTCATAATCAGGCACTGAGATAAAAGACATTTCCAAAGCACCAGTAAATTGATTTTTATCTTTCTGGCTTCATTTGCCTTGTTCATTCATAGAAAGAAGATCTTGGCTGTGAGGTCACTGGTTCCTAGAAGTGTCCAAGACCAGGCTGGATGGGGCTTGGAGCAACCTGGGATAGTGGAAGATGTCCCTGCCCATGGCAAGGAGTGGAACTGGACGGGCTTTAAGCTCTCTTCCAACCCAACCCATTCTACAATTCCATGATTTACTGTGTATCCACCAACTACAGATGGCAGCAAAATAAAAATCCTGAGTTATTTCCATGCACAGTCATTCCTGGGCACTTATGAGCCTGGGTTTCTCTGGAAAAAAATTACAGAAGCTGTGTGTGAGCAAGTAATTATTAATCACATCATGGTGAAGACAGACAAGGGCCAAATTAGAGTTGCAGAGGGACCTTTAGTTCCAGCATTTCCCAGCCATGGAGCACTTCAGTATGTGGAATTAGCGATTTTTAGCCCAGTTTTTAAGCTAAGGATGTGTCCACATGAACCAAAAAACTGCCTTTGAACACTCTTTTAAACTTCTTATTTTTAGTTCTCTTTTTACAACCAAATTCTTGAGGTTGTCTCTAAAAGAAAACCCCAACCCCATCAATATAGATGAAATATCCATACAAAGAAAAACAAAAACTAAATTTATTTCCTGTTCAGCTTCAAGTGAAATTCTTAATTTTCTGTACTTAGGGTGGCCTAGTTATGAAAATATTTTGGAATTTTTGGGAAACTGTTTTTCTTCCTATGGAATGAAAAATAAGTTGCATTGGAAATCCATGTTTTTTCTATGAGGAAGTTTTTAGTAAGAAAACTTTAAACCAAGTTGAATACTTTGTTGAAGATTTTCAGATAATTCTTCTAAAAGATCACTAAAATACTCTCTTGGCTTCCTAAACACGGGGATATTCTCATATATAAAAACTAATCCTTGCAGGAGACCCTCTGGCACCATCTTTGCCTCATGGGATCTCAGGGATTTGCTGTTGTTTCGTATGGCCTCAAAACCACCCAAAACTCATCATCAGATTTAACTCTAAGTCTGAATGACAGCAAAATTATGCCCAAAAATTCTAGATTTGAAACATAAGGGGAGACTAATATTTTCTGTAAATATTTTAATGTGTCTGGACTACTATTCCTAGAGTTCAGCTGCTTATTTTAGTTGAGGTTTGTTGCTTATTTTTTTTGCTTGTTACTTGATTAAAACTTTGGAAATAAATGCAATTTTATTTTTATTTTATCTCTGAAATATGATTATAAATGACCTTTGATAAAAAGTTAACAGAGAATATGTCAGGAAGCAGCTCAGAAGGAAAAGATTAAAAGCAGGCAGTCTAGAGAGGTGTTTAATTTCAATTTTCTTTGTGGTATAAGAAATCTGTAGATTTTAAAGCCATCGTGCCATAGTTACTTTTATCAGCCAGGCTCTTTTGTTTTGTTCTGCCACCTAATTCTTTTGATGACAATGAGTCCACAGTTTTCCAATGACTGATTTCGATTTGCATGTTATTGTCAGCCTTTTATATTTTATCATATCTCCACTTTGGTTTTTATGCAGATCCTCACATCAGAAGGCAAGGGCAGGCCGAGCTAAACAGCTGGCTGGATTTGCATGAAAATGGACTGCCCTTTTTCATTTGTTTGTTCTTGGGAAATTACAGTAGGTGAGTATCTGACTCAAATTTCCCAAACAAATAAAGATAAAACTTCACAGATATTAAACTGTGGAGCATTAAACTGTATCATTTTACATATAAAAAGAAAAGGATTAAATAGAATTAGTCTGTGGAGCTGACTGAGGAGAAACAATGTGAGTGACGGCCTGAAAACTAAAGATACAAAAGAACTGTGGTGTCTTCAAGAGATTTTTCTCTCCAAATATTTTCTTTTGCCGTGTTTAAAGGATAAACACTAATAGAAATACTTCCCTTATGAATTGAAGATATTCTAGCTAAGGAAAAGAAAACTATAATCTGTTATAAGCCACTATATATTTGATAGTATTCCTGTATTTTATGCATTTATTTTATGCACAGAGCAGTTACAGCAGCCCCTTAGCAGTGGATATTCTTTACAACTCGGGCTGGCCTTGTAAAGCAGCCAAGGTCTAAACGTGACCAGGGGCAGGTGACATTTGGAAGCTCACATTGTTCTCAAGAGGCCGAATCTGCAGGGTGAGGGAAGATCTTTTCTTAGACTGGCTGCTAGAGATGGAAAAAATGAACGAGCTTTGGGGCACAGGAGAACTTGAGAGTTGACAGAGAGGGGCAATATACATTTGAAGAGTAAGGTATCAAAATAATACATGGCACGACTTGGAGTTGTCAACAGACTTATAAATTATTTAGAGCATGTGTGTCCTTGTGTGCCTGGGAGTTTGTCCCTCTCCTTCCAGCCAGGCTGCTTGAGCTTATACAAGTCATAACACTCCCTGCAAACCTCACCTCTCTGCCCTTAGACCATCACAGAAAGGAGAGCACCACATAACTTATACTAAATAGAGGTTTGGAAAGAGTGGATTTAATCATTTTATGCCTCGACTTTCAACTTAGGCAGGAGCTTGGATTACCAGTGATGTTTCACACTTCCTAGAGTTAAACATCTGGGGCAAAGAGCTGTCAGCTCAGAATTTTCCAAAAAGGTGGTAACTGCTGGTTCTGCATGAGACAATAAAAGTTCCTCCTTTCCTCTGAAATGGCTGGAACTGGGTACGTGGAGTTACAGCCGCGCAGTGCTGGGAGAGAAGCAGCGGCCCCAGGGAGTAGCAGAGAGCCAAGATAACAGCTAGGGCAAAATTTGTAGGGTAAAATACATTCTCATGGCTATCTAATTAATTAATTAATTAATCAGATTTCTTTCCTGCAATGAAAGGAAAATCTGGAGAACAGTTTAAATCCTTTTTCTTCTAAATGCAGCAAAATCACGCTGAACTTTCATTATACAATAAAACTCAGTAGTAAAAAGGATCCTAAACAATTCCTAAGCCTGATGACATCCCTGGGCTTTGCTTTGTGGTGGTGGTGTGGAACCTCAGCAGCAACAGCAGAAGACAACCAGTCTCAGGTGAGGGCAGAAGGTCCTAATCTATCCCTGGGAAGCTGAAATGGTTGTTTATAGCAGGTGATATAATTGTGAATGGTTAGAAGGAGACCTGGACCTGCCAGAGTAAGGATGGGTGTTTCTTCAGGTGGGCAGGAGTTTTCCTGCTGCTGGGAACTTGGAACAACTGAGGGATATTCTCAGTTTTGGGAGCTGTGTGTGATGGACTTTGTGCCTGGAGGAGTAAGCTTGCCTTGCCTACTGTTGTTTTCAGCCATTTAAAAAACTTAAATATTGTTTTGATTTGGGAAATCCACATGGGGAATTGCTCCTGTTTTGCTCATCTCCCAGCAGAGATATATGGTTGAATTTCCCAGGACCTCACTGGACATATCTCTGATCTACAGTTCGAGTCTCTGAAGGTGAGAAAATTGTGATGTTTTGCTATGAAAGCAGCAATGGCTCATGGTCTGGCACTGGAGAAAGGATCTTCTTGGACAGAAAGGATAATTTTGTTGGAGCGTGTCCAGAGAAAAGCAGCATTGTTGGGGCAGGGGCTGGAACTCCAGGAGTGGCTGAGCACCTGGGGGGCTCAGTATGGAGAAAAGGGGAAAAGGGGCGATCTTCTGGCTCTGCACAAGTCCCTGACAGGAGGGGGCAGCCGGGGGGGTCTGGCTCTGCTCCCAGGGAACAGGGACAGGAGGAGAGGGAACGGCCTCAAGCTGTGCCAGGGGTGGTGTAGGTTGGATATGAGGGAAGATTTCTTCGCTGAAAGGTTTGTCAAACCCCGGCACAGCTGCCCAGGGCAGTGGTGGAGTCCCCATGCCTGGAAGTGTTCAAAACCCATGCGGATGTGGTGTTTAGGGACATGGGTTAGTGGTGGGTCTGGCAGTGCTGGTCAGTGGCTGAGCTCCATGATCCTAAAGGGCTTTTCCAACCTTTGTGATTGTACAGATTAACACTGGACTTCTTTTTGGGGCAGAGAATATCTGGGGCGAGTGTTTGCTGTCACTGCACTTCCCAGGAGCAGGAGGAGGTGTCCTGCAGCTGCCTGCACGTTCAGATCCATGTGTGGAGCTCCCCCCAAAGCCTGCTAAACTCCTTCCCAAAGTGCCATTATAAATTTCTGCCTGTTAAAGTCACTAAACCTCCAGAAATTTTCTGTTCAAAACCCAGAGCCTCTGTGGAAACTTGTTACAACTCAGTATTTACAGAGTTGTCATGGAAATACAAACAAATTTTGGCTTATTATTTATTTCCCATTGATTTCATTTTGTTGTGTTGTATTTCTGGGCTTCTTCCCACAAATTTTGTGTTTCCAAATATCACAAATATATATCAAAAGTTGCACAGGCATTTTTGAGAGCTTTCCAAGGGTTTGCTGTGGTTCCAGTTGCAGCAACCGCAGCCCTGGCGTAGCTATGAATGCCTGGAATCACCAGCATCCCGCCTGACAACTGCTCAAATTGCTCTGATATTACAATACAATGTAAAAATAATGCAGGAAACAAGACATCTTGGCTTTGGAAGCTGACCTGTAAATGGATGCCTGGAGGAAGTAGAGTATTTGACTTTCTTTTCATTTTAATGAAAAGGAACAAACAGTTTCAGATTTGGCAAAACTGAGCACTTTCTTTTTTTTTTTTTGCTGGGTTTTAGTCTGGGCTCACATGAGATTTCCTTCAGTGCTTGGATGTGTTTGAATGAACTCTTCCTGATTTTTCTGTTTCAATCAAACTGGGCTGGCATAGCAAAAAATCAACGACACTGGGAGAAGGAGCCAGTGCATCAAGGGCCAGCTCTTGTTATCAAGTTGTGATTTTTCTTTGGACCTGTTCAGCTTTGCAAACTGTTGGTGGATTCTGCTTTGGCTCCAGTGTGATAAAGAGAATTATTGTGTGTTTTAAGGGTTACATCTTCACCTTATATCAAACTGCTGCTGGAACTACGTGAATTTACACTTGGGGACGGTCAAGTGCAATATGTGGGTCTACATCGTGCAGAAAACGTTATTCAGATTCTATTTGAAAAACCTATTTTTACATTGAATTTGTAATGTAACTTCTTGCACAAATCCATGGCTATAATTAGCAGTGTAGTACCACCACCATACTGAGGAAATCTGCTGTAATTTGGGGAATCAGCTCTTTTCTCAGTGCAAAACAAGCTAAAGCTCCTTGTCCTGCCACCAAAACACCTGTGGCAAAGTCTGTGTATCCACAGCAGAGCCTGGTTTTGCTGCAGGAGGCTGACGGAACTTGGCTCAAGTCCCCATTCCTGTAGGACAACCCAATTCAAAGATATTGTCCTTTTTTTGACGCTTTCTTGGTGCAACTATTGGTCTCCTGTGGCTCTGTTGACCTCAGGGGTAGTGCCAGGACTCCTCTGAGCCTGACACCTTCAGATTATCCACCTTTTCCATCCATCCTTTCCGTCCATCTTTTCCATCCATCTTTTCTGTCCATCTTTTCCCCAAACAGTCAGAATCCAGTTGTTGGTTGGGCTGCTGATGACTTCAGCATCACCCACCATGCAGGAGAGAAAGGCAATATCTGAAGTGCAGGTTAATTTGGATTATTCTTGAACAAAAACAACCACCGTTAGAGTTTGTTATGGCATGGTCACTTCCAATTTCCACCTGAATTATGGGTGCACAAAGGCGCATTTTCCTCCAAATAATGGGAAAACAAGGATCTCCATAACCCTGGGCCTCTCAGCAGTTGGATTAATTTGTTTGTGAGACAATGTTTTGTTTTTGAAGCCTTTCACGATGCTGAAAGGACACCAGGAAAGTCTTCACATGATTCTTAAATTTCGATAGAGAAAAAACAAATGTGGCTCTTTTCTGTCAATATTTCCTGTTTCCGTGGGTTTTGTGTTAAACTCCTGTACAGAGGGACTGTGTGTTATTGATAACATGGGACTGGACTTGGTGGATTTTAATGTCTTTTTTCATGTTTATATGGAACATTTTTGAAGCAGCAATTAAAATAATTAAGGAGGGTGAAGAAATCTTTAGCATGCAACAAAGATTTCTGCAAAATGTTAATTTCTGTCAAATAAGTGAATATATGCACAGATGCCTCCTGACAGAGGCTGTGATTTCTGAGTGCTTTGCATGCCAAATAACTTGTTTACCCCCTCAATGTTTGCCAAGTTTACTGTCAATTTACAAATAATTTCCATTTTGCTGTTTATTCTGCTGCCTTTTGATGGATATGTCTTCCAGACTTTTATCTTGCATGTAGACAAACTAATTAATATTTTCCCTTCAGGCAAATATTTTTTTCTTAGATCTAAATGTGGGTTAGATTCTTCTTAGTTTCCATATGCTTTGTTCTGTCAATCACTTCTCTTCTATGTTACTAAAAATGTACCTTTGTGGATGTCATTTCTCATGTTTTACAGATTTATTTCACCTCCATCTATATGGGAATGTGTGTATGGAGAGAGACATATTTGTTATATATGTGTTCATGTATGTTTAAAAGAAAGAGTGAAAATAGTCACTCTGCGTTAAGATTTGGATCCTAAGACTGAATGAAAAAGCGTTTTTGTCTCTCCTGTTGCTGCCATTTCCCAGGCTTGACCTCACAGTTTGTGGTTCCTGCTGCCCATATGGCAGAGGCAACACTGAGCACATCTCTTCTGCAGGGTCAGCCCTGCTTCCTGCACGTCTTTTTGACCCAGCCCCACCCTTCTAGCCATACCTAACATATTTGGGATATCCCATTTCCACCCTCCTACAGCACAGACCACAGTGAGTCAGATGAACAGGATGATGCAGGAGTGGTTCTTGAGCCACTGGGATCCTGCAGGAGAGATCGTAGAATCAAATAGTTTGAGTTTGAAGGCACCTTTAAAGGAAGCTTTAAAGGTCATCTGGTCCACCCCCCTGCCGTGAGCAGGGATATCTCTGACCAGATCAAGTTGCTCTGAGCTGTGTCAAACCTGACCTTGAATGTTCTCAGGGATGGAGCATCCACCACCTCTCCAGACAATCTGTGCCAGTGTTTTACCACCCTCATTGTAAAAACTTTTTCCGCTAGGCTGCCCTGGCCAAACTCTGCCAACCTTAGTGCCCAAAACTCCTCCTAAAACCCAGGCTCCAGAGACCCCCCTCCCGCAACGGCCTTCGTGAAGGTTTAGCTACATTTAAAGATCTCCGAGAGATAAATATTGTCATACGCAAAGAACAAGATTTCCACGTACTCCCTGAAGGTTCCACAAAGCTTTGAGGCTGTATTGGAAGACACAGTGCTGGATTAAAAAAAAAAAATTGTTATCATAAAGCCTGCATGTTACCCACGTTCTGCTGAGAAAAACACAGGTGGTAACCGAGAGCGCAGATATTGTGAACAGATTCTTGCAACTTACCAGTCGTAAAAATATCCCTGCAAAAAAACTACTCCCAACGACTCTGTTTACAGAATGCTTGGTATTTCCTATATCTGGAAATACTCTCGTTGGAGCTCCATATGTCGCAGCCAGTCTGACAAGCTTGCTTTTGAACTGTTTGCAGGTTGCAGTCTGTCTGGAGGGCTGGGTGCTGATGCCTTCAGGTTTTTAGGCCCTGCATTATGGGCATGATTATCTTGTTCACTTTGCAGGCATAGAAAAACGGAGCTGGGATTTAGCAAGATTTGAAGAAACTTCCTAATTATGCCAAGTAGAGAAGTGCCTGAGCGAAATCTCAGCCAGAACCCCAGGTTTTTTATTACCGGTTCTGTTTTAAGTGTATCTCTATAATTTTCTGTGTTTCTGCTTTTGTTTATATCATCGTAGTCAGCAGGACTGCGAGATTAAAAACTGAAATATATTATCTTCGCACATCCTCCAAACCTGTCGAGAAAGGAGGAGAAATTAAACAAGGACAAAAACTCACAGTGAAGTGAAGCTGTTTCCTTTGAGCTGCCTTATTAACCAGTCAAGTACTTGACTGCCACTGTCAGCGAGATTTCTTTAGAGAAAGAGTGGCATTTTGAAAAATACAAATTCACCGCCTGCACAAGTTAATGAGGCCCTTCAGCAATGTTCATTGATAGTGTAAATTCATCATAATACAGTGCTACAAACCATAAATGGGATCTGCATACAGGAAATCAGCCACTATTAGAAATTTGCCAGACACGGAAAGAAAAAGAAGCCATTGATAAGCAGAAAACTCATCTGAGCCACTCGGTGCTGATGGTGTGCAGCACATCAGCCATGCCAGAGAGCGCCACGATGAGAACTTATTAAGGTGAATTGAGGTGGCTCATCAAGTAGATTTTGCTCCCCTTTGTTCGTGTTTTATGGGCTCTCAGCTGCCTCCCTTCCACTCTCCAGCGCTGGGTGAGATAAAGTTTGCTGTGTAAGGACTATCCCTGACATAAAGGGACAAATGTCTCCAAACATGGCCCTTTTCTGCACACGCACAGATGTGCTCGTGCTTTTAATTGATTTTCACTTGCATTTGCAAGCCAGAGCTTTGCAGACACCAAATTATCTTCAGGGCTGTACAGGACACCAGAAGTGGACAGTAACAAAAATTGGCAACAACCCAGAAATAATATACCAAGGTGACTTCCTGATCTTTGAAATAATTATCGAGCAGTGCTACTTTGCTGTCCATATCAATCAATAAATCTCTCTACATGCAATACATTCATTATTCCTACCGTCTTTGAATAGTGTCAGTTTAAAAATCTCGGGGACCATTAGGTCAATATTTCAGTGTGATTTGTCCGTTGGCCACTTTCCATCATCCTGCTCAGGAAGTGAATAGAAAATGAATACCTTGCATCATGATCATAAAACAGGCAGCTTCTTGAAGAGAAGAGGTGACCAAACTTCTTAAAATCTTGAAGATCGTCACCCCAGACAGGCAGGATGCTGCCAAATTAGATGAATGAACTCGAAGACATAAAGCAAACTGGTATGAAAAGGCTTTGAAACCTCTGTATCCATCTCCTGTGGTCTAGATTCTAAATGTAGGGAGATCTGAGGAAAGATTACACTGGATTAATTGCAGAGAAGTGGAAAAAGAGAATTGCTCCCCCAGGTCCCTACTGTCCTGATTCCCCACTTTTGGTGTATCTGATCGTTGCAGAACCACAGATAACTGGGGACCAACAAAGGATCATCAGCAGAGGAACCTGAGGAGATGCAAATTCTGCTTTCCCTCTTCCCTCAGTGTCTTTGGTTTCACACATGAAGAGAAGGTCAAGGCCATGATCTCTGATCTCCTCTCCCAGGGGCTCTGCTCTCAGGTATCACCTGTGGCCTTCCCCAGCGGAGAGTTCAGATCTCATTCCCGTCCATGGAAACCACAGAGCACAAGTGCCCTTCTCCCAGTGTCACCTGTTTGACTGGGCTGACGTGTTTGTGTCACCAGCTGCACGAGCCATTGGGCAGAGCAGCAGAAGCCTAAGCAAACATGTAGTTCTTTTGTAAACAGGAATAATCTTGTCGACTGGAAGATAAGTAGGAATAACTGAGAAGAAACTGCAGATGTTGATGCTGTCTCTTCCCTCCATCTTTCAAAACCTTTTGGTAACTCCTCTGTGCTGCTCCTGTCTCCTTTCCTGGTGGCAAATTCCTGTAGGCACTTTTGTGAGCCCCTCCAGTGGCTATTTTCTGTGTCTGTTACATTGCTGCGTCTCTTATATCTTCCTCATGCTGCAAACCATTCAAAGCTGACAGGCTGGAGAGATGCTTCTTGGTCCTCTCCAGCATCCTTCTCCTCTTGTGTTCCTTCTTCCCTCTTCCCTGCTCCAACAATTCCCTCTTCCCTTTCCCCGCCATCCCATCAGGTTCTCCCCCAGCCCTGGTTGCCCCACTCTTCTGAACCACTCTTTCCTCTCAACTCCTGCCAAAGTCCATAGGATGATCTCCAAAGGGAGCTTGGCTTCTGAAAGGGTGAGTTTCAAATAAATCTGGAGTGGAGGTTGTTTCATGCTCTGTGGGCCGTGGGAGATGAAATGGAGCAAGATGTGTTCGTTCTCTTTGCTGGCTACTCCAATCCCCAGCTGATAATTACGAACAATGGATGAAAATGTGCTTGGGATATATCATAAGAAGAAATCTTATGGAAACATTAGGCAGCCTATTATTGTAAGGCTCTTGTAAATACTGTTTCCTAAGAAGAACCTATCTGAGATGATGTAAAACTTAATATTCCTATTAACAAGACGTACTGTACTATTTCCAATTCATATCAGTGAAAATGCATTTTAAATTACAAAGTACTCGTATTTTATCTGAGCCAATGTTCTGATTCATATGTCTCCTCTTTAATCCTATTTTCATTCAAAGTTTCACAATTCACATCTTTTTCCCATTTTCTGTAATACTTTCTGTGTTTTCAAAACGTAATCAAAGCTTGTTAGCTTCTACCCAACCATGTTTGGCTGAATGGGAATATTAATAATACCAGCTATTGATGTCTTTATGTTAAAATTTGATTTATTGAGCAAGTGGCACATAATCTGTGGGGAAAATACCTAGAGATAACACCTTGAGATGATTAATTGTGTTTACAGTGCATTTCTGTAATAATTGTTTACAAGGAAATTTATGCATGAGTTGCTGCCCCAGTTCAAAAGAATAACTCATCAGATTGTCAAGCTCACTGCTCTTGAGTATTCCAGCTAATTGCTATCTTTGCTAGTTGAGCATCATAAATCCTTCTTCCACAGAGCTGAGAGCAGGATTTTTGGATCCTGCTTTTGCGTGCAACCTTTTCATCCCTGGGAACATCAGTTTCCTCCTGCAGGAAAAGAAAAAAATCTGTAAGCGGCTGATATTGACAGAAGATTGTGA
Source organism: Rhagologus leucostigma (assembly GCA_013397725.1). Lineage (NCBI taxonomy): Eukaryota > Metazoa > Chordata > Aves > Passeriformes > Rhagologus > Rhagologus leucostigma. The sequence goes on along the minus strand of VZTD01000230.1, from coordinate 352,556 downwards.
CAAGCTGCCCGGTGGCATCGGGTCTAACTTCTGAAAGGAGCTTAGACAATCATGTCTGAAAATCTGTGTTGGGTGAATTTGCCAGGAATGTTACTGATAATGAATAACACACAAGGATATAGACTCAGTCTTCGAAATTTAAAAGCATTAAATTCCCAGTTCTACTGCTCCCTACTCCTGTATTTCCTTCTCCTCCACGAGTGCTGCGGGGTAGAGATGGCAGGATGGGTTGGGGAATGGTTCCTTTGCAGCCATCTGTGCTTATTACTGATCTAATAACAACTGCACAATTCTCCCTTTTGGAATTAAATCCGTCCTTATAAATTCACAGACATAAACATACTTCTCTTCTGCACAGCTTCATGCATTTCGAGTTTGCTTTTTTTTGTTCTATTTCCAATTTTGGAGTTTAATTATTTCATAACTAACTCTCCTGTAGTTGCAGGAGTGTTATCCAAGCAATATGTTGCCAGGAAGTAGTTGATAATGTTTAATAATTCCTGATTACATTCCTGTTCCAGTCCATGACCATGATTATACAAATGTTTCTGGTGCTATTTTTCAGTACAAATCCTCCTTTTCAGTTTTTTTTCCCTCCTTGTTGACAGTGTGTTGGTCAGAATACAAGAGAAACCGACCTATTTGCTGGTTTAATTAAAGATGTCAGTGAAATCCTTAAGGTTTGCCTGGGAAGGAGCAGATTTACTTGCTGCTTTTATGCACACTGTGGGATTTAAACATTTTGAGAATTGCTTTGGTGATTTTTCCCAGGAGATAAAGGAATGGATTAAGTGAAGTAGTTTCTGGCTATAATTGGTCTGGTTTAAACACTTAAAAATAACTTTAAGAAATAAGAAAACACAAAACAGGTTTTCAAGTAGGGATTTAACTTTTTCTTTCCCCCCCCCCCCAGCTATGTGTTTATTCCAGCTTTGGTGTCTCATTGTGAACTGTCAAAGTGGGCTGGACCTGAGGTGGGATATCTGTTCTTGGAACAGCAGCCCAGGCAGAGGACAGATGTCTGGAGGAGAAGAAACAAAAGGCCTAGATCTGAAGGAACAGCAGGAGAAGAGAAAAAGGAGATGAGGGGAGGGAAGAAGAAAAGGAAAAACCAGAGGCTTTCAGCCTTTGGAACAGTTATTTGCTCTTTGCAAACAAAGCGGGCTGTGAGTGCTTCAAACTTGCCGAGGGTTTGCGGGCAAAGCAGCTCCATCAAAGGCTCCCACCTGTTGCTCAGGTGTTCCTGGCACTGCTGCTGCTCCTCTGGATCCAGCCAGGGATACACCCGGGGCACCATGGAAAAGCTGTTCTGTCTCCTTTTCCAGTCAAACACCTGGGTTCTCCTCTCTGCCCCGCTTTGTCTCGGGCAGGTGAGCGGCCAACAACGAGGAATTGCTGCCGAATGATTCCTGTCATGGTCGCTTGGAGAGGCAGAGGTAGAGTTGGCATAAATCAAAATATTCACGTGGCTAAACCAAGCTTAACTCTGTCCCCTCTAATGCCAGCAGCTCCTACAGTACCAGCTGCACCGGGTGAAGGCAATAAAACGCCCTGCTGAGCAATCAGAAAATATCAGTTTAACAGCTAAACTTACGCTTGTGGTCCAAAGAAATGAGGATCACTGCTATGCCTGTAATAAAATAGTTCCTATCGAAACTTAGTGATATGGGAATTCTTGAGAGGAGAGTAAAAAAAGCCACCCAAGGCTTTACAAGAAGGTTTTGATCCAAAGTAGACGCAATAACACAACACATGAAGCAGATTCTGCAGGAAATATTAGACTAATCTTACAAAATATTCCAACCGTGCCTATCAAGGAACATTAATAACAGTGTTATTGACAGAGTATTCATTTAAAGTCATTCTGTTGGATACAATTAACATTTAGATGAGAGACAGTTATAGGTACTCGGATGATATACATGAAAGAAACAATGACTCATCCCTCCAGCAGCATCGGTACCAAACCTCACAGCAGGGAAACTGCATTTCTTCCAGCTTTGAGAAAGAAATTCCATGGACCTTCCCGAAGAAATCAGCTTGTTCCTCTCTGAGGGATGGCTGTGTTCTGTTTCCCTATTGAAAGGGGAAATTTCTGTGGAGTTTGCCAAGGGCTGGATGAAAGTACCCGGGGCAAGAGGAGGCAGTGCAGGGGAAAGGGCTGGGATGGACAGCTCGGGTCTGGAGGACGCTGCTGTGCTCTTCTGCCGGGCTTTTCTTCTCAAAGTTGTTTATGTAATTAGATTAATTGTTACATCACCTGCAGGAGCATCAGCAAATGATGAATCTCTGTGCAGCCAGGGTGAGGGCAGTGATGTAAAAATCGAGAGTAAACCATAAACCCTCTCTTGCCAGCACTCCCCAGTATCAAGCCAGACTGTTAAGGCCTGGATGGAATGTGAACAGGGTGCTGGAAGGACACATTCCAGCAATGATTTCCTGAGATTCACGATGTCTCCCATCAAATAATGGGGCTTGGATTGGTCTCACCTGCTTTTAATTCTTTCAAATTTAGTCTAGGCCTGCTCTTGACAGAGAAAAGCTTGGCCCGGGAACCCTTCATCCTGGACAGCTTCAGTTCCCTTATTTTCAGAAGGCTGAAATGTTGTCTGAATGCAACATAAAAGCATCAGTGGCAGTCACCAGCCTTCGTATTAGTGAGATGCCACTTTCTTCTCCACATCTGTACCTGCCTGGAGTTCTCTCCATCCCAGTGGGTTTTGTGCAGCTTTAGAAGATGCTTGGTCAGCCAGAAATATGAACACAGTCAACCAAAGTTCAGAAAATCTGAAATTGTGACAGAAATTTCCACTGTAAACCTTCTCTGCACCAGCAGTCGCTGTATTGATAAGTAAGAATATCGTCATTTGGTTTAGAGAAAATGGTATGATAACAATTAATTGGAAAAAATTGTTTTATATTTCAAATTTTAGATGACATGTTGCCACAATAAGAAGACTTGCAAGTCTGGAAATGGAGTTATCTCCAACCCTGCTGCCTTAAATCTGCTCCATAATAGCCTGGTAGTAGTTTATTTATATTAATTCCGTACTGTATATTTTGCATTTTTGTGAAAATGCCTAGAGCATGCATATTAAGCAGTTAAGAAAATTGATCTGCTTGAGCAGTGATAACATTTGCAGAATGAAATTCTCACAATTAGGAAGACGTTTGAAGAAACCATGTTAAAAGGTGCTGAAATGTTCTTGAAGAAATGCCACATGTTGCTGCGGGCAGTAATGAAACATTTCCATATAAAGTACTACATAAACACATAGAAAACGTAGACATATGTTAGCAGATTATGGGGTGTGAGAGTGATAGAGCAGTGATGATTATTTGCAAGTGTTAATGTTACCAAAGCTGAAGGTTATCTCCTGGTCCTGGACCCTATATGTAAATAATTATAGCTGGAAATATGCATCTTCAAAGCCATCAAACATAATATACATCCAGCACTCCTGAAATACTGTAGAGTTTATTGATCTGCGGTATAGGACAGTAAATTTTAGTAGATTTATGCTCAGATTTCGGTGAACATATGGCTTAAGACATGCAAGTTTGGAATAAAGTTATTCATATTACGCACACTTGCACATGGTTCAGGATTTGCAAGTCAGAGAGTGATCAATATGCAAAAGGTGAAGTCAAATATACATTATCCACACAGAGGAAATTTTCTATGCATAGCACAGAGCTCCTCTATCAGCAAACCAGAGAAATCTGATCTCTTCATCCATCTATCAAATGTTTCCCATGAAAATGTCCATCTATTATGTAAATAGTTCTGTTCTAAATATCTGTTTTTGTGAGGATAACCTACATATTTTTCATAGCCTGCTGCACCCAAAATAACACCTCAAAAAGAAAACACATAGCAATTTAAGAACTAGCAGTAAATTCAGCTTGGGACTATGGTCTTAGTGGACCTTTGGTTGGGGTTTTCTTCCAAGTCTGTCCCAAACCCTTGAAAACCTCATTTTTTCACTGGTGACTTTTGCATTTCTCCTTATGTAAAAAAGCTGTGCATTGCTCCTAATCCAGGACCTAAGACCACAACTGTGAAATCAGATAAGTTGGTTGAATATTTCTACTGAGAATCTCAGTGCTGTTTTCCTAATGAGCATTTTCTCATATCTTTTTCTGTTTTTTTTTCAAAATGTTTGCTTGAATTAGAAAACAATCTCTGTACTCCAAAGTGGCAAATCACTTGAGACTCGTTTCTGAATAGTGCTGAGAAATCCCTCTTTGCATATCTTTAAAGATGTTGCTCCAAGAAAAACAAGAATTTGTAACTCTAAAACCTTCATCAGCTTTGTAACTTTGAAATAAATAGTTCTTGAAAGAATTCAGTACTTGCCAGGCCTTCAGTTGTGTGCACTGAAGCCGTGGAAATTCATGCAAAATAGACTTTATGATCTTTGTCTATTTAACCTCACCATTTTCCACTGTGGAAAGACTAGAAATAGAAAAAAAACAGATTAATCAAATTAATAAAACCATTTTATTATAAAAATCCTTACATAATTTCTGAGTGCCTTTATCCACATATATATATATATGTGTATATATATATATATGTTTATTTACTAAATACTATGATTGGAGTTAAATATTGGTCAAAACCAGCCCCCAGTCATTTCCTTTGGTTCTGGGTCAGGCCTGCTCGTGCACAAACAGGAAAAATATTTAGGTCGATGCAGAATAGATTAATTATATATTATAAAAGGCATGATAGTATTAATTTGCATTTCATAGCTTGGTGCATTTGCTTATCAATCCAAGGAGTCTCCTTGATTTTTCACCACTAATATACTGTATTTATACTGTATTTACAGTGTATCGTGTTGAAGGCACAGCTGCAGAGTCCCATCTTTGTCCGTGGCTTGGGAGGATGGATCTGATGTTGGCAACATTGATGGAAATTCCAAAGGGAGAGTTGAAGGGATACTTGGGGTGCAAAGAGGGTTTGCAAACAGAATAATCCAGCCCATCTCATTCTTCGCCAGGCCCAGTTCCCACGAGGGATGGGGAGGAAGTGCTGGGATGGGCTCCTGGAGGGCTCCAGTGCCCCTTTCCCCCACAGCGGTGGGAAAAGGGTATTTCTTCTATTTGATACTTTATTTGCTGATTAATGTTGATAGCACATCAACAGTAGGCTAATTTGTTAAAATTTAAATAAAGTAAATTAAAGGTTTACTAAATTTCATGACTAGAACCCTTTTGAAAGGGATGCATTAAAATTTGGAAACAAAGGATCACATGTGTATTTTCCAGCTATCCTTGTTTTCAGAAACCCATCCATCTCCCTTCCAGAAAGGAGTTAACTTTCAGGATGAGTCTTTTCTTCTTCATTAGCTCTTTATTAGCATTGGGCTAATCAGGTCAGGCAGAATAAAAACTCATCAGAACCATCAGCTAAAGATCACAGGAAGCCATTTTTCCTTTTGAAAGTTACATTTCCTTTCTTTTCTGTCTTTTTTTTCTTAATTTCTGTTCCTCCTGTTGTCGTACAGGAACAGATGTGAATGAATTCCCCAATGAAAATTTGTTCTTACGGCATTCTGGTTCAATTTCTTTGTCCATGCCCATCCCCAAAGATAGTAAACATAATATTTATAGCGAGATTTTACGATCTGTTTACTTCAGATCCTTTTTGTATTTATAAAAAATGCAGAGAAACCAAACTAAGTGACAAAGCAGCAGCTAGAGGTGCCTTTTTCATTCCGGGAGTTCAGTAAATATTGCCCCTCTAGTAGGAAAAAAGGTCAAATTAAAAATATTTTAAAATCATTAATATATTAAAAATCATTCTGGTAACAGCCTGGTAGGGTAGGTAATATTGGTAATTATTGTAAAAGCTGTTTCAATGAATGTTTCTAAGAGCATATAAAAACCATATAATATCAGCATTACTCTTTTCCGTATTCCCACAGTGATCCAGGCTCTGCAGTGGTTTAAAATGCTGATTTGGAGCTTATGGATTTGGATTTTTGTGGGTGAATGGATCCTTGGCTGGACCCCTGAGGGTCATAGCTCTAGGTACCATTTTGGGGCTGCTTTATGAATACCCTGATGCTTAAAAGTCCATGATATTTATTTTTGGTAGGGTATGTGTGCACTTAAAGGGTTTGCTCCATTTTTGGTAGAAAATGAGCAATCAGTAAGTTGATGAGACTTAGGTGCAGCTAGGCCTACCCTTAGTCTCAGACTTGGACAATGGTTTATGTCTAGTAGAAGCATCTATACAAATTTATAAATGAATATTGAATATTGGTGTTAATTTAGCAGGTTTCAGTCACTGAGGCTATGTTGTGGGGAAAGGGTCTCTCTTCCTTGGGCGGGGAAGATTGTCTTAACCTCAAGCAAGGAATCTCAAAACTTGGGAAACCCTGCTCAGGGGGACAGTCACTGGTGTGCAGTCCAGGAGTAATTTAAGGAGTTGGACTCATCCAAAGATGTGTTGTTGGTAAAAGGTCTCTGCTTTGAGGAGCAACCTTGAGTCCCAGCTCCAGGGTTCACCCAGGCTGGAATACTTACGGAATAAAGTGGTTGTCTTTCAAGTTGTATATGATGGGAAAGGAATGATGAGCCTCCTTGTACCCACAGCTTTGTTCCTTGAGGAAAGAGAGCTGGAAAAGCCACCTGCCATTCTTGTGTGGTTGGTATTGCACACTCACATGTTCTGATGTTCCTGGGGTCACTGCTCCTCTGGGGGTTTTCTTGAACAGTTCTTGGCCCAGCTTTTTTCCTTTAGAGAAAGGGTCTTTGAAAAAGACCTTTGGGTCTTTTTCTCCTTTGGAGGCTGCACCAAAATCCTGCTGCTTTGGTTGAGGGGTTGAATGTCACCTACCCCAACAGCCAAAATAAAAGCGTGGTACCGAGAGTGCTCTAAGAGCACTTCTTCGGGGAAAAAAGAAAAAAAAATGTCACCAGTGCTTTTCACCTTCTAGAAACTCCAGTTTGGTCCTTTCCAATGTTCTTTGATGTGCAGGAAGCACTTTGCTGTTTGACCAGCTTGTGGAAGAGTTTCCATGCTCAGCCCTCGGTGGAGCAGGAGACCTGATCCATCCAGCACATCCCTTTAAACCAAGCCTCTGCCATCTGTTTCAACCTCTAATTACAAATGCAAAATAACACAATTCGCAATTGCATCATAAAAAAGTAAAATATAAGTGATTTAAATGCATGTGTGTGTTCCTTATGCAAGGCAACATTCATCTGTTATGTTTTACTGTCTTTTAGAAAAAACTCCAGGGTGAAATCCCTCTTTGTGGAGGGAAGAAAAATAATTTCATTGTAAGAAGACAGTTTTTGAAAGGTGTTTTTCCAGGTTATATTGCACTTCATGCATTTCTCTCTTTAAAAATTCTCTTTCTCCTGCTGAAATAGCAGCATTGATGGGATGGGTGGTTTGTCCAGATCAGTCTGCTGTCTTCCAACAGACAGGTTGGGGACTCCTTCGGCTGACCAGGCTCTCTTCTGGATTCCCAGATCATCAGCTTTGTGCTACGGCTGCTTCCCTCTTTTTATAGATTGGTATTTATTTATGTCATTGTGTTTACAGGGGGTCTTTTTAACCTATGGATGGAAAATTCCATCCAGTTCATCTTCTTCACGAGGCAAAGGGTTGTTTTAAAAGCAACCTTTAGTTATCCCATCATGGAGCTCTTCTAGTTTTCCCATCCTGGGAGATGACATCACCTATGTACCCAGTTAAACTCAGCTTTCTAAATAATTACATTAATTGTGGTTTGTCAGTTTGTGTTTAAGGTGTTTATAAAATTCCATTATCACTAACACGTGCCTGCTCAATTTTAATTTCCCTCAGAATTTTCATTTCCATTCACCAGCCACATTTATTGGTCTGGAATAAACATCTTTGATTTCTCAATATCTTTTTGGCACTGAGATGGCCCAAACCAAATGTCCAATGCTCTGTAGACCTCCCACTTTTCTCCATCCACACCTTTACCTTAAACAGAGGCGACACCTCACTCTGGGAGAAGAGCAAACTGAAAATTTCTACCTGGGGAGAAATTATTCCCAGTGAGCAGCAGCTGGGGAGCACTGGAGTTTCTGAGCTCAAGTTTGCTGGTGAGCAATGAGGACTTTAAATGCAGCATTTTATGAACTTGTGAGCTAAAACATTTGGAGGCTTTCTAGAAAGCAGAATCCAAGGCCTGTGATGTGTCACCGCGTGGGCTGTGTAACGCACATACTCAGAGCCTACACGCAGCCCTCAGTCCTGGGCTTTGTCCTGCCTTCCCCTCCTCTCACCAGCCTCCTTAAAATAAGGGTCCAGTATATCAAGGGATTGAACTTCACGGGTTTCAAATGGAAGCTGAAGAATTTGTTTTCACTCTGATGTGAAAGGAACAATTAGCAAGGGCGCACCCCCTTCTCATCAATGGGAGACTTTTCAACTGCCTTGAAAGGCTTTGGACCAGGATCTAAAAGAGCAAAGACTTACTCCTAACAAAGGTGCCTGAATAGGGAGGGAAAACTCTTCATCAGACACTCCTGGCATGCTGGATGGTAAAACAAAACCATCAGCACATGTCCTGCCTTCTCTTCAACCTTGCCATGGGCAAAGGGATGATTTTACCACTCAGGAATCCAGGAGGATAGCTGGTGGTTGTTAGGATTCTCACTGCTCGCTTCTAGTGCCTGTTAGAGTGTAACAAATACAACCTGTTTATTCAGTCCTGTGGCAAACACCTGGGAGAATCCTTGTTTTGGCTGTGGTCAGCTGTGGGAAGGGGAAGTATCTGTGGATGGGAGTAGGAGGAGAGGGATGCAGAGAGCTCTGCTGGGCACAGCCAGGTGAGTGTGGGGCTACTGGGCTGTACTGGTCCTTACCTGGGGTTTGGGAGGACAGTAAAGCCAAGCTAAGGATGCTCCCATCATCTCTGTTCCTCAGCTTGGAATTTTGTTTGGTAGTCATGGAACTGAAAATATTTCTAGTGTCGGATAACAGCTGTGATTTGAACTCTGCTGTGGCAAGGAGACAGTGAGAGGGGCATCAGGAGCTACTCTTTTGGGAATATTTTATTTTATTATGCTGCCATCTCTTCCAGTTTCCAGTGTTTGGCAACCTGGCTATTCAGAAACATTTTGGAGTTGTCTATTTCTCTTTTCTTTTCCTTCCAGTCAGCTGCACTTTGGTTTTCTTACCAAGTCATTCGGTTCTGTTTTGGCTCCATGGATTTTTTACCAAGCTTTGTAACTGAACATTGGGGGTTTTTTTGTTTTATTTTTTTTCCTATATGTAATTTGCTTTTGAAGTTGCCAGGGAACAATTTTGTTCAGAGAAACAATAAACCCACCCATATTATGAACTAGTTTTATTTGGAGAAAATAGAGTTACAGATGCACCAAGATGAAGTTATTTGGCAACAAGAGATTTTGGGTCCATTCCCTTTGGACTGACATAATCCTGACGGAACAATTGCTAAAAGGAATTTATTTTAAAATAATGTGACCTGTGCTTAAAAGAAATTGGCCTCGGATAGCCCAGTAAGTTGCTTTTTCCCAGGCTCGCTTATTGTTTTATTTAAAAGCTTGTTCAGAACAGACCCATTAACTGGTCATAGTCACTAATTGTGAGCTTGTCTTTTCTTTGGCTTAGAAAGGCTTTGGATTGAGGTCAAAAAGAAAAGGAATAGAGTAGGCAATTTTAAATTGCCAATTTTTCTCATTTTAATATCAGATTTGTTTGGCTTGTTCATGTTATGCAGATGAAGCTGTGGTACCAGAGCCCAAAACTCTGGGGGTGTCCAAAATCCCAGGATCCAGCCCAGAGCTTTTTCTTGTAGGCTGAGGGAAAGACCTTGGAGTTTGTTCTTCATAATTTCATTCCTTTTCTGTTTCTCTGGTTTGCCTGAGCGTGATGTGCTGGTGATGCTGCTTTGTTTTGTGCCATAGAAAATATCATCAGTGTTTTCTCAGTTTTCATTCCAGATTAATGCAAATACTGAGCAAGAGTTGGTTTTAGCAAGTCCCCTTCCAGTTGGGTATTTTTTTGGTTTTTTTTTAATTTGGACCTAAGGAGAACTCCAAAAATAATTTTTTTTTTAAAGCTCTGGAACCTGTGAGGAGCTCAATTACCATTGCTCTGTCAGGCCTATAGATTTTCTTGGGAGGAAATGCAAAATATTTGTCAGCATCTTTCCATTACAACCATCAGTCTTGAATCTCCAAAGTGTCAGGTATCATAAACTAGGCTGTAGTTTGGTTGTGTTTATCTGATTGTATTTATAGGAGTGTGGTTGGGTGTCACAAGTGTCATTTTAATACACAGTGAAGGTTAAAGAGTGGTACTTTACCAGGCAAGTTTCCATCCAAATTTGCTGCACAAACCTGGCTTGGGTAAACCCCATTATTTTTATTTTTGAGAAATATATAGGAAATAATTTCATTTTTCAGAAATCCATATAGCTCTGGACAAGCCAGTAAGCGAAATATTTTCTAGCATTACATTTTTTTTCCCTAAAAATACTATTTCTGTTAGTTGGAGAATCCTGCTGCCTACCAGAATGTGAAAATAGGTTTCATTCAATTAATGAACTGGAAACAGGAAGACATTACATAGTAAATGAGGTTTACATATGATAATGTTGGATTTGTCATGTAAACGATTGCTTCCTTTCAGCTCCCTGAAAGGACTAAATTTTGCTTTTGTACAGATTGTACAATGCTAATAAAAAGAGAAGGCTCTATGGAAAGTATAACAATAAACTATATCTATAATTCTAAAGTGCAGGAGAAAAAAAAGACGTATTTTAATACACAAGTAGATCAGAGGTGGGAAGTGGTGTCAAGAACTAAAGGCTCAATCACAGCTTTGCAACAGACTCCATAGGCAGGGCAGTGTAACGGAGAGAAAGGCTTTAAGCTGAAGGAGGGGAGGTTTAAATGGGATATCGGGAAGGAATTCTTCCCTGTGAGGGTGGGGAGGCCCTGGCACAGGGTGCCCAGAGAAGCTGTGGCTGCTCCATCCCTGGGAGTGTCCAAGGCCAGGTTGGATGGGGCTTGGAGCAACCTGGGATAGAGAAAGGTGTTCCCTGCCCATGGCAGGGGGTGGAACTGGATGGGCTTTATCATCCCTCCCAACCCAAACCATTCCATGATTCTGTATTTCCATGAGTCTTACTTCAGCCCTGACCATTTTTGCTGCTCCCAGCTGGACTTCGTTTACTTCTTTCCAGTTTCTTTGCACCTTTTTCGAAATTATGACTTCAGGACAGGACACAACATCCCAGCTCAACGAGGGTGGGAGAATTATCACAGTGGTCTCATGTGGGATGCTCTTGTTAACAAATCCCTGAAATTACCTTTTGTGGAGCAGTTTTACTCCTTTGTTTGATAGGGAGCTCACAGGACACTACACATTTGAATGTGTAATGGAGTTCCCTTACTGGCAATTTCCCATTTGCATCTGATTTCTCCTCTCTAAATGTAACATCTTACACTTGGCTTTATTGAATTTCATCTTAATTTCAGGCCATCACTCTAAACTGTTAATATCTTTTCAGATTTTGATCCAGACCTCCCAAGGGTTCCCACCATCCCAGCTCCTCAACACTGCAAATTTTATAAATGTAATCTCTTTTCCCTTTAACTGAGTCATTATGAAAATATTGAACAGAGCTGGAGCAAGGACAGATCCCTGAGGAATCTCATCTGAAACTTCCTCCCACTTTGACAGTGAACCATTGATAGCTACTCCTTGAAAGCAGTTTTTCAGCCAATTGTTCCCTCCACCTCATGGTAATTTTATCTAGTTCTAGACCATATTTTCTTAGTTTTATTATAAGAATGTCATGTGAAACAGTATCAGAAAGCTTACTAATAAGAAGATGTATCACATCAACTCTGTCTCCCTTATCCACAAGGCCGGTTATCCTGTCAAAATTAAATTGGAGGGCTCTGTGCAGGAGACTTTTTTTTAATCAAGCCATTTGAGTTATGACCCCTGCAATATTAGATAAATTTTTCAGGAATAACAAACATGCTGGGTTTTTTTCTAGGCTACCACTGTAAAGCAGTTTGCTTGTTTGTTGTTTTTTTAAATAATCTGGTGATGTGAGATTAACAATAATGGTCTGAAAGCCAAAAGCCATTATCTGACTGTTACCAAAGACAAAAATTAGGGTGGGAGCAACAAGGCTTCCTCCATAATAGTGTTTTCTTCATTTCAAGCTGATCAGTAGGAAGTGGATTTAGAAGTGCTTTAAATCATTTCACATCATTTACTGGTAATCTAACCAGCATGAACTGCATGTACCCTAAGTGCTGATTTTTTAAAAAGCATAAGAGGAAGAGCAAAAGAACTTTTTATTCTAAGTCATTCTGTAATTTACACATTTTTGTATCAGCCCACTTACTAGTGCCATACATAAGTGTTTCCTCTGAACAGATTTAATTTTTAATTTTCCTGAATCAGTGTTAACCAGGAAAAAGGTAATTGTTGTCAAGAGTATTCAAACTGTCAGAATATCATTCAATCTAAAAGCTGTTAGAATCTGTGCAAAAGTAATTACTGAAACTCTATTCAACTGTAATAATAACCTGCCACTGATGACAGCAATTACTGGGGAAAGTGTAATAGAAATCAAAGGCGCATTTTTCTCTGACAAGTACATTTCTAACTAAGGTTTACATTGGTTGAATAGTGTTGACAATGATGATGTGCTGTATCACTCTTAATCACGGCTGGCATGATGTTACAGTTTGAGCTGCTCGTGCTAGAGGGGGACTAATTGCGTGTTTCAGCTGACACTGTCCGTGCTCTCTGAGCTTGGGAAGGGAGATGAGGGATGAGCAGAGTTTAGGTGTTGTGCCTCACTGCCTGACTTGCACCCTTCCTAAGTGTGGGTTCTAAGCACTGCTGAGTTTAACAGAAAGGCTCTCGTTGGAATCGGGATGAAGCGGTTTAGGTCAGCTTTGGGTATGAACGAAACAAAACAGAGGGATGGGAAGGAGCAGGGTGGCCGGAGTCAGCCCACTTCTGCCTCCTGGCTGGCAAAGGTCATGCAGAGATCTTCCCTGTGAATTTACTTCCCTAGGAGGTCCAGCTGTCTCAGGAGAAGATGGTTCTTCCTTCAGTGCTTCAAGTTACTAAGAAGTCACTGAAGCAAAGAGTGGCTGTTGTTGTCAGATCTCAGTGTCGGTGCTGCCCTTCACTCAGACAAAACCCACGACACAAGGTGCCAGTTGGGATAACTGCCCTGGCTCTGGTGGAATTGTGTTAGGACAAGATCTGGTCTGGCTTTATGCTTTATTTGGAGAGGGAGGAAGAAAGAACATCCTTCTTGACAGCATTTATTCCTCTGTTGATCAGTTTTGCCCACTTTTTCAGCAACTGATGAGAAGTTTCCTCCAGAACATTTCCCCATTGTGAGAACTCCTCAGGAACAACTGTTTCGGAATAATCCATCCCGAAATCTGGTTCATCTCCCGCTGTTCAGCATCCGTGCAACAACCCCTGTGTCTGAGAACGAGCTCAGGAAAAACATCCCTTGGAAACAATCTTGGGGAAGGCATCCAGAGTACTGCATGTGTTGGTCCTGCCCAGTCATCCCCAAAATTATTCCAAAAACATGTTAAAGCATCCCAGAAGTTCATTTTAGCAGGTTTTCTGCTTCCTTTAGGTCCATCAGAATAACTTTAAGGATCGAACACGTGCAGGAGACAATGTGCAGGTCTGAAGGAAAGCTACTGAGAGCAGTTTCAGGAACACCAATGGTCAGATTTCCATGCAGGAAATTGGGTCCATGGATTTTTATAGAGTGGAAGAAACAAGGATTATTGGGTGACATTGTGCAGTTAATCACATTTCTCTTGTCAGGGCTGTTCTGTCCTTCACACACTTCCACAGTCCATAAGCTCATAGTCACTACAAAAGCCAAAACTCATCTTTATTTCATGGCAGATCCAGCTATTTCCACCACCGAGAGTCAGCAGGAAAACACAGTGTAGAATTTGGGTGTGGAATAGAGAGACAGAGAATTAAACAGTCCTTCCGTGGCTACCAGACAGGTTACATTCATTAAAAGTAATCCAAACTGTGTGCAGGATGTTTAACACTTCCAGGAGACTTTTTGAAGTGACTCTTAGGTAGTGCCACATCCCAGCAGAATCATTGGCTGTCCCTGCAATCCAGTTTCCCCAAGGTATCTCTGAGCTTTTACAAGCCCCTCATACACACTTTAGTGTGTGAGTAGTCCCTGTAGACTCCTCAGATGATCTTGTGGACTTAAACACATGCCTAATTTTTCATGGAATTGGGGCCTTGCTTGGCTCCAGATAGGAGGCTGCCAGACGAGTTCATTCCATCATTCTACTTATTGCACTAATTGCCTGTTTATGTTTTCTGACAGCCAACACTACCCGATAATTTTTATAAACAGAAGCTCTTTCACAAAATCTGCTAAATAAAAGTCACGGCTCTTGAAAACCAAACTGATTTTAAAGGAAAACTTGATGTTTCCCCTCTGATTTTCCTATTGATGTTTAACAGTTGCATCAGGCTGGGTCCCTGGTGCTCTGTTACCATGTGGCTCTCTTTTATTATAATATAACAATAATGCAATTCAGCTGCAAACGTGTGGTAAAACACTCCTGGATTTTGTGCACACCTTATTAATTATCCTAACTGCAAAATGATGGGGTCTTTGACAATCATTTCTATAAACTCTTTGGGTTTCTCACGTGATGGACTACCTGAATGGAGGTGGTGCTTTCCTGGTTTAGTGAGCGGCTGCGGGCGGGCGTTTGTGGAACCGGGAGTGCTTATGAACCTCATGCCTTGCACTTCATCCCTTTGTTGAAATAAAACATGAGAATAAAACCAAAACCACACAGGGCCTTCTCCCTGCTCAGAGTTTTCTACCCAAGGGAAGAACAACCGGAGTTGTTGGTAGAATAGTTTTTCGTGGGTGCCTGACGCTTAACGAGGTGAGGGAATGCACGATCTGTGCTCAGCGCTGCTCTTTGCAGGTCCTGCTTTTTCTCTTGGAGGGTGCAACCACAGCAAGGTGTCCCAGGCACTGTGCCATGCTCAGGGTTTCCATATGGCTTTTTCCATAGGATGAAAGCACCCCGACAAAGCAAAGCACCCACAGCCTCACTCCAGGGGTGACGCAGCTGGTGCGACCATCAGTCACCCTCTTTATGGGGTGACAGGATTGCAGAGAGAGTTGGAAAGTCTGATTCCTCGCAGAGTTTGTGTGCTTGTGCTGTTGCCACTTCCATGTCCAGGTGGAGAGGTTAGGCAGGGATCTGTGTGGCCTGCAGGTGCAAATGTGTGAACTAAATATAAACTGAATTATGACAGAGTTGTGACCACTCCAACAACACCCATGCAAATTTCCTTGGGAATTTAGGGACATTATTACTGATGGTTTTCCCTTTGCCCATTTGCCTTTCCAATGCTGCACTTGTAAGAATTCCCCATCACCAAGAGCTTAGAAATGATTTGTCAGGTGTCCCCGATGAAAACAAAAAGCCAATTACTAGTCTTTTATGGCACTTCCTTAAAGGTCCTTATTTTGAACCTTTTCCCTGAAAACCTGACAGCCACATATTGATTATTTTTTAAAAGAGAGCTGAGATGAATGGAGATCATATAGATAACATAAAGAACAACAGTACCTGGCTTAGAGATGCACCATCATTACCATCTTCTCATGGTGTGACCACCTCAAAGGGACGATTGTAGGGACAATGGTGTCCAGGGCAGGGATGAGACTCCAGGAGAGGCAGTAAGGACAACATCTGCCTGGAATATTTCTGCCTGCCTGCATAATCATGCACAGCTTTCTATTGTTCCAGGAGTTACTCAAGCATATAATAGAGTTTCAATGAGTTCAAACCTCCTGTTTTAGATGGTGTTTTAGTGAGTTGTTTTTCTGCCTCAGCATGGATTAGATTTTTTTCCCCCCCAGCACATGGTGAGAGTGAGAAGAAAATCCTGGATTGTAAATGCTGACTAGGCAGCTGTATCATGAATTTTAAACTGTAGGAAACAAAAATGTTACCTAAAATGCACCTTTGATATCTGCTTAATGCCCTCTGTCTGCGGTCAGAAATAACCTTGGGCCCCAAACACCTCTTGCCATGCCCAGATCCTGCATCCACAGGTGGAATTCCAGCCTGGTGCAAAGGAACTCCTGAGCACAGCCAGGGATTCATCCAGGGAATGGCAGCGCCAGACAGGTTTTGTACCCTGGAGTGTTACCTGGGAATTTGATTACAAATTCATAATGATGAATTCAAGGAATCTGTTCAGTTTTTCTGGGATCACATAAATAGTCATGGGCAGAGAGGCTGGATCTAAAGGATCCTGTCTCCTGAGCCCTGTGCCATGTCCTCTGAGTCAGGTGCAAGGCAGAAATCGCAGAAATCCATCGTTCAGAAAAAAAAATCAGAAAAAGAAATTCAGAAATCCATATTAATGAGGAAAAAAATTTAAAATAATGCAGCGACTGTTTCCGGACCTTTGTTGTACCAAGTATTTTTATTTAAGTACACAAACGATTGATTCATGTGGGGCAGGAATGGCTTGTGTTCCAGCTGAGGGAAAATCCAGTGGGATGAGCCAGTGGCATCCCCCCTCTGCCAGCCTGCTGGTCCAGGGCTGTGTGCTCACGCTCCCGATTCCTCTCAGCCGGGTTGGTTTAAACTGTTTGAATTACCGGTCCCAGCTACCCCAGCTGATTTTTTTTATTATTATTTTTTTTTTCCTGCCTGGAGAGAATTAAAGTGCTCATTTGAACTGCTTTGCCAACAGATCTGTTCAAAACCTGCAGCAAGCGGCTTTTAATGAGCAGCTGGGGGAGCGACTTCTTCCCGGCACAGGCTGCTCCTAAAGAGCCTATCCATGCATATCCTTAAGACATTGGAAGAGACTGTGCGTTTTTCTATCTTTAAATCACAGGAAAAGTGACTTCAGGTGTTGCAGCGCTTGAATTCACTCGGTTCCTTCAGCCTGCCTAGTGCCCACGCCCGTCATTAGCACATCCTTTAATGATCAAGGCTGGACCGTTCAAACGAGGGAGTGTTTGGATCCCTTTGGGAAGCCAGCAGGACAGAGCTGAACACACCAGTCCTGCTGCTTAATTAGATCCCAAAATCTCCAAGTAAAAATCAAATGATGCTTTAACAAATTCTTGTATAATTGCTGTCTTGGTTAATTTTTTTTTTCCGGACGATTTTCAACCTGGATTTAGGAGATTAAATTAGTTGTGCACTTAAAATAAATGTATAAATAACCTTATCTCTGCACAGCAATAATTTAGGCAGCTGTTAAGTCATAGGAACACCTTTGGAAGTGAGGTGAGTGTTCAAAGGTTTGCTCAATAGAGATCTGACATTAAACAGGTATCATAAGCCTTAAAATGTAATGTAAGTGGATGGGTGTTCCCCCTAATGACTGTGATAAGATCCGTGGGGGAAGGCGGTGGGAAAGTGTGTCAGATGCAGTGGTGGCTCTGCAGAGTGCAGGGATGGGTTAGAAAAATTCCTATCTCTCTTATTTTCCTTTTTCAAGCACATGAAAAGGGAATCTCATCCTTTTCCTCAGGTGAGTGAATGAAAGGGCTGCTCTCCAAACAGCTGCACACAAATGTTCAGCTTCTTTCTCGGCATTTGGTCACTTGATGAAAAACTTATCTGGTGGGCAGATGTTTGAGAGACTTCTCTAAGCTTTCTCAGAGGGAAAAAGTTTAAAAATGAGAATAAGCTTGCTAAGGGCTGTATGATGTGTGGTGGTTTATTAGCCATTGTTCCGGTGTATGAGCCAACATTCTGCCTTAATCCACGCATGGCAGCAAGTTCCTGCGGCTCAGGAATCACAAACCTGGGCTGTTTGTCTTGTTCACTCTGGTGGACAGCATCCCATTATTGTCACACTCCCTGGTTATGTTTAATGCGAGGAGGATACAAGTACTTCAAAAAAAAAAAAAAAGTCACTTCAGTGGTACTCTCTGCATTTTTATTCCTGAATATTAAGTCCCAATTTTTATAGCCTTAGCTCGATCTGGGTCTTCATAAAACATCATAAATTGGAGCTTAGCTTTACAGGCAAGCAAGATGATTTGATAAGCATGGGATTGCCCCTACTACATCAAATCACGTTTCCTCTCTGAGTATCCCGAAGCCCTGAGTTATGGCTCTGGCTCAGTAGCCAGCCAGGAGATAGAAGAAGCCTTGTGCAATTAACTCTTTGCATCTTGTATTTTTTTTTTCTTTTTTCCAAGGGAAAAGAATGAGAAAAGTTCTTTAACCAGGTATTTTCTTCCAATTTTACCTCATAGCAGAGTCAGCTAAGTGCAACCTCTTGTCAGCAGAACCATTATCTATAATTTACATGCAGGAAGCAACAAAGTTTTAGGGTGAAATGGCTCCAAACCCGGGAACCTCTGCCCGTTCCATCATCCAGCCATGCAAGTACAGGAGCTGTGTCAGTGACAGTATTAAGGGCTATTAAACTGGCTTTGATGTATTGCTGGGGTTTTGGATGATTTTCTAGTTTTTATTATTCCTCTGACTATCATTTGCTATTTTTAAATGGAATCTGCTATTATGGGATACGAGGAGTCTGTCCTTCAGAGGAGACTCTGCTCCAGCAGTCCTTGTGCTCATTGCTGGTGGCCTGTAGAGGGGACACTGATGATCCCCTGGAATTTGGGGGTCACAACCACCATTTATGCAATTTATCATCCATGAAGGTTCTCTGTTCAAGGTCGGGAGCAGGCCCAGGAGCTGCACCTGGAATGGCTCCCCTCCTGGAGCTGCAGCCCGGGAGCTGCAGGGGTTGGACTTAGGGCAGGTCTCCCTCGGTGCCACAAAATTGGCTCTGCCCCAGCTGGCAGCTGCTGCTGCTGTCCCCAGATTCTTTTCCTTGGTTCAATATTATTCTTTTTAAACATCCCACCTTTCTCCATCCTTGGTCAGGCAGCGCTCGCTCAACCACGGCTCTTCCATGGGTCTGCAACAAGGGGTTTTCATGGAATCATGGAATCACAGGCAGGTTTGGGTTGGAAGGCACCTTAAAGATCAGCTGGGTTTTTGTGATGTTTTTCTTCAAAGCCTTGCAGAGCTTCAGAATCACGGAATCAGAGAATATCCTGAGCTGAGACCCTCAGGGACCAAGGAGTCCAACACCTGGCTGATTTTAAGGTTAATTCAATACCTGGGTGACAGGTAGTGGTGAGAAAAACAATGAGATTGTTGAGAAAAGAATAGCATTTAATGAGCACTGAAATGTATTATTCCCTTTTTAACAGAGCTGCCTAAAAACTATTGATTTTGCTGCCCACAGACTTCTAATAATAAAAAATTTAAAGCCTTGCTATCATTCCCCCAAATCAGGTTTATTTCCAGCATGAGTGAACTCAGAAATTCTCCAGTTAGAACTATGGGAATTGGATTCTCAAAATTAACAAATTCCTCTTGCAGTCTAACAAATTGTTGTGTTCATCTGCATCCTCATCCTGGGAGCTGGCATTACTTGGTGAGAAAACCCAAAACTGGTTTGTCTTGATTGGTGTTCAGCTGCTTTTCCTCTTCCCTCTGGCTCAGCCACCTCAATGAACCCCTCCCTATGCATACTTATTTTTCATAACTCAATTTATGAATATTTTTGGCCAAAATTCGCAATAATAATTCGTTTCATCCTTGCCTTGTCACTCTAGTTAACCTCAGGTTAAACTTTTTGGGTCAAATCTGGGCTGGCAAGGCTTTAGATACAACATCAAGGCTCCTCACCTGGCCCTTGAGCGCTGCTGTTGCAGCTACATCTGTGTTTATTTTTACTGATAATTTGCCTTCTTTTTGTCTTCATTTCACCACTGATAAGATGCCCACAAAGACTTTTGGCCAAGCTGCTGGTTTTCCTTGCAGCAGGGTTATCCAGTGTATTGCTGGCAGTGCCTTTAGGGGGAATATATAAGTTTGAAATCGAGCTTCCAAAAAAAAAAAAACCCAGCACTTGTGATTAGGAGCTCATATTGTTATCCTTCCTGCTTCATTTGTTTTCCAGATGGGCAAAATAAAGGTCAACAACCCTAGGGCAAAAAGCTGATTTGAAAGAAATGTGATTTCTGAAAGGGAAATTTGCAAAAAATAGCCATAACCAAGAAATGAGAAACATTTTAAGAAATTGGCAGTTCAGACTAATCTTCCACGTAGTTTATCTTGGCGAATTGGTGATATTTTATTGTCCATGCAAATGTGCTGATAATCCAGCCCTGCTCTTCTTGTGGTGTTTGAAAACCATTTTTCTTTATTGAAATTGGGGTATGACTATGGCCATGAACGAGGAGATAAAGAGGCCCATCATGCTCTGAGCTGGAAGAGAGGCACACTGAAGGCAGCTACAGCCACGGGTTTCCCGGAGGGAGAAGTCGGAGCTGCCACGTCCCCAGGTCGGCTGGGAACTGCTCTTCCCAGCATCCATCCCCTCCAGCACCAAGCGGGATGCGCTGTCCCAAGGGCTCGTCCTGCATCCTGCCCGTGGGTCAGGCAGTGCTTCCCGTGGTTTCTCCAGGAGGTCACCCAGCACTCCGCACCCCTCTCAGGGCGAGGAGAGCTGGCGGCAGGGCTGAGACCCGGCGCATCCCTTTTCCATGGCTCGCCCAGCCGCTGGCTTCCCAGGAGCCGGGATGTGGGAGCCGCTGCCTGGATCCCGAGCGAGCCTTCTCCCAAAATCGGGGTCATGTCTCCCTCTAGGGGCTCGCGACGAGGATGAACCCCCCCCTTCCCCTGCCAGAGGAGGCTTCCAGTGTGCTGAATAAAGGTGTTCCAGCTTGTAGGGGCTGGAACGTGACACAGACCCTGCGCCTGTGGAAAATGCAGCTTAAAAGTTATATTTTAATAACATTTTCTGGAAGAAATTAACTTCCTGCCTCCTCTCTGGGCTAGGAGGAGGCTGAACTCTAAGTCAGTGTGGTTTTGCTGTGTGGATGAAGGATGAAGGTGGTTTTGTCTTTGTCCCCAGCCTGGCAGTGGTGACTGTGCTCCTGCACCCCCAGACCCTTACCGGGTGCCCATCCCCCTCCTCTGCAGCATCCTCAGGCATTTTGGAGGTGGCTGCTGCTGTCTGTTGGGCAGAGATGCTCTTCCAGAGGTGCTGCTGGGTGCTCTGCTGGTCACTGATGCAGCCTCAGAGCAAGGGCAGGGATGGGGACATGGGCATGGTCCCCAGAGCCGAGAGCAAAGAAGAAAATCAGGTGGAACATCAGGCTTTTATTTCAATGTTTCCTGAAATGGGAAACCAGAAGCATTTAATTGCTATGATACAGCATTTAAACATAACTCATTGAGATGAATTTTGGGTTTCCAGTTTAATTTGATGCCTTTGTGGACTTTGAGGGAAGTTTGTGTTTTCTGTTTTTCCAGTAACAAGAGCAGTGGGAATTTCCTCCTGTTTAGTGGCCAGGCAGCCATGATAATCATCCTGTGCCACTGTTGACCTGATATTGATCTGAGGGTCTGGGAAGAAAAGAAGTCTAATAAATAAATATAAATCAATAAATTCAATCAAAGTGTAAAGGATGGTCTTCCAAGAGGCACGAGTGGGAATTGCAGGAATTGAAAGGCAGCCGATGTAATTCGAATGACTCGGCTGGTTTTGTGTGAGAAGTCAAGTACAGCTCTCAAAGATCTCGTTTTACTTCGGGGACACAGAGATTCATTTCACCAATTTTAATAATCCAAAATTTAGGCTGAGGCTTCCTCACAGTCAGCTGAGCGCTGGGATGAGTCATGTTCTGGGGGAGGGTGTTCATTAGTGGCACTACATCATCGCATGGGACGTCAGTGCCCAATTTTTAGCTGGCCCAAGTTAGGTGCAGTTTATCTCATCCCTCTCAACAATTCCTTCGTGGGCCATTGCAGCCTCTCCCCGAGGGGTGATGAAGAATCCTCTTTACCCCAGGAATCATTTACATTGTGATGATTTCCCATGGCCCAAAACTAATTCATCCCTTTTGAATTATGGCTTTTCACTCAGCAAAACCAAGGATGTCTATAAAGATGCTGTGGCAGTGTTGCTGAGAAATAATCTAAAAAATTTCTCTAAGAGCCCAAACCAGTTTGAATACAATTCTTCTTTGCTCCAGTGCAGTGTAAATCAGGAATAGCTCCTGAACCCCCATCTTGGGTACCAAAGGCTTGGCTACAGTTTGTGTAACACTGATGAGCCTTTGGCTCTTGCAGGATGAAATCACTGATGAACTTAGGATATGTCAGATAGACATATATAATTAGTAGTTGTTTGTTTATATTAACCCTAATTAGGGGTAGGAACTAGATGATCTTTAAGGTCCCTCCCTACCCAAACTTAAAATGAAACTGAGGGATCTGGGTGATTTGGGGGCTTGAGGATATTCATGTGGTCAGATCTGGGGATGTGCAAAAAGAGATAATAAACATAAGCCAGAGAGAAGGATGCTGACATTGCTTTAGGGATGGAAAGTGATTTTAAGCGGTTTTAAATTCTTACATTTAGTTACAGAAATTCAGGGTCAGAGCTAACGAAAGGTTTAGTATCTAAACTTGGTCTCGTATCTAAGATGGGCTGTCCCACCTGATGGTGACATTTGCATTGAGGCCATACAAGGACAACGCTGGGTCTCAGCCTGGCAAGGGGACCCTTGCAGTCCCTTAGACCCATCAGGGACAAAATCAGCCTCTGATTTCAACAGGAACAGAGTCCCTGGGACATGAGGAAGGTGGCCCGAGTTCAGCTGTCTCTGGCGGTGTTTTGTGGCTGCTGTGGGTGCTGGCTCAGATTTTCTGCTGATAATGCTAGAGCAATATTGCAAGGAATTTATGCATAATGGACATAAATCTCGCTCTACGAGCCACCTGAGAGGCAAGAAAAATGATCTCTGTCAAGGATCTACACACAGAAATACATTAACCAGGAGCTCTCCACAGAGCAGGAGCTCCAGCTCCGAATGCAGGTTTGGGGGAATAATGAAGAATAAAATTAGTGCTTTGGTAATGCATTAAGCCTTTTGGGGGGGGGTTTCACTGGCAGCTTTTTACAGCCTGAAAGGATAAATGGTGATGATAATAAATTTTGCTAACTTTTAAAGCCATCTTCCAGAGGAAGATGCAGAAAGCTTTTCCTGCACAGTTGTGGAGTGGGAAGAGCTGTTCAGCTGGGACTGCAGACCCCTGTTGGAACTCCCAACTAGCAAAACATACTGGGAAAGAGCTGCTGGCCAGGATGGGAGGGTTTCTGGTGGATGGAATGGAGGGTTGGGCACCCCACGCTCACAATCCTGCATGGGGAATGAGAAGGGCTGGTTGTGAGATGTCCACACGAACTTGGCCCAGCCACGGTTCCCATCGGAGCAAGGATGATGTGGCTGCTCATCTTCCCTTCAGCCAGGATGTTCTGTCGCTCATCTCCCCTTCAGCCAGGATGTTCTGTCAGAGGCTGAGAGCTTCCATTGGTGTCGATAAAAGGAGTTCAAAACCAAACCCCCAAACCGAACGGGCACTCGTTTCTTGCTATGTGTTGGTTACGGCCAAGGGGAGCAGGACGTGATTAAAGCCTCTTCCCTCCCATCTCCGGGGCTCTGGCTTTGTTATCCATATTCCCATGAATTATTTTGTTGCTATAGCAATACTTTTCAGTGGGCCTAATCCTTTCTCATTTACAGGGAAGCCCTTTGCTTTGCTCTCTCAGTGCAGTGGGGCCTTTACTTTGGCAAATTACCTCTCAAATTACAGCTCGAGGTTACGTTTGCTTTTCAGCACTAATCTGGATTAGGGAATTCTTAATTTGGGTTAAAGTGGATTTGGAAATTCTTAGTAAAATAAGTGCCAAAGGATCACATCTGTAAAACTATAATATGTTCTATATTGTGTGTGTCTATCTTTGCAATCATGAATCTTCTCACCCAATTAAATCTCCTGTATGAAGAGGAAAGAGGTGGGGGAAATAGAAATGTATATAAAACTCTATATGCTCCACATTTACAGATTTCTAAATTCCTTTCTCACCATGACCCATTTCAGCATTTAAAAAGAATCTCTCAGTCAAAATTTTTATTCCCAACTGTTTGGCAGGAGGAGAGCAAGGGACATTGAGGAATGGATCAAGGCAGAGGCAGTGAATTCTGATGGGTCCTAGCACCGGTCGCTTTGTTTTCATCCATAATTTTTCTTCTTTCATCTGGTTTTCTCCTTCAATTTTCCTATTTTTGTGTGTGTGTATCTATATATGTTTGTATGGTTTTTTGCAGTGTTCTTGGATCAAGAATCTGCTGTCCCGCACGCTTGGTCATTGCAACTCCCAGCAATGCTTTGCTGTGTGGTTCGTGGATCAGCAAAAGGGTTTAAAGGTTTAAATGACAAGATTCAAATGAAAAAATAGTTATTTTGGAATGTATACATGGATGAAAGTCAGGTTCGAGGTGGAAGGATTAACTTGTTTGCTTTGTATTAGTAATACATGTTAATTAATGATCTGTTATATTAATTTTTAATGGACATATGTAAGAATGAGACCAAATTTTGGATAATCTTTCCTTAATACCCTAGAAGAGAAATTACAACCTCAGCTATGTTGCCACAAGATTGCAAAATTAGTAACTGGAAAAGGTTAATAAATATAACTGGGGTTGCCAAGCTGCTGTTGGAGGGCAACAATGCTGGATTCAGATACTGTACTTCAAATTTTTAAAGTCCATTTAAAATCCAGCACTGAATTCACTGCAAAGGACTGAAATTCAACCCAAGGGCCCTGGGCTGGTGGCAAGGGGTGACTAGCGGCCACAATCACCTTGTCAGGCTCACAGACACTGGCAGACCTCTGAATTCACCCCAGTTTATTCATGGCTGCTCCTGCAGGCGAATCTACTCAGATGCATCAGCTCTTTCAACTATTCCCATTTGGGAACAGCTTCCAGCTCCTCCAGCCTTCCCAGCTGACACAGGCAGGTCTTCCACTGCTTTCTATGGCTTTAACACCCTTTTCTTTTCTTGTGGATAAGATCCTTCCTCCCCTGAAATGAAGCCCTGGTGTCTCCCTGTGGGAATGCTCCCGGCAGTGGGATGGACGAGGCGGGTGCAGTGTGGATGAGCGAGCCATAGGCATAAGGAAGAATAATTAATCAGTTTAAGAGAGAGAAACTACAGAGGGGGGTTCTTGATGTATAGGGGGTTTTCCCCTGAAATCTGTTTTTTCTGACTTCCTCTGACTTATACGAATAAAACCCCACAGTATCTATGGATAGGGAAATAATTCCCATGGTAGCTGCTGAGTCCACACCAGTCTGTCCCAGTGGAGCTGGGCCTCAGAGATTCAGCGTGATTGATGTCTTTTCTGGCTTTAATTGCAATTATTTGTGTGCCTGAACATTTCACAGAATTTTTTTTTTTTTCCCCAGGATCTAGCGTTTCTTTCTCTTGCTCTTTCAAGAGACCCAGCTGGGATTATCCTGTCCTTATTTTCGGTGCCTTTTTTTTTGTTCACATTCCATAACAAGTGATGCTGGATTATAAAACCTACTTCAGGCTAATACACAATTGTCCATCATTTTCCACTGAGATGGTTTTTAGTCAGTCCCTTCCCTCTTCCAAAACTGAGCTATTCTTGTGGTATTCCCCCATGGAATGTCCTTGAGTCCTTCTGCAAGGCGTGAACTCCTCTGGAGCCACCACGGCTTTCTCTGGAGATCTTAAATTTTCATGACTTCAAAAGTCTGTTTGTTATTTAAGAACACGGGATGTTCGCCCCGTGTTTACAGAACGCATTGTAACACACTTTAACTGTAATTGGAGGGAAAGATCTTTGATGTCTATTGTAATAATTTCCCCCAAGGGCTGCAGGGTTGGTCAAAGTCTATACCAGTCTCTGGATGCTTCTTTTTTTGTTGACCCCTCAAAAAATGTCTGGTTTTTAGTTCATAAAATCCAAAAATATGGATGTTTTATATAAGATTTAAATATTGGTTTAGTTTTGGGAAAAAAAATTCTACGCGGGTATAATAATATTCTGTATTAATATTTCAGAGGAATTATTTATTTGCCTTCAATTTCCTCATTTTATCATGATGGTTTTCCTACTTTTTCTTCTGGATGTTTAATACATATATATTTATGTATTTAAATACGTACACTGAGCGGGGGAGCTGCAGGGACAAAATTTCTTCTGAGGTTTGGGAACAGAAGGGAGGAGGAGTCTGTGCCATGTTCTGAAACATCCTAATGACCTAAAGCCCTTTCTGGTATGAGAAAAAAATGGGTTAAGCAAAAAACCCACCGTGTTCTGTTCGTACCTGAAGTCCTTTGTCAAATCTCTGCCCAA
This sequence comes from Rhagologus leucostigma, assembly GCA_013397725.1. NCBI lineage: Eukaryota > Metazoa > Chordata > Aves > Passeriformes > Rhagologus > Rhagologus leucostigma. Next base: position 326,224 of record VZTD01000230.1, on the reverse strand, counting down.
AGTTTGTGTTTCCTGAGCTCCCATCCATTTCCATTACCTCAGTGATGCCTCGGAGAACTTGAATTGTGTTTCTAGAACAAGATTTCCAAATCTACATTTTGGTGGATGTTTTAGCAGTCTTCTCTTTTTCATACTGAGTGTTCCGTGCTTTGAATACTAATTTTTGGTGACCAATTAATTTTTATCATGGTCATATAACCGAACTAAGATAAGCATCATTTTTTGTTGTTTATTTCCCAACGCAACAAATCAATTTTACATTTTGAGTAGGAGGAGAACTAACTGAAGCTGGGAGGAATATAGATAACTGTGTGTCTTTGTTAGGCCCTAAAAATAAAGAGATCTCACAGCTTTTTAATCATAGATTCCCAAGGTTTATATTTAATATCTGGGATTTAGCATAATTAATTTCATAGCAAAGTTTATCATCAAATTCATTAATTTTCATCAGAATGCAAGTGATAAGTTGTTCTGGATAAATAATCATCCATCTATGCCATTGTTGAGAGAACAGTCCTAAGTTGGGCTTTGAGGAATTAGGAATCTTCTGTCCAGAGAAGGGAATGGAGCTGGCAAAGGGTCTGGAACATCAGTCCTATGAGGAGCAGCTGAGGGAGCTGGAAGTGTTTGCTCTGGAGGAAAGGAGGCTCAAGGGGAACCTTCTGCATCTCCACAACTGACAGGAGGGTGCAGCCAGGTGGGAGTCAGGCTCTGCTCCCAAGGAACAAGGGACAGGACAAGAGAAAAAAGCCAGGGCAGGTTCAGGAATATTAGGATATTGGATATTAGGAAAAATTTCTTCACTGAAAGAATGGTCAGACATTGGAAGGAGCTGTCCAGGGCAGTGGTGGAGTCCCCACCCCTGGAGGTGCTCAAAAAACGAGTGGACACCTCATGTGGCACAACTTCTTGATGAGGCTTAGTGGCCATGGTGGGATTCACTGGAGGCTGGATTTGATTACTTTGGAGGTCTTTTCAACCTTAATAATTCTACATTCTTCCTGCATGCAGATGCTGGTGGTGCCCAGCAGCCATCCCTGCTGCCACCTGACACATCTGGCTACTCCAGGCAGGTGCTCTCACACCTGACTGGACATTGGGATGTCTCCTGACAAACCAGGGGAAACCACCCAGAGCAGTTGAAGCCATCACAGAAAACCTCTCTTGCTGTGATGTGCTGTTACCTTGGAGCAGGGAATACATATTTATAGTGCATTATTTACTCTCAATCAGCAGAATATAGGCCAGCTTTGAAATGCAAATGAGCTGCTTCATCTCCAGCCCAAGCCTGCAAAGGCTGAACCCACCCAAATGCACCATTTCTGTTGTTCCAAAGGCCAAGCTCACCCAGCTACAGTGTTTTCCTTCAGGGAGTTTTCCAGGGGAAAACAATCTCTGCTTTTCATTTGCTCTCCTGAAGTTTGAGGTTTCCTCCAGGTACCCTTTGGTGCTCTCTGTTTATCAGGAACTGATCCACGTTCCGTAGGCAATCCCAGCCCTGCTGCAGCTGCTCCCTGGAGTCTCCGTCCACACCATGCACTAACAGCTTCCAGGTGCTGGGACAATGTGTGCTGCACATGGCCCAAACTGGGGCTTTTCACACAGCCATCACATTTGCTTAGGAAGAAAGTTCCTTTCCCCAGCAGAAACACCCCAGCGTCCTTTCCAGTGCCATCTGGGAAGAATAACTGGTGCAGCAGAGTAATTCTGTTGTCTCTATGCATCCAGGCAGAATTCCCAAGTTATTCCACCTGAAAACGTGTCTCCTGCGATGGCCATCAAGTCGATTTCCAACACGTGCAGACAAGCCTGAAAGTGCTGTTTTGATTCCATGGTAACTTGAGCAAAGAGTGAGGGAATCCGACAGAGAGGGAAGGTTGTCTTGCTAACAGGAGCATTGGAAAAGAGGGAAAGTATATCCAGGAGAGCAGATGAAGATGGATTATGAAAACACTAGACTCGGATCTCCTCCTGGCTCGGCGGTATAAGAAAAGAATTGGCTCCTCCCCCAAATATTTTTACTCCCTAAATAAAATTATTACTCAGTATTATCGTATCAAAAATAGTAGTGTCATAAACCCATCCACAAATGCTTACTATTCCAGTCCGAATTTTTGTGCTTTTAAGTGCTATTTGAAGGGGAAAAAAGTTAAATATAAATATTTTTATATATTTATAAACATAAATAGTATATAAATGCTTTCTAAAAAAAATTATAGGCAGCCTTCTCAACAAAAACAGTTTTTATAGCCCTCTTTCCTTATCATCCTCCATCCTGGGTGGTGTTCTTGGCTGAAATTCCCAAAGAATGTCACAGTTTAACTATATTTACATTTGTCATTCCCTAACTTCCATCCATAAGAGTCCGGCCACGATGCTGAATCCTCTGCAGGTTTGTCCTTCTGGCTCTGCCCAACACCTGCACAACTCCAGCAGGAAACACATCCCTTCCTCACATTCCCTTGGTGACACCTCAAAAAATGGGATGAGGACAAACAAACTGGGTAATGTGGTACCACAGCAATTTTCTTACTAGAAATTAAAATTCTTGGCTGTTAGAGCTAGAGAAGGAATTAAAGAATGCCAATTTATTAATCCCAGTTGTTCAAATTCCAGCTCACATAACATCTCTTTTCCCATGAGCAAAGTTTTTTATACTAAAACTCCTCTTTTGGAAGTGTCTGGAATATTTTGCTGTTACTTACTTGTTCATGCTGAGCAATTGATTTTTTTCTTGGCTCTAATCAGATGTTATTGCTTTCTCTTAATTTAGTTTTATAGCTGTTTAATGAAGGCTGTTCCTAAATGGTAGAAAAGAATCCAGAGGATTCAAGGAGCTAGAAAATCTCTTGGAATGTGATTTGTGGTGCCTTTCAGGTAGGAGGGGGCAACTCCTGCTCTCCATCCTCCACCAGCCCGCCCAGATCCACAGATGAGATCATTTAGTCAGTTAAAAGTCATCCTGAAGCAAAAACAACTTCCAGATGTTTCTCTAATTTTGCAGGACACTGAACTGTGAAGAGTCGTTAAACTTTATCCCTTTTGCTTCCTGATTTTTCCAAGACAGAAATAGATAAAAGAATGGGAAAAAAGCCCCAAACCACTGCTGAGGGATAATTGTGCAAAGGAAAACTCTGGAGTAAATGTTTTTTATTGTCGGTATGGAAAAGAGAAAAGGAGCAAAGTGCAAGGGGGAGGCCTGGGAGCTCAGTCACTGCCCTGGAGAATGGGATCAATCCCATGTCTTCGTGGTGTTGGGAAAGTCAAGTGTTGGAAACCTCCCTGCAGGGAGGGATTTGTTCGACAGTTATCACCTCCCTAAAACTGGCTCTGGTGAAGACTGAGAGCTTGAGATCTGTCAGGAAAAAGGGGTTTGCTGTTAAAATTAATCTTTACTTGCTGAAGATGAGCTCCTAGCTCGTCATCCTCCCTAACCCTGCATAGCTACAGTGAGAATCAAGGATATTTTCTCCTAAAATCCAGGGCTGTGAGTTAAATCCTCCATAAAATTTTGATAAAGATCTTGCAGCTTCAACTTTAGAAAGCATGTACTTATTAAAACTCCTCTGACTTGATGTTTAATACAATATTGACATCCAGTAATTAGTTTATCCATGATATCCTTCAATTCTTTTCTGCCAATTAGCGCTGCAGTTTTCACTTTTGCCTGGCATAGAAATAAACATAGAAGGTACCATTAGACTTTATTCTATCACCTTTTTCATTTTTATGGTGGTTTTCCTAGTTCTTTTTCATCCATTTAATGCTGGAAGATGTGGAAATTTGCCGATTGCCCCAACATCTACCCTGTAACGCCTCTTTTTTGGAGAGGAACAATTCAGCTCTAATCTCCCCAGACAATGCTGTCCATAAATTAGCGCAGGCTCAGTTTGAGGGACTTGATCTTGCTGCTTTCATTTCTCACGTGACTCTTGAACGGAAAACCAAGTGGATTTTAAGCAGCTCTAATTTGTATTTACCAGTTAAGAACCAATAAGATCAGTTCATGTGGTTGCAAGATTATTTGGAAAAGAACCAATACAGCTTTTTTCTATATTTTCCCTGTAAATGGTGTCATTTTACATTAATATCGTCTCTGGTTTTGTGGAAGCAGCTCCTGTGTTTTTTTGTTGGTTCTCTGGATTAGACCGGCTGTTATGAATTTGACAACAGTTATCAAATCTCCCCTGCAGCGGATTGACTGTCAAGGATATGATGGTCAAATGTTTCACATATTGCAATCAAACCATTTGTGTTTGGTTTGAAGAATTCCGAAAGAAAGCTGTCAGCTAAGAAATGAAGTTGAAGTAGCCTGAAGCTTTTGGAGCATGTTGATCCAATTATGATGATCCACTCATATCCTTCAGCTTTTTTTTTTCAAAATCAATTTTCATTTTAGCTCAGGGGACGAGTTTTTTTGGTAATGCAGAGAAACATCTGTAAGGGTATTTCAGATGTGTTGTTTCAGGAAATTTCTTTTTTTCGTGTGCAAGAGACCATTGAACTTTACGTTGATTTTGCAAGTGGCTTTTGTCTCCAGCGCACACACATTTATATTATACATTGTACATACATGAATACACATGCAACACGTACTAACCTTAATGGGAATTTTAAATTAGTTTACATATATTTAATCTGGTTGCTCGAACCTGGGCAGAAAAAACTACAGCAAAACCCTGAGGGCTTAAACTGCCAGCACGTAAGGATGGATGTAAAGAAAGCTAAACTGTGAGCGTTGTGGACGAGATTCCCAGCTGGTGTTTACCAGGGAAGCTGTTTGTCACCTGCAGGGCTCTGTCCTGGACAGACGCTGCTGTCATGACATGTTGACAAGTCAGAAGTCAGCTCTCTCCTTTCACTCCTTTTGCTGAAAAATACCAGCTGAAACCACTTAATATTTGTTATTCTGCTGCCAGGTGTTGGTGGTGGTGAGTTGATCCCTGTCCCTTGTGCAGCCTGAGGGTGACACCGAGGTGTGACGGGTGTGATGGTGAGGACAAAGCCATGCCCACCCACGTTGTCCACTGCCACGGGTACACAAGTAGAACATCAGAGCTGATCCAAGATTGCTGTGCTGTCCTCACCCCAGATCAAGCGTTGACAGAGTGTTGTTCCCACATTCCATGGAAAGTATTTAACAAATGTCATTAAGTAAGGAGATATTCCATGGCAACAAGAACTATCTGGGTGCTATCACTGGGATGATGGACATTGTGTTTGGGGCGATGGACTCCAGTGTCCAACGGAGGCACAAAATTCCTGATATTGGGAGTGGAGTGGAACCCGAACCAGGACCTCACCCCTTTGGTCAGCATTCTTGGTAGATCCAGTTCTGTTGGAGTTCCCTACAGACGTAAACACCCATCATCACCCACAGCCTGGTTCTCTTCTTGGGCAGGAGCTCAATAAAGTCTTCAAACTGGCAATCAATTCACAATCCATACACCCACCAAGCTGTGAGTCTGATGACCTTTAAGAGATCCATAAATGCTGTTCAGGACCCATCTGTATGAGATCTTCACCACTTAACCCAAGAGTAAGTCCTTTGAATCTCCAGGAACTGAAATTGGACCTTTTCCTCATGGTTCATCTCCAAACTTCATTTAATGATGATTCTGCTAGGAGAATACACTTCCCTGGGATGAGGAGGGGCAGCCTGGCTATTACAGCAAGAAATATTTCCAAGTTTACCAATTACGTTCTAAGAGAGAAAAACTGTCTTAATTTCAGTCAAGACCTGGTAGGACCATAAGGCTTTTTGATTGGAACAGGTGCCCAACCACCAAAAATGTGCTGTGGTCACCAAAATCCATAAAAATATACTCCTGATACAGCTGATTTGGGGGAAAATAGTAGATATGGCAGTTCTAATGGGGCACCTGACTCCTTTAGTCATCTCACTGTGGTAGCAGAAAGTCTTTCACACTGTTTGTCACCAATGCCAGGAGACATCCTCCTCATTCACTCAGCGCAGTGAGCTTGGGACATGTTGTATTGCCTCTTTTGTCTCGTGAGCTACTGAAAGCCACCAAAACCTATTCATTATTGTCAGGTTTATTGAGGGGTTTAAGATCTTAAACGAGATGTTTATAGAGAAGTTAATCTTCTTGATTTTTGTGCCAACATACCTAGAGCTGAAGGGCAACTTTAAGCACTCTTTCAACAGTGTATTTTGTTAAATTGAGATATTCATATCAATTGGATGGCTGGTATTTTCTGTGGCATAATGTAAGCCAAGGCATAATTGATGGTGCTTCAATATCTTGGCACCTTGCAATTCTGGATTCGAAGAATTATTTTGGCAAATGCTGGTTTTCAGCAGAAATCAGGTTTATTTTCTTTTAGTTCTGAAGCCCTGGCATATCTCAAGGAAATGAAGAGTTTATTTGATAAATCCCAAATAGCCGTGAACAGACTCCAAATGCTGACTTTAACAGAACAGCGCTGATTTCCATGAGTTGAAACTTTCAGCCCTTTCTCTCTCAAAATTTGCAGTGAAGGCGGTGCCCAATTCCCTGATGATTTTACAGGGAACTGGATCAGCTCCATAAAGTTACCTGGTAAAGATACACAGATACTGAACACCTTGCCAAGTATTTTTATGAACTGATGATGGAGAACCACGCTAAGATCAGAGATCACCTTTCAAACCTTTTGGCCTAAATGTACTTTATCTTGGATTTAGAGTGTATCCATCAAACTTTGAAGTTTAGAAATGGACCAGCTGGGGTTTTTTGAGTCCTTTCACTCTGTACAGTAGCACTGCTGTTCAAAAGAATTATTCCAAAATCATTCAAGGTTTTATTTAACTGTAAATATTTATTTTTCATCAAAGGAAGGGATTCCCAGAGGTGGGCAAGGCATCCAGCTGGCAGCTTTTCAACAATATATTAATTTTTTGTACACCCTTTTCCAAGCTGTGCAGTCAGCAGGAGTCAGGAGCTGTTGAAGACAAGGTCTCCTGCAAAGGGCAAGTTTCTCATGGATAAACACGATGGGGCATATTCTGTTCTAGAAAGGATTTATCCTGATTTTCTTCTCCCCCAGACCAAAGGTTTGATTTCATTATAAGGCAAAGCTAAACATTTGTTTCCAGTAAAAGCAAAGCATTTTGTAGGCTTCTGAATATTTCATCAGAGAATCTTTCCCTAATTTAGGTAAATTTTCCAAATAGTTTATTTTTACAGTAGGATAGGAATGGAAGCTGGAGTTTGAGGCTCCTCCAGGAGACACTAAACCTCTGTGTTGGCAAACATGAGAACAGCACTGCACAGATGTTCCAGACAAGGATGGACCTGCATAAACACGGAAAAAAACCCCGTCCAGTCTCTCCGGATACTGAATTGTACAAGGAGCAAAGCACACAAAATTAATACAGCTCATGATACTGAAATAAGATCAGTATTTTTACTGAAATAAAATGTCAGTCAAAGTCTCCAGCTGCTGATACAGAGTGTCCCAGAATCCCAGGATTTGGATGAAAACCTGTGTCAGCAGTTAATGACTCACTTGCAAAATGGGGTGATTAATTATTCTTCTGTATGACCACCCGTGGATGCTTTAGCTGTGGCCTGGGATGGATGTGTGTTAGTGCTGCATGACAGCAAACTCCAATCCAGGATGAAAGACTGGGATGTAATTAACATTGTACGAGAAAATACCAAGCAAAATATTAATTGCCTACACATCATAAATTTGACCCACGTCAAATCACTCTGTGGCCGTGCCAAGGAAGGGAAATTTTGCAGATTGGTTTAAAGAAGAATCCAGTCACTCTTCCTACCCTTGGAGGGTTATTTGGATGAACGGAGAAAATAGGTTTTTTGAAATTATTGGCATCCCAACACTAAACTGGGTGAGGTAGAAAAGTTCGGAGTTTGACTGGACCAGATCCTCAGCAACCTGCTCTGGTTGCAAGCAGCGGATGGGCCTGAGCGGCATCTGGGGGTCCAGAGGGGTCCTGTGGAGACACAAAATGCTGATGGTTTGCTGATGGCTGAACAGAGAAGGGCAGGTTTTAGTCATATCACAGGGTGAAGAAAAATCTGGGACTTCAGCATAGCCTGGAGGCATAAACACAGGGAGATTTGCAAGTGGATATAGAGTCAGTATTACTTAAAAACAGGCTACAAAATGAAAAGGCAAATAGTGTGGTGGTATTTTCCACAATGTTTAGGTACTCATAGGTCTAATCAGCCTGGGGAAGAAAGATGAATAACTCCATTTAAATCACGTTGAACCAGAATAGGTGGCTCAAGAGTTACATGAGGACTAAGCAGATCAGGAGAAAAGCAAGATGAGCAAAAGGACCATGTGAGGTTCAGGCAAACCCACCTGACCCCCACTGGCTGAAGCTCAGCCCCAAGACATGTTTTGCACCACAGCACTGAGGATTTGAGCAAATATTTGGGGCTGTTTATTGGTGTTATCTCCTTAAAGGGAGGAGGGAGGTCCTTGACCCTTCATGTTTTCTGCTTTAAGCATAAAGCCCTTATCAAATCCACACAGAAACATTGTACAACTTTCAGAGTTGTGTTTAGCTGCTTAAATTTCCAACCTGAGCAAATGGAATAATGTTATTTATTTATTTATTTATTTCTCCCTCTACCGCTGCTCAGGGGCAAATACAGAGGCAAATACATAAAGATGGAGCATTTCCCACTGGAAGCTTTTGACTCCAAGTTTGGAGGAGTCATTAGTCACGTCACACGTGCCAAGTCTGGTGGAATTTCGCAGAGCTGCTTAAACTTTAACGAGGGTAAAGAGATGGACCTTTACCTAAGCTGCCCTGAGGACAGATGCCAGTGGTTACCATTCGATGATAATTCATCAGGAATTTAGTTCTCAGCTTCCTATTAAAATACCCCAGTCGGCCAGGATCAATCCCTACAAATCTGCCAGGAAAGATACAACTTGGATCAAACAATAACATTTTTACTCAGGCTGCACAGACACAGTTTGGCTCTGATGTGTTTTCCTGGGTGAATTACAAAAGCAGGATTTGGAGATTCTTCCGTCTCGGGAATTAAATGCTCAGAACTATTGGCTGTCAACTTGAAGAATGTTAGATCTGCATCTCTCCAAAATTGTCTTAAATTTCTTGGAATTGAGCCCAGCTATTAGCAGGGGGTAAATAAGACAAAAATTGACAACAATGTGCATTATAGGGTGAAGCGTGGAAGGCTGAGGTTTAGATGTGAACGGTTAATGGGTTTCTTAGAACTCTCGTATTTGATTTGAAGCTTACCATGTTTTTCAAGCAGGTTCACCTCGGATGATCTCTGAAAACTTAAAAAAAAAAAGAAGTATATTTTATTCCATTTGAAATACTGCAAAAATACAGGGTAGTGTTTATTAATATGGTGTGATTCTGGGGGTTGTGCAAAGCCAGGAGATGGGCTCGATGATCCCTCACCATTCAGGACAGTCTGGGATTCCATGATTGTTGAAAATGTGTTTTAAATGTGCATTGTTATAAGTTTGAGTTGGCCAGATTCAGTTTGGCTCTTGGTGTGGAGCAACGCACTAAAATGAAAATTGCTTGGTGAAGCAGGGGTTAAATATCTGTTTGTATTTCCAAGTGTGTTTGTGTTATTTCCAAAATCTTCCTTTTGTTTTCACAACACACAGTGGGAAAAAAAGTTGTGAGGTCAGACTGGGAGTGATTCTGCATTTTCAGAAAAATTGTTTTTGCTTTATTTTTTCTGCTGCCTTACATGTTTGGACAATAAGAATCTTTTTTCTCTTCTGTGGCATGAGCTGTGCTTTTTATCCTACAGCACCTTTACTAGCGATGAAAAGGCCCAAGAAAAGAGTGATAATTTTACCACAGGTCCAATGAGTGAACAGCACAGCTAAAACATGGCAAACTTGTAAAACACACTATTTCAACAAGTTTCTGAAGAGCACAAATACGAATACTTTGACACAAGCCCCAAGCAACATAAACAAACCTAAATACACATTAAAGCTCAGTTCAACCAGATACCTCAGCCTGAGGTTATTGAAATGTGCTGTAGCCCTCCTGAATCCATAGGTTCATTCACATCCATGCACAGTTATGGGTGTATAAACCCCTTGTCTCAGCGAGCAAAGACAAGCCTTTATTCCCTTCTCTTTATTTGCCTGCTAAAGCAAATTTTCCTGCCTCTCTCTGGACTTCATTTCTTAATGAAATACATTCAGTGGTATTTTTCTGTAGGTTCTGGATGTGTTTCTGGAATTTCAGCGAGTTCCCCCACCCTTCCCTGTGGTGGTGCTGCCTGAGCCTCTCTCTAAGCAGCTGACGGAGGCTTTGGGAAGAGCTTGGCTGTCTTTGCACCAGCTTCAATTCCTTCCCAGTGACAGCACCAAGTTTCACTTTGGAGCCTGAGGTAGGTTTCTACTCAGATAAATCTGCAGACAATAATGATGAATTTGGGCGCACAGATTCTAGAAAGTGTGCACATAATGCCTTTAAAAATTGACTTTACTCAATTGGGAAACATCACCCCACTGCCCTGTCCTGTTTTCAGGACTGTTGTTATGTCCCAGTTATCCCATTTTATATCTGGAAACCTCTGGGGTTTTTATTTATACAAACAATTCTTGACTTTCTATTTTCTCAGGAAGGAATGGAGGAATTTTTAAACATTGTGTTCCCATGATTGCAGGTGTGTATTACGGCACTAGAAAGGAAATTACTGTCATGTATACATGGCTGATGCAGACCACTCAGGGGTCATGATGTGCAATGAGAAACTCCCAAAAACTTTTTTAAGGCATGACTTTAGTAACAAACATAAACCTGAGCCTGAAAATGAGCAGCTGGGTTGTTCCATTTGGTGAGACCACACAGTCAACAAGAGTTGGGCAGAGTTGGAGTGACTTTGGGTTTTGTTTTTAGCAAAATATCACCCACTTGGGCCTAAGACCCCATAGAAATATAATGTAACAGCTTAGAGTCAGTAGCTATACTATTACTAGGTCACTAGGTAGAGAAAACACTAAATGGAAAATATTTGGAATATACCAGCAAGTCCCAGGAAAGTGGGAGAGCAGAAAGGTTTGGCACAGCTTCTCCAGGATTCCTGTAAACGAGGAGTTTCCAAGTTCCCATTGATCATTCCTCTTTGCACCATGTGTATAAAATAGCAATTTGAGGTTTCAGGAGTGTCATGTCTGCATGATGAGTCCATCAATTTTCTTTGGCTGCAGGTTTCCCTTCAGTGGCTGGAAAGTAAATTATGAGAAGCTGAAGGAGAAAGTCGTAAATTACTGGGCTCTGCCAACTTCAATATCCGCAGCCTGATGGAGCCTTGATTTGACAACAATCTGCTTGTCAGTCTCTCTTGCAAAATATTAACACGCTCAATTATCAAATGTGTTATCCAACTGTTAAATCTCATGGATAGAGCAGTCCAAAGTCCAGGGTCAGGCTCCATTTCTCTTCCTGCGGCAAAGCATCTGCTCGGGCTCGGGAGCTGCTCGTTCTTGGGCCGTGACAGCAGCGTTTCTTCAGGGTTAGTAGCATTTTTTTTAGGAAATTCAGGCTCTCTCTATGAGAAAACTGGAAAGAAAGGCACAAGTGCTGTTGCTTGGTTGTCCCGGGTGCAGTTGGAGTTTCTGGGAACAAGGAGTGGGAACAGGATGGGCTCAGTGCTCCCCAAATCAGCCTCTTTGAAGATGCAGAAGACAAATTATGTGCTTTAAAATAGCCCCAAGTTTGGGAGGAAACACCAGGTTACCTTCATTTAAGAGCATTTTATAACTGCCAAATCAGGTGTCTCCTAATCACCAGCACAAAAATCTCATCTTCCTCTGAAAGAGCCTTTGGGAAAACCATCCCACTTCAGCGGGATTTTATCCATTCTCCTGTACTTATCCCCATCTGATCTGTGCCCTGGTGCTGTGATTTGAACCTGAACCAGTCTGGGAGATGGCAAAGAGCTCAAGGAGCTGAGCCCCAGGTTTCCCCAAAGTTTATATGTGCAGAGCAGAAAGCTTTTTCCTCTTTAGAAAAGCAGGAGCCAGTGGTGTATCCAGGAGAGCTGTGGGAGTGCAGGTTTGCAGGAGAGAAGGGACACAGGGCTGCTGGGAAGTGGCCGCTGGTCACTGGTTCCATCCCTCAGAGACAGGGAACAGTCTCTAAAGTTGGAAAGAAATCCACAGTGCAGTAAAGGTGAGTTGTCCTTTCTCCCTCCCCACCCAAAAATCTGAAGTTTAGGATTATTTTACTGGCAATAATGGATTGAATCCATTTAATTTAAGCTACAAGGCCTCTCTCAAAAATCCCTCTGTATTCCTGTGGCTACATATGAGTCCTAAAATAACATCCCTGGTTAAAGAAAAGTTGACCACTGGTTTAGAAAGCTCTGAAACACCTCCCACCAATTCATGTTGGTGAGGTAATTTTATAGATGAGGCACTGATCAATCATTGCATTTAATTGCTTGTGTTGAATTTAAAAAGAAAGTTGTATCTTTAAGCACACTCGTTTGCCTCAGGCAATGGTGATGAACATTAGTCTGTCTCCTCATGCCGTAAATTATGATGGGCCACTGTAGATAAGGGGTTTGTGCTAAACATTAAAAACAGTCACCTGGAAACAAATAAAAGTATGAGTAATAACCACATGCAAATTTATCCCCCATTTATAACGTGCTAGTAAATGCTGACACTTGGAGACAGGGAATGTGGTGCAGGATGAGGATGTTGGGTTTTGCAATTACAGTCCCAATCCATTCTCAAAAGATTAAAGTTTTACACAGTGGTTGTTCTGGGGGAATTTGCTGAATCCTAATATTTAAGATGAAAGCATAATGAAGGATGATTTTTTCTAAAAGAATTGTCTGATAGGCTTGATTTGCCAGTTCCCACTGAAGCAAAACTTTCCTCTGACTTCAATTATCAGTAAATTGTGTTGACCTCAATAAGGGTTTTGCAGAACTGGACCCGTAGCATGAATAGGCTGTTCCGTGCAGAAAAGTGACTGCATGAAAATGGCATCTTCTTACTCATCAGTTCTGCTTCCCGAGGGCACACGAGCTGCTGTGTCTGGCTTTAATGACAGAAATGAGGTTTTGCTGCTCTTTCCTCTTGCAAGACCTTCGGAGCTGGTGGAACCAGGCCAGGAGTTGGTGCAACAGCAGCAGAATTTGGGTGAGAACAGCTGTGTCCCCTTGGTCCTCCACACCCAGAGGGGTGTGAGCCCCTAGGTTGTACCCCAAAAACGTGTGAGCCCCAAGGTTGTCCCACAAAAGGATGTGACAAAATCCAAACCCCCGTCTGCACATGACAATGAATCAACCATCATTTTCCCACTGGGCTACTCCAGACCGAGAGCTTTAAATGCTCTCTGTTTGACATCCTCCTGATTTATTGCGTTTGTAAAGGTGACCTTAAATATTTTAATGGTAATAATTCTTTCAAGGGCTTGAATCAGTAAATGTGCTGTGTTCATATTTTGGCATTATATACTGTAGGCAATTTAATCCATATAAGCAGTTTCAGTGATATTAACACTGTAGGCAAACTGATACTAAAGTTTAAATGTCAGAGAGAGTTTTCATATTACATCTAGTGCAAACAAAGCATTTTTTCTCCGAGTATTGAGGCATAAAATACCAGGAGATAGTAAAGACAGAGTGCCAATGAATCTGAAATAAACAGGAGGTGAAATTTATAGTATTTTCAAATATGTGCCCTATCCAAGGAGTGCTGCAGCTGCACAGATCTATAAAATTAGAGATAAGAGAAAAACCTTGTAGTGCTCCACAATAAATGCACCTCCACCAGGGTATCTATCTGGGTTTCTGTAACTCCTTGGAGATTTACTAATTCACCTTGTATTTATTTCCCACTGTGCATAACATGGATGGTATTTTATATTTCCTCCATTGCCCCACTCATTACGCAGTGACAGGTCCCAGTTATAATCACTGTGCAGGGATGTGCCACCACAAGCCCACCCCTTGCAGAAGGGTGCAAACAGAGAAGGGCCGGGATGACCCTACCAATATTTACCCAGTGGTGTTACGGGAGCTTGGCATCATGCAGGTTTCCATCCTGTGGCCCCCAAGCTCTGGGTGCCTTCTCACACTCAATGGGCAGCCCAGACTTTGCCTTACTGGGGCAAAAAGCAAGAACTGGGTAAAAAGAGGTGCCTTCCATGGTTTCCAGCTTGTGGTGAGGAGCTGGGTGCTGCCCGTGTTGGGATAAATGATGCCTGTGGCTCTCCAGAGCCACTGGCCCAGGGAAGGTGCATCTGAGCCAGCCAAGCACCAGCTCATAAAACCTGTGACAAATGGTCAAAAGGTTTATTGGCCATGTACTGCTGCTCATGACCCCATAAACCAGCAAGGATGTGTGGAAACACGGGCGGTTTGTTAGGATGTTTGCTTGTTAAATAACCTGACTTGCTCTGAAATCTCATGCTGGCATCGCCAGGCTAAAAAGGGGGGGCAACTCAGTAAAAATAAGTAAAGCAGCCCGTGAATGACATGTAGGAAGTCACAGGAGGAGGAAGCACAAGTGCTGTCAGGTGGGGGATGAGAGTGGAAGGGAATAACCACCGAGAAATAAAATTTATGAGATAATTATGCTTTTTTTTCCCAAGGGTTTTTGTCCTTGATTCAATCCCTCTGAAGGTTTGGCACAGCTGTGGTGACCATGACTCCTGGGAACGTTCATCACTATCACTTAGGTGACAGGACCGTGGTACTGGACTTGGAAATGCCTCTTTATCTCAAGGAATTTTGAAGGTGCCTCAGGCAACTTTAGGCAACTGGATATGAGGGGGAAAATCCTGCTCCTGTTGGGATGGTAAAAAAGGTCCTCAGCCTCCATCCTTCCCTGCCTTCCAGGGCTTTTAAGCTATGCCCTGCCAGACTTTGATGAGATATCCCAGATCAGAAACAAAAAGAGCTCCAGACCCCACGGGAGGAAGGGGCAGCCTCTGCCATGAGAAGTTTCTTTCACTATTTGGAAAACTCAAACACAGATAACATATTCCCAGCTGTGTCGTTGCATCAGGGTGAACCTTTTGTGCTCCAGGCTGAAGGATTCCTCCGGAACAGCACTTCTTCCATCAGGAGCCCCCGGGAGCCGAATGTGACCGTCACCTTTTCTGGCCACAGCTCATGGGTCAACAAGTGACCCAAGGCACAACTTGCAGACTCCAGAACCTCTCAAGTTGAAGAGAAAATGAATGTGCTCAAGATCTCATTGCAAATTTCAGTCTTCTGCTGAAACAGAGCCAAGATCTTTAATTCATATTCAGATCCCTAATCAATATTTCAAGAAAATCAAAGTGTAAAGCTCAACCTGTATAATCACGGTTTTGCCTTCATCCTGATTGCACTTAATTTCATCAGGGTCACACTGAAGAGCTCAGGCTTGTTTAATTCTAAACTCCAATGACAGTCAGAGGAACCCAATTTTAATTGTGGCTCTGTAAGACTTTTCAGTCAAAAACAATTAAATGGCTTTCTTTGGCCTCCTTAAATTGACAAACTGTAAATAAGGTATTCTGGAGGGTTGTTTCTCCATAGAAAATGATACCACCATATTTAAAACATATATAGAATAAATTGTGATAACTGCTACTACCTCAATAGATGATAAACCAATAAATTAAAGTAACAGCACATAAAATGATGAATTCTGGTAGACTTAAGGTGATATAAAATAATTGGAGACTTTACTGCTATCTCTATTTTTAATGGGGTTCTGTGGCAGTATGTTCTGGCAGCAGGGCTGGAAAGGTAAATTAATCTTTACGCATCATCATCAAGCAGTGTAAACATGGCCAAACTTAATTAGGACATAATAGATTGTTAAGTGTCTGCCCCTTGGAGGTGAGATTGCTCTGGCAAGCGATTACAGACTATCGGGCAAGGTCTTCTTTAAAAGACTAGTAGTAGCTTTTCCATGCCTCTGACAACAAATCCCATGGAAAAGCCCTGCCAGAGAGGCAGATTTCCATGGTCTCAGGGCCAAACACAGATCTGCAGTGAAATATAATGAAATGTGGCCTGAGATGGTACTGCTTCGGCAGTAAAAACTCTTGTTTTACTGCAAAAAACCAATGCGAGTCATTGAAATCACTTGGGAGTGGGATGGAAGTGCTGGGCCTTCCCAGGTCATCTTTCCACAGCCATGTGCACCCCATCCTGCTGGGCTGGAAAACTCATGGAGAGGGGGAACCGGGCTGAAGTAGGTGTATAAAAAGAGCAAAAATCTTACTTTACATACTGTCTTTGACACGTTATTGCACATTAAGGAGAGAAATGCAATACAGTCTATTTCTCACCTCTATTTCTGATACTGGTTTTTGTCATTAGCAGCTCCGTTCCTGTGTGATTTTATGAGCCCATTGTACTGTGACCTCTCTTTCCACAGCAGCAGTTGAACTCACACTTATATATATAAGTATATATTTATACTTGCTACACATGATCTTGCTTCTTTAATGGACTAAGTTCACTAATTGAACACAAGGTGCTAATTTCTGGTTTAAAAGTAGCTGCAAAATGTAGTTTAGAATTCTCAACTTAAAAGTTTTTTGTAAGAAATGTGGGCAAGCTAATTCTGAAAAGAAAATATGTTTTATTGAATAGTTTCAATCAGTCTGGATTCAATGTCTGTACTGTGCGGACAGCAGAAAATTCAGGCCAGAAAGTGTATTTTAATCTCAGGGGAATTTTACTTGTTTGTGCTTTAAAACTCATTTTGTAGTATGGGTTTGGTGTGTCAAGGTCACGATGCAGACAGTGGCACAAACTGCTCAGACGTAGAGTGGCAGATCTTTGTCACACTGTCAAACACCAAAAGGTGTCTCAATAACTGGAAATCCAACTGCAGCATCAACTTGAATCCCTTGATTACTCCAAGGCTCCTTTTGGAGTTCAACATTCCTGAGTTTATTTCCGATAATTGTGTTAAGAGTTTTCTGCTGCTCAATTGCCTCAGGAATTAGGATATGGTTTTGAGAGCAGGAGAAGGACTGCTCTGCTAGCACAACTCTCCAGAGCAGAAAACATTTCTCATCATGGAAATTATCACAAATATTGTATGAAAAGAGGAAAAAATAATTTCAGAGCTGTGGGAAAGGTCTACTGCAGACCATCATGTTGGACCCATCTTTTTAATCAGGATAAAATGGCAGAGAAGACACAAAATGTTAAGTTCCTAGCTTTATTTGGTCACTAGCATCCTTGCAGAGCAGTTCTGTGTACTTTAATTTCTATTTTAAGTCTTTAATTCACTTTTTAATGCTCTCTTTGCTAATTTATTATGTTTTGCTCTTTGTTTGCACCACCTAAAACTAAACTAGTTTAATCCACATATATCTCAAAGTCAGACTCCACCCCGCATTTCCTTTTCATTTCCACTCTTTGGTAATAGCTTTTACAAGCAGACCAGTTTAAATTCTTAGTTTTGTCTAATTCCTCTAAATGCACAATGATTCTTCAACTGGAAAGGAAAGAGAGTAGCTCGGAATGATCCATATGTTGAAGTACTGTATTTTCATCGTTTAAATGATAAACTTCCCATCAAATATCCACAAATGTACATTCATGACTCTCATCCAATGATCTATTGGCCAGAGGCACATACATTGTTTTAATTTATTTTGGAGTAAAGGTGCTTTCCTGCCGAGTTTGGATAAGCTTGCTATGCACCAAACAGATGTTCAATAAAAGAGACTTTACTGAATATGACAGAGAAACTCAGGGAGAGAGGATGAAGGAAGGAAAATTACAGAATGTCTGGATTCCTGGTTCATCAAACAACAGGCCACACTTTCAATCGGGGCCTTTTATAGATGCAGCAGTAATGAAACAGAAGGACCAGGGATGTCTTGGAAGAAGGTGACACCGACGTGTTGCTCATGGTGGAATTAACTTTGGCAAACCCACTGTGACAGCACACAAAGTCTCCCCATCCTCTGATGCGTGCAAACAGTTCCTCCCATCATGAAAAAACACCTGCAAAAATTCAGTTGCAAGATTTGGGAGAATTACAAGGTCTGGAGGTGGGCATGTGAGGGTTTCCTTCCAACCATGTGAAACACCCAATTTTGCTCTCGGAAGGGAAAAGTGATTCTTAAAACACTCAAGCCTTATATCTATTCAGGCTTTTCCTATTTGGAGAAAGGTGCCATTTAAGGAGGAGTTGAGGAGCACAAAGCCAGCCTGATTCATTGGGAGATCAAAGACGGAATGCTGCCTTTGAGATAAAGATGGCTCTGCTTTGAAAGGTTTCTCCTTTGTTCGGGGATGTCCACCCACCGCATGGGACAGCTCCTCCTGAGAGACACACGAGGAGAAAAGCACCTCCTCTGCCTGCTCCTGGGGAGCTTAACCTCCAATTTTTGGATGTTTCCATCAAAGAGAGACTTCATACCTGACCTTCTCCAGCCCCAGCCTGCTTTCAAGGAGGGCAGCACAATGTGGATGGGCCTCCATCTTGTAACAGAGAATTGACTCAATGATGCAACTTTCAAACCTGGAAAATTTTAACAGCCCACTGGAAACTTTCTTATTCACAAGACATGAATCCCAATATTGATTTCCCGAGGAAGAGGAATTGACATTTTCCACTCAGTTATCTGCTATGCTTGTCCAGGGGCAGTTCATAACCAATTTTCCTTACTCTACCTTCCACTATGGATGTGTCAATGTGGTGAAAACTTGAAGTATTTAAATATTTTTGTGGGCATTTTGGTAAAATCTGATGGTATAAAAGGTGGAATGGCTCCCGCAGGTCCAGGTCCTTCATCAGTGCTCTCCATCCACATTATTTGATGCTTTCAAAATCAGTCCTAATAGTAGTGGAAATGCCTTGGAATGTGGTGTAGGACAACCAATATGTGACCTGACTTGGCTGCTGAGGCTTTCTCTTGGTGTAATGGAGTGGAGAGAAAAGGTAAGGAGGGGTTTCTGGAAAAGAGACCTTTATAATTAAATTTTATAAACTTTCTTTCAGGAAATTCTCAGCTTGGCTTAACTCTCCTACATTCACTTCTTTAGAAGGAACTTCCTTTCTACAACCTACCAAATGTGTATTTTCATGCAGACATAAGATAATAAAAGAAAAGTGAGTAGGCTATATGGGGAAAGATGGCAAAAATTCATGGCAAAAGAGGAGCTGAAGAAAATAAAAGGTCTAAGTCATAACTGGCATCAGACCTAACTACATATTTTTTAAGAAGCTGCTGAGATGCTGACCTGGATGTTTACCGAGCTCTTCCTGGGTAGAACTTGCTGGTTACCAGCAAGCTGAGATGAGGAAGAAAGTCAGCTGTGGGATTGTGGTGGACTTCTCCAAAATACACGTTGAGATTTGTTAATTTGCAACGGCGAAACAACACTGTCCCTTTAAAAATAAATTATTTTATAATTTATTATTAAAACCACCAGCCATTCAGAACCAAGGGTGAACAAATAGGAGTTTGCAGCACGAAGTAGGATCCAGTGTGGACTTACTGAGCCATTACTACGTGTGAGTATCTACAACCAGAAGCACCAAGTCTCCACTGCCACTGATGAATTCACACATGATGCTAAAGTTTCAAAACACTGAAGCCTGGGCAATATTTTTCACAAGATGGATTGGCAGTTTTAATAATTCCCAGATCCCAAACACATATGAAACGAGCCCTTGATGAGAAAGGTCTGATTACAAATAACCTGAAGAGAGATGAAAGTTCGTTTTTAATATCTGTTTTTTTAATTCTGCCTTAGACTTTCAAGAGGCTTCAAAAGAAGGCAAAGACTAGAAAACAGTTTGATTTAATACTGTTAGATGTGTGAAATAAAATGCTGGACAATAAGAGATGTAAAACAAGCAACAAGTGCAAATGACTTAAATCAAATTAAAGAGCTAATTGAAAATAATGGAATTAAACCCTTTTTTGCTTGTTTTTATTCATCTGGTTTTCAGCACTGTTTGCAACAGCATTTTTTTTTTATCTTCTTTACTTTGAAGAACAAACTTTCTCTGCCATGAAAGACAATGATTTTAATCAGGCTCTGAAATGTCATTCTCTGGAGATGTGGATGTTAAATGCCAGCAAGGAAGAGAAGCACCATCAACACAAACCAGCGGGGCAGCCACTGAGCGAAGCGGCCTCGGTGTGTGGAGCTCTGATACAACATTCCGATACCGAGATCCTTCAGCTCCCATCACAGTGATCCTCACCAACACGACCTTGCTTTCATTCTCTCTATATCTAAAGGAATTCTTTTTTTGTAATATAGACACTCACAGCTTCAACTGAACAAATCTCGGACTTCACTGAGGAACCACAAGGTATCCACTGGTATCTCTCTGCTTTCAGAACAGTTTTTGCCCAGATCACCCAATATGGACTAAGCTTCTGTTGGTTTTGTATACTCAACTGAAGGGAAATAGGGTTTACACGAGGGTATTTGGGTGTTTTTCTATCCCTTAAAGCAAAGGAGTGACCCCTCTGCAGTGGGATTGGTGTGACTGCAAACCTGCCTGTGCTGCAGGGAGCTGCCCCTGGGTGTTCCTGGTGTGTGGGAGAGGAGGTGTCCCAGCAGGAACACGACTGTCCTTACAGCTCCTCACAGTCCCACTTCTCTTACCCTGCCCATTGTCCTTGCAGTGCCAGGTTGACTTCTCATTCTCCTCTGTCCACTCCCAAGCCTCCTCCTCATCCTCCAGCTGGGTTTGAGCTCCAGGGTAGGGATGGCTCAGCAAAGGTGCATTTGCCCAAAGGGCCTGAAGCCTTTGGCGATTAGAAATATCCTGCTGAGTAGAATCCAGGATTTTAAGGGTCTTATCCAACTTGATTCTGTGATTGCAGAGCACATCTGCAGGGGGATGTTACCTACAGACCTTGAACGAGGCTTGGCTTTGCAGAGCAAAATTAAACCTGTTATAAGAATTTTGTACAGAAAATTCCCCCATAAATCCCTGTCATCAGTGTTCAGAAAGTTCCTCTCCTTTTTTTGACTGGAAGCTCACAGAAATAACTTCCCTGTGCAGTTCAGAGCTGGGCAGCACAGCGGGTTCAGCTGCTCCTTGGCTTTAGAGGTTATTTTTGCTTTACCCCATCCTGCACAGGACCAAACCAGGCTTGGAGCAACTTGGTCTAGTGGAAGGTGTCCCTGCCCATGGCAGGGACTGGAATGAGACGATATTTTAGTCCCTTCCAACCCAACCCACTCTAGGATTCCGCGATTAACTGTGCTGCCTTTCTCATGGGCAGCCTAATTTTAAGTCTTGCAGAAGAACAAGGGGAAAACCAACTGAGACAACATGAGGACAATTCCCCTGCTTGTGGAAATGTTTTCTTTTTAATGAAATTATTTCCCCTGTGTACTGCTGCACTGCCTCTTCATTAGAGGGACAGGAGAAGTGTGTGCTTGCTCAATGCTCAGCTCTCATGGTATGCAGGGGCTGCATAAAAAAAATCATTCCTGGTGCTAAAAAACCAACCTGACACTGCTCCTTAAGTTTGGTGAAACATCCAATCAGTCTCAGTGGGTTTTTCAGGAAAAGGAATAAATAAAATAACAGGAAGAAAAAAAAAAGAAGGGGGGAGATAAAGAAGAGAGAAAACCCACCAACCCTGGTGTGTTCCCATAATAAAGGGTCTAAAAATGCCCCACTCATTGATGCAAAATTACAGTTATTGTTTATCCTCCTTCTACTTCACACAGCTTTATACAATACACACCACGAAAAATACAAGCAAACAACCGACACATTAGTTAAGAGACCTTCCATTTTACTTTGGCAGTTCACGATAATGGAATTTAATTGTGGAAAAAGCTGAATAATTTTAGCTGAATGTCATTTGGTTCATTCAAACTGGGAATCAGGGACATTTTTAACAAAGGTTTTCAAACTTCTTTTGAAATCAGGAAGCTGCTGAGCACAGATAAGGGGAGAGGTTTGAGGATTCTCTATCAGAAATTTCAAGGTTTTTTCCATCTGCTTTTTCACATTAACTGGTAATTATCCAGAAAGGCACATAATAGTGCAGAAATGACAGAAGCTGACAAAGGTTTTCCTAAGATATGTAAATTGTCAGTGATAGGCAAGGTGCAACAGAAAGGCTTTCTACAGTACAATTATTTATGCCAGTTTCATTTGCTTTTAGGTAGCACTGATGGTTCTACCCCACCGCCGCCTTTATCACAGGCACTGCACTTTCCCTCACCACCAGCACACAGGGAAGGTGGCAAAAACTGAGCTTGGAGCTTGGTGGTCTCTTCCACTGCTTCTATTTTCTATTAAATACATGCACGGGGGGCTGTGTGTGGAGATATTTCTAAGGAGTTTGTTATAACCTTCCCTTTCATTTCTCATGCTGCAGAAATAAATAAAAAATGTGATCCTTCCCAGTGAAACAGCTTCCACGTGGTGGTGGTCTCAGAGCCCACCTTCCTCACAGCAGCTGTTTGAGGGAGGAGGTGTTAGAGGGGACACTCAGCTGTTTGTCTCTGAGGTTCATTAGCCCTCTTTGCTAATTGCCCAATTCCAGCAAACAGATGAACCCCTTAGAGATGCTCAGATAAAGCCACTTCCTCCAGCTCTCCTTGCTTAGGGCTTCTCTTGCTGGGGTTGGAAAGGTGGGTGGTGGGATAATCACTTTATCTGCCTTAAAAAATTCAGTGTGGGAATGTAGAATCATGGAATAGTTGGAGTTAGAAGGGACCCCTTGAAGGTCATCCAGTCCAACCTCGCTCAGTGAGCAGGGAAGGCCAGATTTGGGTACTCTCAGCTTATACTCCTTAAGGGAGGAAAGATCCCCTCTCCCTAAATTGTTTGCTCAGTCTCAGGAATTATTACCCCTGGCATTACAAACGTGCCATCCCCTTGACCTGTCCCAGCAGGTCACCAGGCTGGGCTCCAGGTCTTGAACAGGGTTTTACAAGGGAATGTTAAGTCTCTGCTGCACAGGTAGAAGGATCGGGTTTCGATAAATATCCCTTTGCCAAAGGAGAGGTTGGGCTGGGCTTCTGAGTCCTTCTGGGAACTTAATTCTTATTTAAGTAAAGAGTAAGGGGCTGTGCACGGGAGAAATTCCTGCCTGACCTCCCCCTCTTTCAGCTCATATGGGAATTACAGGTTTTAATTAACCTTTTCTGGGAATGGGACTTCCCATGTAACTTCACATCTAACGAGAGGTTATAGGATCTTTAATGGATGGAAGGACTTCAGCTGCTGTAGTGACGACAGAGGTGTTATGGTGGGATAATCACTTCCCATCAGCACCTGAGTGATGTTAAATTACCCTGATGGGAGGAGTTTCCATGTGTTTGTGGGGGTGGAATTCACTTCCTTTATGGTAATATTCCCTCAAGGTAATGGGTGCTGAGAGAAAGGAAACAAGATGCAACACAACAGATTTGTATAAAAAAAATCCAACAAGATTGCATTTGAAAGTCAATGGGCTTTATTATCAACTGTAAGGACCTTCTCTCCTATCTGCAGCTTTGTTTTCCCAAATCAGGGAGGTCAAACCCATGTGAAAGGCTTTGGGATGGATGGAGGGGAGGGATTTCACCCACCAGAGCCACTGGGCTGCAGCTGGTGCCCGACGAGTGTCTGTTCCTGCAGGAACCAGCCTGGGCTTACTTGTTTTCCTTATTTTATTTTATTTTTTAAAGACAGATTTTCTTTCAGAGGCTTTTATGCCATAAAGATTCAACAAAAACTTTCAAGAGCTTCTTTACTTGGTCAGTGCTGAACCCCACCAGGAGGTGCCGGCTCAGGGAGTTTGTGTGAAACATCCCAGCAGCTAGTTTTTGGGGGCTGCAGCCCCAAATAGCTCCTGTGCCCATGCCCCCTTTTGTCCTCATTCCTCTTAACTCCCAGGACTCGATTTCCTTTCCCTGTGCAGCTCCTGGTAGTGCTCAAAGGGCAAAACCAGCAGCTCCAGCTGCTGACACTGGGCTGTAGCTCCACTGGGTGCTGGAAAAGCCGAAACAGGCATCAAACACGCCTGGGTTTAAGTAGAAGTCGATAAACTTTTAATTGCAAGAGGAAACCCCAGCCCATGCCCAGGGGAGACCCCAGGGCAAGATGAGGTGAGTGACCAGGTCCCAAGCCCAGCTGGAAATGGATTTTGGGAATAGGCGGGTGAATTAAATTAGATGTGTGGGCCAGCAGCATCCTGCTGATACTCACACAGAGCATTTAGGACATTAAAAAATTGCCTGAGTGGTAATTATGTCCTTAAACTTTCTGAATTTCCTTTGGTTCTAGTTTTTTCAGGTTTCTTTTTTTAAATAAAGTTTAAATTAGATCAAAAACCACCAGGCTTGTGAAGATGGTCCCGGGTGGTTTGTGCACAGCAGAGCTGAGGACTTTGGAATTGTCATGCACAGACATCAGGTGAGAGCTGGCAAAAGCACTTTGAAAAGGCACAAAGGCACTTAAGGACAGGAACCCTGAGGATGCTCAATAAACAATCACAGGAACGGTGCTGTGAATGTGACTTTGCCATTGTTACACATTTCTGCTCCTGCTTGTAGTGACGTTTTGGACACTGTCTAAATACATGGAAACGGCCTGGATGCATCATCTGGATTATCTGATGTTAGTTTGAGTTTTAGGGTTTTTTTCTGCAGCCTCTTGGTAGACTTTGAAAGAAGAAAAGGGAGAAAAAAATTAAACATATTTCAGGGTAATTGAACTATGTTCATATTAACTTACACTAAAATTATTTTTAATTAAATGAACTTCCCCTGTTTGTAGCTGGAAGGTACTTGTGTGAGATAAAAACTCGATTCTAATAACACTGAGACTCACCAGCACTTAATTAGCATCACAACTCAAGGCAGAGGGAGCAGGAAGGCGAGCAGGGAGGTGGGTCTGTGCTGCTGGGTGGGATTTTGGGAAGGGATGCTCAGCCTCCATCCCAGAGCCCACCCAGCTCTGCCAGGAACACTGGGAGGGGAAATCACGCCTAGAATTTGACATAGTTTGTGGCAAAAGCAATTATAATTAACATTATATTAAATATTAAGTCAAGATCATAAAATGTTGATTGGTCCTGATTAGCTGCATAATCCATAATTAGAAATCACTGCACCCTTCAGCAGGTACTGTAGTGCCTTGCCTGTGATTTCACCGCTAAATTAAGCGAGAGTGATTCAGCTTTTGCCCTGAATTTTACTCCTGCATTTCATTTAGGGCAGAAGCACACTCAGGTAAAGAAAGGCACAGGATCTGTTTCCACTCAGGCTGCTCCCAAACTCTCCATTCCAAGGGCAGCTCCCCATCCCTTCCACGCCCGTGGAGAGGCAATGGCCCAATTGCCCTTGACCATTCTCAGCTCTGCTTTGGTTGTGGCTAAAAGATGTAGGGAGAAGCTTTGGAATGGCCTGGGGGAGTGCTGGAGGGGTTCAAAATCCGTGTGGATGTGGCTTTTGGGGACACTGGGTAGTGGTGGCCTTGGCAGTGCTGGGGGATGGCTGGTCACAATGATCTTAGAGGGTTTGGACCTAAATGGTCCCACGACTGCATGGAATTCTGTATTCTCTGAAAACTCCTTGTGTATTTCCTCACCCCAAAACAGCGACTGCACAAGGCTGAGCTGAGGCCGTGCCCTTCTGGCTCAAGCCAGGATGAAGCAGCGTTAGGCAGCTCCAAGGTAATGATTTATTTTTGGCGCAAACTCGGAATACACCTCAGGACACCTCAGCAAGGAAGGAGCAAAAGGAGATTCTTTATTCTGATTTGATTTTAGAAGACCAAACCCATCTGTGCCTTGCTTATTAATGGCATGGAAACAGGGACCCTTTGGGGAGGATGGTGGCTCTGGGCTGAGGAGCTGCTGCAGGAGGGTGAATTATTTGGGGTGTTATCAAGGCTTGCTGCAGCAGCCCTGCTTTCCCCTAATTTTATGGGTCCATTTATCCTGGATATCCATTTGTAATGGATAATGTCATCATCACACACTGGGAAACGCTCAAGTTTTGTTAAAGTAAAGAACAAAATCCCCTAAACCATGAGGTTTTATGTCTTTGCTGCTAATTTCAGTCACTGCCTTGGCTGGAGACCCAGCTGTGATTTTCCACAGTAGAGCTGGATAAAAATAATAAAATTTGGTGGATAAAATCCCAAACCCGTGGCAGCCTGGCTGCTCCTGCTGGAGCTCCAGCAGCCCCCTTGCAGCCGAGCTGGTCCAGAGGGACCCTCGGAGGCTGCGCTGGGCACCCGCTGGCAAACCCAGGGCTACAGAGCGAAAACACACTGTTGTAATTTCCTCTTTTCCGAAGGCACTCTGGAGTCCTAGGGAAGAAATCTTTTCATTCCTTCTGCTGTTATCTCTTGCTCTGATTAGCATTGCCTGGGAGTGGAGCTGAGGTTCTGGGCAGAGCCCGGCGCTCTCAATCAATTAAATCAATGCGGCCGTGACGCTCCAGTGATTTTCCCTAACCAAGGTTTGGGCCTAAAAGGAGGGCACAGGGAATCACAGGGAGTGTGGCTGCTGGGCAGGTGGAGAAAAGCAGGAGAGCTGGGCTGAGGGTCCCTGTTTCCCTGTGATGGATATCCTGGAATGCAGCCCCGGACTGGGTCAGGGAGGTGCTTGCACTCACGCACTCATTCCCTCAACATTTTAGTTATTCTCTTTATTGTGTTAATGACTATACTTTTATTTAAATCAATACAGTTTAATTTCGAGACATGCATACTTATTTATTTCTATTAAATATATATATATTTAATAAATTTGAATTTTAAATTATTAAGATGGCAGAGACCCTCTCCATCTTTTAAGAGTTACTTTTGGCTAGTCTGGGGAATCCTCTGCCCTGCCTGAGCTCTTCAAGCAGCCACGTATCCTAAGGAGATCTTTATCTGTCCCACTACAAAGCATCCAAACCCCACTCACATTCTTGCAACAACCTGAAAACACCAGCAAGCACCAGAAAACGCTCCCAAACCTTGTGTATTCTTTACTGAAGCATTGAGAGTGTAGGGGCTGCCTCTGAGTGAGCAGCTAAATAAATAAATATAAAAATGTAAGAAGATTCCCATGCCATGACTATCAAAACCAAGGTATTTCCACTCTTTCAGCATTTTCATTTGAAAAAAACAAATTGTAAAAAAAATGAAAGCAGAATGTCCTCTCTCTGTGTCACCCTCCCCTGGGCAGGCGTGCAGGAGGTGCTGGGCACAGGGTGCTGCATTCCCAGTATAAAACTGGATTTGCATCTCCTGCCTAGGATGCACAGCAAATCCCTCCATCCATCAGACAGCCTTTTGGCTTCCGGAATACTAAAAATGTCTCTTTTTTCGCCTGCAGAACCAATTCATTAACTGAGAGAAGGGGCAGCAGAGCGAAAGCCTGGAGCTGCTGCTCGCCCTGGAGCTGGAACATCCTTTGAGCAACAGCAAAGCAAGACAAAGCAAAAACACCCCTCTAAGATGGCTGCAAAGAGAAGGTCTCTGCAGTCCTTAAACACTGAAGACATTTTCATTTAAAAATATCTACTTAAAGGCAGGTTTAATCTCAAACCAGCATTTTCCACTTAAAAAAAAAATCACATGCGCGCAAAAAAACCCCACCTTCAAAAATGTCTCGAGTTATTTCTCCTTCAATTTTTTTTTTCCAATTAAATTAATTTAAACTGAGTGAAAAATGCTTTATGCCCTAAGAGCCTGAAACCTCTGGTGTCAGCTGAAACGGGCACTTGTGCTCTCAGCTTCAGCCCTCGCTGCAGGCACCTCTGCTTTGAAGCCTTTGAAGTGTTTGTGGCACAGGAAGAGTCTCTCCTCAGAGAACACCAGTTATTTTACAGATATTTAATGTGCAAAGAGTGCCTGCCTGTGTTTGGGTTCGGATAACAGGGGTTTTACGAGGCAGGTGGGAAAACGGACGGGAACTTGCAGAACAAAATTGAAGGAAAAACCACCTTGAGAGCGGCTCTGAGATGCTTCCCAGCCTTCATCAGCACCATCCTGAAGATGCGGATGAAATGATTTGACCTTCAGAAGGACCAAAACCTTTTTTTAGTGCCTATAGGATTCATTCACTCTCCAAGCACCAGGATTCCCTTTAGAGGAAATAATGCCACAAAAAAGCCTGGGAACACTGGGAGCAAAGGGGCTGAGGATGTTTATTTTGGGGCTGTGATGCAAGAGCCCTGCAATAAATTTGATTAAATGTGATTAATGGTTGGATTTTGGAGCTAATTATTTGACTCATGTAATGACCTTGCTTGTCATTTCAGAGGCAGCGCCTCTGCCTGCATTTCAGGGGAGCTGATGCAAAATCTCCACCTCAACACGCAGCAGGACCAATTTTGAGGCTGATTTGTTTAAATTGTTACATTTCCCCTCTTTTTGGGGGAGGCAGGGATGTTCAAAAGTTGATGCCTCTGTTTCAGAACAAGCCACATTTATTCGCCGTGCACTGCAATTATTCCAGCTTGTAACCAATGAGGTTTAATTCATATTAAAATCTTAAATCAGCCAGTTCAGCCAATGTTATTTGAGCACTGATGGTTTGTTGAATGTCTTCTCCCACAGACTGGTTTTTAAATAGAAGAAAATACAAAAAAATTTCTTACAACATCTGAAATGGAAAAACAATTATGTTCTGTGACTTTACAGAGTTATTTTTGAGGACATGTAATATATTTTTGCAGAGTCCCTGTTCTAGGAGAGGCTCCTCCTGCTCAGTGTTTGTTGCTTCTCTTGATGTAAACACAAGGAAATACTGGGTAATGGATAGGGAAACTAAAGAGATAAGGAATATAAAATAAACCCTCTGTTTTTCAAACAATCACCCCTTATGCTACTTTATTTTTAATTTTTCCAGCTTTCCTGGAGCCGTCCTTGACTCGGCCAAGACCAGGTGAGACGTTTTCCTTCTTTGCAGATCCTGAAATTTATAAAGGTTCAATCTACTCTTCCGTAACCAAATGTTTACTACCTACCAGACTATTTTTTCCTTTGGTATTTCTTTTTAGCAGTAGTCTTTAACCCACTGATTCTTTTAGGTTGAGCCAAGGGTTCATCTGATCTATCCGGAAATACCAAGTTCCAGGAGATAAGAGCATCACCTGCCCTCCTGACAATTCCCAAACTAAATGCAGCACTGAATCTTGGCTACATCTCAAAAATAGGTGATTTTCATTTTTTTGATTTAAAGAGGAGGAGAGAATACTTGTTGGAAAAAAAAAAAAGATGAGAAGGAAGAGAGAAGATCAGTGAACGTCCAGCATTGATTTAGAAACAGGCTCCGCCAAGCAGGAGGAAAAGGACCCTTTCCCAATCCATTCCATTTATGGTTATTAGTAGTGATACAGTATTTCTCTTGGCTCCCAAAAGGAAAAGTGGGGAATGAATTAGGAAAAAAAATACATTTCTGCAAATAATTTTTTTCCAATTCAGATGTTTTTTAGGAAACGAGGGGGGAAAAAAAATCTGCTTCTCAAATGTCAAGCACTTGAAAGACTAAAAATACATCACCGGAATAAATAAATTAACCCAGAAGACAGGACTGATGCTCTGCAGGCATCAGGGATTAAATAAATTCACTAAATTCAAAGTGGTATTGCAGATAAGAGCTCTTTGTGCTGCAGCATGTACAGCTTATTGATTCTGGGATTGAGGTGCTGTGCACTCTTGTAAAAGGGACTCTGCCTGATATGGCTTAATCCTGCCGTAATGCACAGCCCCGTGCTCCGAGCATGGAGCCCGCTCCCCTTCCCCCATTTATTTTAATTTGGTTTGTGCCTTCATTTGCTGTCCCACATCTGTGCCCTCTCCCCCAGCCTTTCCCCGGCACTGTCTGAGGGACAAGGGGCACTTCGGGAGGTGCTGAGCCAGCAGGATGGGGGCTGGTGCAGGAAGGGGCCGTGGGCATCTTCCACAGAGATGTAACGCTCCAGCGCTTCCCTTTTCTGTCATGTTTTGGGAGCACTGCAGGGAAGAGGGATCCCTGACAACGCCTGGATCATGCAGGGACCCTTGGGGAGCAGGTCCAGTGGGGATCCTGGTTCTGCACACTCACATTTTGTTAGAGAAGCCACCAAGGCAGCAGGAATGTGTCTGGCCAAGGTCAAAAAACAACCTGCCCAGATAAGACAGATTTTTCTGGACAAAAAAAAAGAAAAAGTGGAAAGGTTTGTAATAAATCCCAGAGGGGCTGTTCCACACCTAGCTGGAATGAAGTTGGGTAAGTTCCAATGTACCTGTTTTCCATGGCGCTGGTCAGATTCTGAACTGCCAAAGTCACTCCACATTAATACAGAAGAACGTTCAGTTCCTCCTTTGGAAGTTCTCCTGGTGCTCAGGAGCTCAGGTCTCCTCTGCAGGTTGCTCTGAAGGGCCAGCAGAGCTCTCCAGACAGAGAACTTCATCATTTCCCAAGAAAGACAAAAACATACCATTCTCTGGAGGTGTGAGAAAGCAGCTGGGCAGGGCAGTGATGCTCTCAGGGTGTGCTGGTCCCCTGAGCCATCTCTCCTTGGGTGAGGTGGACCCCAGCACCAGCATCTTCCCAGCCTTGGGGCATCCTTGGGTGTAGCTTTCAGAATCACTGGAAAAAGAGCTGATCTGACCAAGGGGAAAGACTTTTATTATTAATTGTTGTCTCTTAGGAATGAGGGAAGAGCTCAGGGAAGAGCTCCATGGCATGAAAGAAGGTGCTACAGGGACTTCTGGGTAACCTCCCCAAATCCCTGTATCTCCCTCAGGTTTGGCAAATCTCCCAATATCTTTCACCAAAATCAAGCTCTTAATCTCAAGACACCTCTCCTTTCCTACGTAAGGCTGCCTCCTGAGCACGATCCACAGGGCCCGTGTTTCAACACCCAGGATTCATTAATATTTCCTGCAGAGTGCTCAGTAAGTAGCAAATAAAGCAGGAAGTGCCCCAGATGTTGGAAAGAAAAAATGGAATTATTCATTGCTTACTAACATCAAATGCTAATGTGAGAAAAGCATCCTTGAAGAAATCCTTGACTAAAATTCATCAGAGTGATGTGAAATCACTGTTTTAATTATGCATTTTGAATGTATTTATTAGTCCCGGTTCTGATCTGACTTACAGATGTTTAGCAGTGATAAGGGTCTGCTGCAGCCTTCGGAATTACTCATGATTTATAATGACAAAACTTGGATCAGAATTAGGTCCTTGTCACTACTCTATAATATCCTTTCATCAAACTTCACATTCAACAGATGAAAGCGACCGTGGTTTCTGCAATTTCCAACTCTACCACTGAGCCCATGAGTTTCTTTTTTGAAATTTCTCCTACAGAAATGATGACTCTCACAGCAAATTTTGTCTGCTTGAGTTATAGTTGCCACGAGAAACTTGAGAGCAAAGGAATTGGACTCTTTAATTCACCGAAATGGTGTGTTTGGCCTTGTGCTGGCAATAAACATGGAATTTTAATGGAGGAGTTAATTGCTTTAATTATGCAACTCTACAATCTAATTCTTTCTTATTGTTGTGACTATTAGATATAGATCTAATATTGAGAGATTTTCCAAACCTGTGGGAGATCCAGAGATTTGATGAGGTTACCCAAAAGCTCAATACCAGACAACAGTTGGAGTGTGCTCGACACCAAAGATATTCGAGATAAAACACCCTCTGTTCAAGAATGATTCAAAGCCGTGTGGTTTCTTTCCAAAGAATGATGGAATTTGAAACTATTGCTTGTTCTAGAGCTGATCCAGAAAGAGCAAGTCTCCAGGGACGCTTTACTCCCTAAGGCATGAATGCATGATTAAGCTAAATGTATTCCATAAATGCCTTGATGACATTAAACTAAATTTTTTAAAGAACAGATGGAGAAAGTTAATAAATATTTCATTCTATAATATAAAACTCTCTTCTATATTCACAACTTCAGGGATCCTCAGCTTCACAGATATCAATAAGTCTGATGGATTTCTTGCTGCATTCTCATTCTTCTGCGCTGGTATCTCTTATGGGATCATCATTTCTGCATGCTTGGATTGTTTTATGGGATCAGTGAAAGGCAAGTGACTGTAAATCTTGACCTCTTCTGCTCCTGGATTATATACTTTTATTCTTTGTGACCATAAGTGTTCATCCCCACATTGAATAGATAATTAAATGACAAAAATTATTCAAAGAGAATTTATAGTGAGAAATTATCCCTTGATGAACTGAGGGGGAACAGGCATAACCCAAGGAGAATCAGGAAAAAAAACCCAGTTTAGAATGGCCAAATAAAACACTAAAGTCTCTGTGTATTTGGGAATGTCGTGAAACATCTATTCACTTGGAAAAAAACATGATTTTTACCTGAATATCCCAATTCTATTCAAACAAAATTTCTATTAAGGGAAAACAGTGTGGATGTTGCTTAAGAACTGTAGCCCAAGCCTGTTATTCATATGAAAGAACTAATCTTTACACGGGGGAATTACAATTTCTCACTCTGTGTATGCCATGAATCTTGTAAAAGAATAATTAGAACTTGCTCCGAAAGGAAAGAAACGCCAGACTTGAATAATATTTTAGGAAGAGCGTTAACAAACATTTTTACACTGCCAACAATCTTCAGCGCTTCCTAGCAGAGATTTACATTCCATTATTAATTAACTGCACTGAGTCAATAGTGTGACATAAAGCTCGGGAGATGTGAGTTGAGCACAAACTCTGACATCCACGAGAACGGCGCATTTTGAGAAGTGTGATTTAAAATTTATGCAAATGAGCTCAGCAAGCAAGGACCCAACAAACTACTTCAAAGCACCACGCTCCAGCCCGAAAAACATGACAAGATCAAATCTTTGTCACTTCTCAAGTGTCTTTACAAACCTCTGCATATTCAGGATAACTTATTTCACCCCCAGTACGCGGATAGTTTTGGTGGAGAATTAGGAGGTGATTGCTCTTCGTAGGGTCACTGCCACGTCAGCCAACCACCTGAGTGACTGCAAGAATTTAAATGCATTTAAATGTTATAGAATTTGTCTTTTTGGATCTAACTCTTGTGAGGTGTCTGTAGAATACAACGAGGTTCCAGCTGAGCTGCCTGACAGCGTTGACCAAAACAAAGCCAAAAAAAATACCAATGCTATTGTCCCCACTCCCATTCCCCCAGCTCCCACCATCATTCGGTTTTTGGGTTGAGAAGCTTCCCAAAACTGTGTCTAGGGAAAATATTCAATTCAGAGTAATGACAAAAATTATTCAAAACAAATTTATAGTGAGAAATTGCCACTTGAAGAACTGACGGTGCACAGGCACAACCCAAGGTGATATCACAATATCATGTGCTTGTCACCCTCCTTTTCCCTCAACCAGGATCATCTTTCAGATTTTGGGTTGGGAATCCCCACAAAAGTGCATCCAGGGAAAAAAATGCAGAGTAAAGCACTGCTGTAAAGAAAAACTAATTAATTCATGTTATGTTTCATGCCACAGAAATTGCTTTATTCCCTTATTGAAAGTTAGCTTAGGTCCAGGTACATTTGTATCTTCAGAATCAGGGCTTTTAAGGAAGAAAAAAGTTTCTCATGTTTCCCGACATCCCATTAAAATGGTTGTCCTTTGACGTCAATTAGAGACAGCTAAGAAAAAAAATCATCCTTAATTGCTTTTTAGAAATAGACATTACTGCTTGCACTGTCACAGCCAGATTCGATTTCCTTTTACAAGAAACCAGGATGCTGGGAATGCTGTAAAACTCCAGCTCTGCTGAATATGGATGTGGAGCTCTGCTGACAGAGAGCTGCTTTCCCTTGGGCTGCAGAGAAAACTGGTGCAGACCCAACAAACACGCTGAAATATCTCCAAAGTGGGAAAAGGCTGGAGCTGGATGTTCAGCTGGGGCTGGTTTGGGATGGGCAGTGCTCTGGACACCTCTGCCCTGGAGCCAGGCTGGAAGAGCTGGGTGTGTTCACTTGGAGAAGAGAAGGCTCCAGGGAGACCTCAGAGCCCCTTTCAGTGCCTGAAGGGGCTCCAGGAGAGCAGGAGAGGCACTTGGGACAAGGGATGGAGGGACAGGAGGAGGGGGAGTGGCTTCCCACTGCCAGAGGGCAGGGTCAGATGGGAGATTGGGAAGGAATTCCTGGCTGTGAGAGTGGGGAGGCCCTGGCACAGGGTGCCCAGAGAAGCTGTGGCTGCCCCATCCCTGGAAGTGTCCAAGGCCAGGTTGGATATCCCAGGTTGGCCTGGGATAGGGGAAGGTGTCCCTGCCCATGGCTGGGGGTGGAATGGGATGGGTTTTAAGGTCTCTTCCAACCAAACCATCCTGGGATTCTATGGATGCTCAGTTCTCCATCCCTGCCTCCCCGTAAGAGTGAGTGTAACCTATCCTGACAATTATAGCTACAAAAATGATCAAGTCCTCAAAACTTGAGTGTGTTTCTTTACAAGGAGCATCACCAATTTTCTCAAAGCCTTCTCCACATTTGTCTTACTGCAGGGAATCCATAATGTCTCTGCCCACCAGGAAGAAGAGAAGTCCAGAGAGTAACACCAGGGGCACCCCGGCGGCGGCAAACATGAAGGACCACCCGTAGTAGACGTGCACGGGGTCATCATCCAGGCACTTCTCGCTCCTCTCCAGGAGGATGTACTTCTGAAAGTCAGCTGCAAACTCCTTCCACATCACAAAGAGAAACACGAGCAGGAGAAACAAACCCCCTGGGAAGAGAGACAAAACTGAGTTAGTGTCTGTGCAGGAAATACAGGAATAAAGGTAAGAAAAGATCACAACAGCTTCTCATCCATGCTCTGCATCAAAGCTTCGTGTTGCAGAATTGTTGCTCCTGATGTTGCTCTGCAGGTTCCTGTGGAAGCCGAGGCCACTCGCCATGGGAGAGCTCCACACCATAGTGAACAGTTCCTGCCCTCTGACTCCTTGTGCTTTGACCACCGGCACTTCTGAAGGCTCTGCTCCAGCAGGATATGACCATGGAGAAACCACCAGAGCAGGGCTGACGTTCCCAGCAAGGACCTGCATTCTTCTCTCAAAGGTGGGATATTTCACCTTTTCACTTTTAATTTCTCAGAGATGAATGAAGAGACACCAAAACTTACTTCTTCCTTTTTTGTATCTACCCTTCCAAGCAGTGTCATATCCAATTCCCACCAGGAATGCAAAGATGCCGGGATCAATCCTGCTGATGGCAAAATTCTGGCACTAAACCTGCCACCCCCAGAGCCAGCAGAGCCTGCAGGGCCAAGCAGGGCCAACACATTATGAAGTGGGAAAGGCCCACAGCCATCTGATATTAATCTTAGATGGGCTACTAAATACCAGAATAATAACAAGAATAATAAGCAGCTTATACCGCAAGGCTCGAAGCGGATGACAAAAATTAGAGTGGCCCAAATCTCATTTACTGTGTATCATTAAAAATATATATCTATGGTGCATTTTAAACTCAACATCCATTAAAGCTAAACAGTGATGGTGTGATGACAGGTCTGAAAGCAGTTCAGAAATATCTGATCTTGCTACTTCACAGGTAGAAGCTGCTATTTTTAAATGGTGCTGTATAACATACAGATATACACACACACACACACATATGAAAGAAATACATCACAGCTTATATTATTTTTATGGTTCAAGTGAACAGCTCGAAATTAATTTAGTTGACAAGTTACCACACAGTTCTGTGGATGTGTTGTGGCTTCTGCAGGATTTAATTTCTCCCCTTGCCATTTTTAAATCAAAGGTAGTTGTGGTGTGTTTAATTATTCTTCCTGGCAGCTTATACACTCCAAAATCCAGCTCTTGTGCTAAGGAAAGGAAAGGGGTAAAGCTTGACGTTGATTTATCTGCTTAGGGAGGTTACTGAATCTTCAGTCAGAGAAAACACGTCTGTGTTTTACTGTGATTCTGTTTATAATGGTTATAAAAACATCTCAGAGACAAAAATAAGACTCACATGAAGGTAAGGGGCTTCAAAGTCCTCACTAGGAATGAGATAGAAGTTGCAGTTCCCCACCCCAAGCTGTCACATTTGCTAAACTGCCACCCATGCCCTAAAAAAATGCAAATCAATCAAAAATTGGTGTAGCCATACAAATAGTCTTTACATCACCCCACGCTGATATTCCAGCCATTCTCCCTGACGTGGAGGAGTCCTTGTTTTTTCTGGAGAGGCAGGCAAGGAGTTAAACAGCAGCTGCTGGAACATTTGCATGTTCATTGAGGTTTTGATACCACTTGAAATTAAGTGCACAAATAAATATTTTACACTTACTATGATAGTTGTATGCTTAAAATACCAATTATTCTACTATAAGAAAACGATGGCATGTTCAAATAGTCGCATGTCCTTTACAAAATACAATGTATTGATAAGAAGGCAATTAAGTCTTTATTACCAATGTAATTTAAAATTAAATTAATTAGATAGCAACTGAACCTTGAAAAGTGCTCCTTTAAAGATCAATTTCTATTTCATTAACTTATAATACCTACCGTAAGAGACGCAAATGAAAGCGCAGCCCCAGTGGGACAGAGAACGTGGGTATAGAAAAGTACTTTGGAACTGTGCTTTAAATAACCAGGAATTCTGTGTTGATTTCTCCCAGGACAATTTAGATGGCCTAAGTCTCATTTTTTGAAGTAATCAGATCGAAACCTTCCACTTCTTACTGAGAAGGGTGTGGGAAGTCCCATGTGTGGGTGGCAGCATCCCCAACCTCTTCATGAGATAAGGAATGGGAATTGGTCCCTGCTCTGGCCTCAGGAGAAGCTCCAGGTCTTGTATGGAAGGATTTATTATTAAACAGGTACTGGAGGTGATGGCATGGCATGGCATCTAAATTAAGAATGTTTTCACACTCTGGGCAAATGACAAGAATATGTAAAGCAAGCAGCCTCTTCCCTGGAATAATTACAGCTGAGCGATGAAGAATCCCTGGGATTTGCACCATGTCCTCGGTGGGAAGAGAAAATCAGAAGGGCAGGTGCAGCCAAAGGACGGTGGGAGCTCAAAAAGGGCAGCTCACCGAAATCTGCTCAGCCAGAAATCCTTGTTTGGAGCAATCATAAGTATCCCTGAACCTGCCTAAAATTTGTCACACTTACAGCCATCAGCAGCCTCTTCATCATGAGAAAATCAGGAAGTTTCACTCCCGTATTACCAAAGCGTTTGGCCTTTTTGGTTTTTTGCTGTTGTATTTGGGATTTTTCATCTGTTGAACAGGTTTCACTTTACTCCATCCTTTCTGGGGCTTTTAGTGGAAAGCAGAAAATCATTTTTCTTTCCTGCCAGCTTTGGATGTAGAGACCAATTCCTTCCTGCTTTGGGTGGCAAAACGAGAAACAGGAAAAATGTAGTTTTCTGCCCTAAAAATGAGACTGGCATTGGCACCCACATCAGAGACAGAGGATGTGTGTTGGGTTTGGGTTTAGGTAAGTGAAGACCTCACCAAACCTCGTCCCCATGCTCCTCTCAGCATCCCTGTGCTTTCTCCACTGGAAAATTACCCAAGTGATCCCTTTCCTTGTCTCCTCCCTCTCCTCCTTTTGGCTCTGTTCATTAGGATGGTACTGGGAAAAATTAAGTGCGAAACTCCATCTCCAGGCTGATGAGGTCAATGGCATCTTCTGGGGAGGGGCTAATTGCCAGAAAATTGCAGTGGGGTATTAAATCTGTCTCCTTTGTGCGCTGCAGATCCGGGAGCCCGGAGCTCCATCCCCCTCTCCCAGCGGAGCTGCGTCTTCCGTGTGGGTAAATTGAAGTGGAGCTTTTCCCTTCTCTCACTTTATTTCCTTGTGACACCTTTATAGCTGCTAATTGTGGGGACAGGTGAGTGAACTCAATCTTTAACTCTTATTCTGGGGAAGCTACTGAACTTTTGTGTAATCTGCTAATTAGGAGAATAATGAACTTTGACTCGTTCTCCTCTCTCACTCGTTGCCTCTTAAGGATGTTAATAACGAGGAAATGGAGGGATGACCTTCAGCTGCCCTTCCGTAACTGTCAGCCTTCACTGCACGTGGGGAGCCTGAGACTGCCAAAGTGGAGCTGCTCCATTTGGGAAGCAGAATCTGAGCAAAAAATCCAGCACTTTAACTCACAAGCCTGGGAAACCTGCCTTTTTTTCCATGCTGTTGGGTCACACTGAAGAACAGGTTGGTCCCGCCACGGGCAAGGATGAGACTCATCATCCCAGGTTGCTCCAAGCCCCATCCAACCTGGCCTGGAACACTTCCAGGGATGGGGCAGCCACAGCCTCTTTGGGCTACCTGTGTCAGTGCTGCACTTCTAAGTCTGGTCTCTAAAATGCCCAAAGGAAAAGAAAACCGAGGAGCATAAGGTAGGAAAAATGAAAGAGCACAAGCAAAGTTGTCTCAGCAACTCAAAGAGCTTCCAGAAGCTGCAGCAGAGAGCTCACCCAGCCCTCTTGGTGACATTGTGACAATTATCCAATCTCTGACTACTGAAACAAGGGGACAATTAGGCACCAGGCAGGATCTGCCACCCCTTGGAAGTGCTGAAGCTCATTCCGAGATGGCAAATGCTGGGAGGAAAGCAGCACACTGGCTCTTGGCTCATGTATTCCGGGTGCTTTTGGGAGCAGTCTGGCTGGGAAAACTGCTCAGCTGGGGCTGTGGGTGCGAAAAGGCAGCACCAGCAAATGTCAGATGGGCTCTGGCTCGCCAGAGCCACCTAGTAGAGGAAATCCAGAGAAATGGCTCCAATGCTTTGGAAGGGCTCTCAAAAACACCTCCCATGGAGCAGTCCATTGGTTATGGGAGCTGGCAGTCAGATTTGCTCTCTGGAATGCACAGTAAATAAAAGGCATCTCAGAGGGAAATCCAAAGGGATGCACTTGAGCCATAATAATCCTCGCCCTTCGGTGCTGGATTCCCCCTGAGACAGAGGGACACACAACCCTCCTCAGAACCGTGCTGGGCTGGTCATCCATAAATGTCTGGGAATGCATTGCACCAATAGTGCCTTTAGAGCCTTCTGGTAGAAAAAGTGACATCATTTTGCAACGAATAACCACGACCTGTCCCAAAAGTAGGGAG
Organism: Rhagologus leucostigma; assembly: GCA_013397725.1. NCBI lineage: Eukaryota > Metazoa > Chordata > Aves > Passeriformes > Rhagologus > Rhagologus leucostigma. The sequence continues at coordinate 287,249 of VZTD01000230.1, read as the reverse complement.
TTCATGGGCAGAACAAAGGTGCCAGTGAAGGGTTCCCTGCGAGGCCGGGACATCCCGCAGTCCTGGTGCTCCATCTCCCCATCCAACTGCCAAACCACATTCCCACTCTGCAGATTGCCAGCTTTTTCACACTTTTTCAAGGAGAGATCATTTCTGCAAGGGAGGTTAATTAACACTGACCCGCAGGCCATGGTTAGAAGAGAAGAGGCACTTTCTCCTGCATCATCCCTCCACATCCCGCTATCCGAAGGAAAGGGATGGCTGGGGACTTGAGGCTGTGTTAAATCTATTGTTCCTACTGCTTAGTGCAATTATGCAAAATATTTTTAGAAGGGATAACGAGAAAATAACCATGGAGGGATGCAACCCAAATCCATCCAGAAGCCAGGGCCAAGCAGGATCCAGAGGTCTGAGATCAGGATGAGCCTCTCCCGAATAAAAGGATCAGATGAAACACTAAGGAAACTTTGCTGAAAAACACATTGAATCCTTCTGCTATCATTTGAATGGAAAATACAGTAGGAAGTGTCTTCCAGCTGAACTCGTTCCCCTGAATGACTGTTAATAACAATGATTGCTGTTCAGATTGAAGCTGCATTAATACAAACTTCAATTTTAACAGCAGCATCTTTGTCTAATGCCAAGAGGTTTATGTGATGCATAATCAGCTCTTCTAAAAAGTGTAACATTCTAAGCCCCAGCCTTTTAATCAAGGAGTAGTCAAATAAAGTGGAAAAACAATGAAAAAAAAAAAGAAAGACGGCTGAGTATTACTCGGCATCCTTTTCTGTGATATTTCTGCCCAATTTGCAGGCTGGACACACTCCTCAGGGACATCTGCTGCCTCCTGGGAGCCTGGACTACAGATGGGAAGAGAAGGCTCCCTGCCCTGGTACAGCTCTTGGATTACTATCCATTACGGATCACAACAACCCCATGGAAAACTACAGGCTTGGGGCTGGGAATCTGTTTGTGGGAAAGGCCCTGGGGGTGCTGGTGACAGCGGCGGGACACGAGCCCAGGGGTGCCCCGGTGGGCAAGAGGCCAATGGCACCTGGGCTGTCCCAGCCATGGTGTGTCCAGCAGGATCAGGGCAGTGCCTGTCCCTGTGCTGGCACTGCCGGGGCACCTCCAGTGCTGGGGGCAGCTCTGGGACCCTCAGGACAAGAGGGACACTGAGGGGCTGGAGCGTGTCCAGGGAAGGGAACGGAGCTGGGGCAGGGGCTGGAGCACCAGGAGCGGCTGAGGGAGCTGGGAAAGGGGCTCAGCCTGGAGAAAAGGAGGCTCAGGAGGGACCTTGTGGCTCTGCACAAGTCCCTGACAGGAGGGGGCAGCCGGGGGGGTCGGGCTCTGCTCCCAGGGAACGGGGACAGGATGAGAGGGAACGGCCTCAGGCTGTGCCAGGAGACATTCAGGTTGGACAGCAGCAGGAATTTCTTCATGGAAAGCATTGTCCATCTCTGTCACAGGCTGCCCAGGGCAGTGGTAGAACAACGATCCCTGGAGGAATTTAAAAGTTGTGTAGATATGGCACTTGGGGACACAGGTCAGTGTCAGGACCATTCTCATTAAAAATTTTCATTAATGTTTTCAGGCCCCCCAAATCTGGGCACACTCAAAGCCCAAAGTGAGAGCAAAGACAGTGTCTCATGTTTGATTCATGCCAGATATGAGGAAGCAGGAGCTGGTGAAGGATCTGTAATTAAGCAGTGGTTTTTCAAAGAAAGGCCTGATTTCATTACGAAGTTCTTCACTTGGCACAGCTCAGCTGAGCTCCAGCCTGTGGCTGCTTGAGTCATAAAAGAGCTTTTTTCTGAGTTTGAGTCACTGGTATAAATCAAGTATTTCTGCTACTGAAGCCAGTTATTCCTCTAAAATACGGAAAAGGAAAAAGCCCAAGTGATAATTCAGTAGAATCATTGGTAAAAGCAGTGGGAAAAATGAATAAATGCCTATTTTTAATTCATTTTCCTGCAGTGCCACCGTTTCATCTTTTCAGGTCTCCTTAAGCCAGCCCTCTCATTTTGGATCACAGGGTTTGCCTTTCATCACTCCGTGGGTTTCCAGCTCTATCAAAGCTAGCAGCAGAGGCAGGAGCAGCCCAAATGCAAAGCCTGGCTTTGGGGAACTGAGCGGGGCTGATGCTGCCCAGGTTTAACACACCTGCAGCCTTCACTGAAATAAAAGGGTTGCATACAGGAATAGTAAAAAAAAGTGATTTTCAAAAATCTCAGCCTTGCTAGGACTAAGAACTGTCTTGCTAAAGCCTGGCTGAGCATAGAACCATGGAATCACAGAACGGTTTGGGTTGGAAAGGGCCTTAAAGACCGTAAAGGCCATGGACAGGGACACCTTCCACTGGACCAGGCTGCTCAGAGCTCACAAGGATTTAATTCCAGTGGAGAAGAGGGCAATCATTTGCTGCTCGCATCAGAGCCCCATCTCCCATGGCAGCACCTCATCCCCACCTGCTTCCCATTCCAAAGCCACCCTGCCCCGGCCGTATCCCCTCACCTGAGAGCAGCAGGAATCCTCCCCCGACTTTGTAGGAGCGGGGGCTGGAGAAGGGGACCCCACACACCAGCAGGAGCCCCCCCACGAGCCCGGCAGCCATGGCCAGCAGGATGAACGCCGTCCAAAAACCTCTGTACACTGCAACAGGAGCAAAGCCAGTGAGAGGAGAGGGAAAGAGGCTTTCTTCAACCTCAGAAGTCTTTTTCTTAATGATGCCATGTTTAACTCCTGCTTTAGCAACAGTAAAACCAACAACCTGTGACGCTGCTGTGTCAGGCAGAGCCGAGGCTCTGGCTTTGCCAGGGCACCTGGGACAGCCACGGGTTCAGGGGGAATGTCATGCCCTACAGAATGGGACTGGAATGAGGCCATAGGGTTGGGACTGTTTGCCAGGGAAGCACACCACAAAAGCGAGTGGGAGGAAAGGACATCGTTCTTAGCTGTGCCGGGGCGTGTGGAAAATCTTGGCAAGAAAGGAAAGAAAATAGCAAAATTTGGAGAGGTGGAATCGGACCACAGCTTTGTTCCACTTTAATTAACGCTTCGGGAAGGTGCCAGGCTCCCGGTTTAAAATAAAGGCAGTGTTTGTTGGCAGGACTGCAGGGAAAGCAGGAGCTCATGAGTTCCCCCATTAATGGCCTTGTTTGGGAAAGAGAACGGGGCAGGGGAGCGGCTGCCTCTCCATCCAAGGAATTTGGGGGTTTTGCTGTGGCTTCATACAACCACGCCAGGCAGAGCCGATCAAGCCTGGTCCATCACATCCCACCAGATCAGACAGGATGGGATGCAGCCCACAAATTTAATTCTCCCAGTAGCCAAGTGTCTTCTAGACACGGCCATAAACCTTATCCAAAGGTGGTGGTCTTCCAGCAGAGACCCTCTGATACCCTGCTCCCCATCCCCTGGTTTATCTGATCCCTTGGACCACCACGTCTCGCCCTGCCTGTTGTTTTCCAGAAGCTCCAGCTGGATTTAAGCCGAGCACAAGCAAGTGGGTAATGCTGAAATGATTCACACTTGAAAGTAAAATGATACAGAGAAGATACGTTTTCCTCATTTGAAACCATTTTGTCAGGAGAGCCACTTAGGGAGAGATAAGTATCTTGAACTCTCCAAAACCACAGAATTCATTTTCATGTTTAACCTCCCGTCACCCGTTTCTCTCAGGGAGCCTAAGAGGATGCAGATAAGGCAGAATTATCTCTGGAGCAGGTAATAGCTGGAGGACCCCTCTCCCTGGACAGCCTCCTGTTTTGTCAGCGTTTGCAAATGAGGATGGGCTGGTTAGAAAGAAAAGGGTGTTAACTTCAGAAGTGGCTGCTCCCCCCGAGGGCTTTGCAGGGGATTGGGGCAGAGGAGCAGCCCGGTGCTCTCTGCCCAAAATGTGGAGGCTGAGCCACCCCCGTGCCCCCAGGGGTGACGGGGACAGGCAGAGCCCGCAGCACCCCGGGGTGGATCCCCCCCTCCCCGGCACCTTCACAGAACCCTTAAGGTCGGAAAAGACCTCTGTGAACATCGAGATCGTCCCGGGACAGTCTCAGGGGACACGTCTGGGAGGCGGCTGGGGAGGGTTTCATAGCCGGGCTGACAGGCAGCGACAGATGCCTCCAGCGCCCTTTATTTAGGACGGAAAAAATAGTGTGTGTTGATCAGCGGCATCGTTCAGAACCAGGACGCTGTGCCCGTCTCTCCCAAGCAGAAAATCCCACTGATTATCCCGCGTGTTTGCCGCACATCCCGCACCAGCTCCTCCTCCTCCTCCTCCCTCCACAGGTCCCTCGTATCCATTTGACACCACGGAGCCTTCCCCGGGGCAGGAATCCTGCACAGCACAGCCCAAGAAACGAGCTGCTCTCCCTCACATGCTCCTACTGACAATATTTTTTTAAAATTAATTTCTCGTAGAGAAAAAAAAATTAAAAATAAAACTAAAAAAAGGTACTGCTTAAAGGCTAAGGAAAAGGTCAAGATGTTTGTTTGTGCAGAATGTCTGCCCTGCTTCCCCGGAGGCAAGGCAGACTGATGCACACTATTTAAAGAAATCAATTCATTTCAAAAAAGATCATTGAATTAATTCTAACTGCTGCCACCAATTTAGCAAATTAAAATTCCTAACAGCAGCTGATTCATTAAAGAACTCAGAAAATATAGAGAAACATAAATAAAAAGGGACCCGTTTGAAAGGGAGCTCTCCAACTGCGTAGTGTTCAGTGCATTAAAAATAAGCCAGTCACTTACGTGGATTTTCTAACGATTTGGTCTTTAACTGATTTTCTAGGGCTTGTTTATTTTGTCTAGCAACAAATCAACACCTGAGCTATCCCAGGAAACCAGATTCTGGGACTGTGAGCACTGGGCTGGGTTTGGGTCTTGCGGTTCCAGCTCTTCCCAGTGAGTGAGGAGGCGGGAGAGAGTGGATTTATCCTCCTGCCTTACTCATAGGAGTAGGTGCTGAGCACCCAGTGGGAGGGAGCAGAGCCCATCCCAGCATGGCTGGGCTGGAGCAGAGAAAACGTGGGAGAACATCTCAACGTGTGCTTGGGGCAGGCAACCAAGCAGGACTGGTTTGTAGAGGAGCTTTCCAAAGGAGAACCACAGCACTGACACACATCCCAAATCTCTGCCTGATTCCTTGGAAGAGGAGCTGCTGGGGGAGAAGGAAAGAAACTCACCTGCAGTTGTGTCATACGAGGGATGGGGGAAAGGTCCGAGAGCAATGGGCATGGGGAAGAGGTAGCCATGCATGCAGAACTTGGGGTGTGCTTGGCTGGCTGGAAAAGATGAAAAAAAAAGAATTAAATCCCTGTTTGCTTATATTTCCAGCAGAATCACAGTTACAGGATTGAGATGGTGATGGGCTCTTGTGCAAAACCTGCAAAACCCTCAGTGACATCAGAATGCTGGCGAGGAAAAAAGGATAATAAATCTTGGTTAGAGAGAAAAATAAAAATAGAAATAAGAATTATGAAAGATCTGAGACGGCTTCTTGCACATCTTCACATCTTCATAACCTGAGTCTGAGATGGACAAAAATCATGAAAGATGGAACAACTGAAGTCAGTGTCAATATTCTCATTGCTGTTTTCCTCCAGAGAATGTGCCTGACCACCTGGAAGGGTCAAAATGTTTGGGTACCAGAACAAGGTACTTCCAAGACCTCCAGCTGGTGAGAAGGAAAAGCACAATTAGAATGGAAGTGCCCCATCAATATTAATACCACTGAGGCTTATCATGATTAACAGTAATAGAATGAATGTTAAATGAATTAATTAATGGTTGGCCACTTATTTAAATATGTTCCCCAGCTCAAAGGAGCACTTTATAATAGGTGGACATTAGTTCATGCTAAATTGACTATGGAATACCTATTGAATTAATTATTACATCCACGAGAGCAGCAAATTAATTTGCCATGATCAATCCTATTACAATAAATACCTAAAGAAGTAGCAAAAAATTTGCCAGTTATCAGAGTGACTCATTTTACTTCAGGTAAAATTATATTATGTATTTCCATATAATGTAATTCAGTAGCAAACTCCCTGTCTCAAGCCTGTCCTTTTTTATCACAAACTTTCCATGTGAAAAACCTCCCATTGTTCAGTTGAACGGTGGCGGGAATTATTCCTGCAAGATTTTACAGGAAACAGGTCAGGGGCTGGGGGACAGCAAAGTCATTTGAAATTTTAATCACTGCAGAGTAAATTTAGTGTGGGAACCTGCATTATTTTCAGGGAAGTGCCCTCTGAGGTGATTGTGCTGCTCCACAACCACAGGAACATCTTCCATCGAGGCCTCAGTGGGCACAGGGCCAAGGTTTTTGTGGTGTTTAAAGCCTTTGCAGAACTTATTTAAAATCTAGGGGAGTTTTATCCCAAATCCTACTGTAGAGTTGTGGCTCCCAGCAGGGCTGGTGCCAGGCATGTCCTGGGGTGGTCTCACTCCTTTCCTATTCCTGGTGGGAGCACCTGGTTCACTGGGCCAACCCTTCACTGCAAGAGGGCCACCAGGCTGACACCCACTGGTGTCACAGAACAGGTTTCACCCTCTCTTTCCATTTGTTTTTGAAGAGTGAACGTGTTTTCCAAAAAATAACGGATTTTGCATCCCTCTCTGTTTATTCTCAAGTGTAATTTCAATGATCTTAAAAAACAAAACAGGCAAGATTTTAAAATAAAATGGCTTTCCATGGTACTACCACTGGTCCTGAGCACTCGGGGACACCACACATGTGCCCTTCCAGCATTTTCAGTGCTGAAATCAGTGGGAGCTGGGAATGATGAGCACCTGGAAGGCAGAAAACAGGGACAGAAGAGCAATGCCAGGAAGGGCATGGGCTCACATTGACAGAACTTTGCTGAACACAAACATGAAGAGGTATTGGGAGGGAGGGGAAGGAAGGAAGGGGTCTCCTTGCTGGTGGAAGCCACCACTTCACACAACTTTGTAGGTGATAAATTAAATGGCATCAAGAGGTTGCAACATTTCTATGAACAACCCTCTGAGAGCAAAATCCAAGTCAAAAAACGAGCACGGAAAGGGCACAAAAAGAGTGACCAAGGTTTGCTTTTGAGAGACTATGAGAATGACAAAAATGAAATAAAAAGCATCTCCGCATCCCTGGGAGCACTTCCTGTGTTTGTTTCCCATTAAACTGAGGGAATGTTGTGGACATGGAGTGGTGGCATTGTACTCACTGTACCAGAAGGTCCAGATGGTCTCGGGGTGGCCCTCGCCAAAGAACCAGCACCGCCAGAAGAAACCCTCGTGATGGAAAGTGAGGATCTCCTTCCCAACCTCCGTTGGAGTTTCAGCCTGGGGAGGAATGAAAGTCCGGGCTGAAGCAGGAAAGACCATGGTGCAAAGTGTGTATGTTTTGCTTAGACAGACATTCATTTAATTTTTTATTGGGTTTTAATCTGTTTTTCGCATCAGTTTTGGAGGGGTTGGGAAACACGGAGGAGCTGCTCTCCTTGACTTTCTGCCATGTCACAGCTACGAAATGTTCTGATAACGAATTGTCCTGCAGACCTGCACAAACCATTTACCTCTTTCTCTGCTGTCCTTAAACCCCAGCTGGCCAGAGCTGGATGGGAATGCCAGGGAGCCGGGCCTTCTGGGTGTGTTCTACTGCTCAAATACCCTCCTCCAACCCCCCACATCAGACCTGCCAGCACAAGGTTTTGGTCTTTCCTGAAGAGAGGATATTGCAAAGTTTAGTCATGGAAGATTTACCAAAGAACTATTAAAATTATCCTCAAAACCAGTTTTATCTTCCTCACACACAGGTTGGTAAAGGAGACAGGACTGTGACAAAACTATGTTTTACGATGGATGGGGAATGTCCGTAGAGGAATGGGCCCTGTGAACCAGAGAAAGGAGATGGGACTCAACAGGGAGGTGCTAGAGGTACTTACCCTGTCACAGACTGGTTTGGGTGGGAGGGGGCCTTAAAGCTCATCCAGTGCCACCCCCTGCCATGGGCAGGGACACCTTCCACTGTCCCAGGTTGCTCCAAGCCCTGTGCAACCTGGCCTTGGACACTTCCAGGGATGTGGCAGCCACAGCTTCTCTGGGCACCCTGCGCCAGGGCCTCACAGGGAAGAATTTCTCACCAGTATCCCTCTGGCAGGGGGAAGCCATTCCCCCTTGTCCTGTCACTCCAGTCCCTTGTCCAAAGTCCCTCTCCAGCTCTCCTGGAGCCCATTTAGGCCCTGGAAAGGGCTATAAGTTCTCCCCAGAGATCTTATGCTTTCCTCGCCTCGATGTTTTTGTGCATCACATCACGGCAGCTTCCAGAGTTCTGACCTGATTCTCCTCTTACTTTCAGGATAAAATCCTGACTATGACAAGGGGAGCATTCAGCCCTGAATCTTCCTCAGCTGGTGGCTCTGACTTGGTGCATCCACGGCACATTTCACTGAGCTTGCCAGAGACTCAGCCCATCCTTATCTGTAAGGGACAGGATTTGACAGTTTAAGAAAGGGCAGAGAAGGTAAAAACAGAGCCTGTTATCCACAACCAGTAACAGAAATAAAAATAATAGAAACAGTGTCTGAAATAGAAATAAAATAGCTCAGAGGGAAGAGTAAGAGCAGTTCCTATTTCTGCCTGGTGCTTTTGAAGTCACTGCCTCAGCGTCAGGCTCCCCAGCACTTGGCCAAGAGCATCTCTGAAATGTTTGAGATGCTTATTCATGTCATGCAGTGCATCATCTCTGCTCTCTCCACTTTAAAAAACAACTGCAATGTGAAAAAATTAACACTGTCACTTCCCAAGTGCACGAAAACAAGTGGCACTTCTCTGTCTCTGCCATCCCCGGGCTTTACTGAGCCGCTTGAAACTAAAGACCCTGTCTTCTGCTTCACTTCTCCAGGCATTTTTTCCATCATAATTTTTTTCTTTTCAATAGGGAAAGTCGTTTGGAAACATGACTCAAGCAAACAGTGCCCTACATTTGATTATGGGATTCTGAAATGAAAGAAAAATATTTCTTGCTGGCATCATGATGCTTACCCAGGGTGACTCACTGCACCAGGAAAAAAATCAAACCTAATTGGATTGAACTTTGAAGTAACAACAAGGATCTTCCTGTCATTTTGCAATGGAAACCACACATTGATCGGCACAAAAACATTTCGGGGGAGTGGGTGGCTCGAGGAACTGATCTCGTTGTTATTTCATTGAGGAGTTAGACAACAGCAAGTGCAGCAAAAATCCAACTTGAGGGATCTATAAACAAGCAACACCAGCCCTTAGCACTAAAATATCAAACTGTCCCTCGAAAATTACATTTCCTGCTAACTAAAATCCTATACAAATCTTACTTTGAGGATATCCAGGCCAGTGGTTGGATGGGCAGGAACTCGTGTGCTCTGTGTCTGATGTTCACTTTTGCTTGGTGTCTGTTCTGCAGCTGTATCACTTCAGACGGAAGTGATTGCCAAGCCCCACACTTTTAAACATGAACTAGTTTTAAACGAGGAAACTACAGAGGGAGAAATCATTTAATGGCAAATATCAGGAGATATCTTTTGTATTTAGAGGGAAATGCTGTCAACAACTAAAGCTCTTACATTTTTGCCTTTCATTCTCTAATGTTCATATCTGCCAGATTACAGAGGTGCCGTCAATGTTTCCTTGACACACTTTACTCCAGTCAAAATGCTCAATATTATGAAAAAGATGATTTGGATTTTAAAGAATTTAAAGTTTTACCTCAGGCTGATTTTTTACATTAACAGGTCACTTTCATTAGGCATAAATATTATCACAGATTTCAAAATTTTCGATTTGAAATTATTTAGGTAAGTTCTTTCAAAGCACAAGATTTGAGAGCTCACCCCCCCGATGCTCAGAGTGCTGTTCCCATGCTCGAAGACCCCGCAGGTGTCCGTGGCCAGAAGCCAATAATCCGTCCCAAAGGCGATGAGGAAGAGCAACACCCCCGTGCCTCCGAGGATTCCGGCTGCCAGGGCGGCTGCTCCGGCCTTCATGGGGCAGCAGGGGGGAAACCAGCACAACTGGAAATCAGAAAAGGAGGAAAACCCCCAAGTTTCCCGGGTCTCTGGAAGAGCAGGGCCAGAGGAATGCTATTTTTGGATGTGGATAAGGATCTCCTGGCTGGTGTGAGTTTCAGTGGGTGGTGGAGCAGGACTAATAAAAGCAGATGACTGGCACAAGCGAGCAGCTGTGGCATTAAGGATCATGACAAACAGCTATTGAGGCAGAGCAGGGAGCCGTCCAAGGGGACACATGGCAGCTCCTGCTGGAGGAGCGGAGCCCTCAGGACGTGGCTCTGGGTCACGAGTGCAGAATTCCTGGGACACTGGGGAGTTTTTCCCATCCCTCCCTGCACGGATGAGCAGAGGTGGACTCAAAGGTTTTCCCCACACCGTGGAGTCCATGGTGTCCTCAGCCACTGCAGTGACACCTCTCACTGTGTCCCACAAGTGGCACTTCTGGAATTTGTGTCTCCTTCTTCCTCTGAGTAAAACTCTGATGTGGCTTTTACAGAAAGTAACCTCAGGGATCCAAGAAAAACATTAAAACACTGGGAGATCTTAAATATCCCGGCCCTCTTGGAAGTGATGCCATCACCACCTTTGCACCAGGCAGGTCCACACGGAGCTGGACAAGGAGCACCCAACCAGGTGCACACACGGACACACCGGGGGTGTCCTGCAGTTGTAAATTATGTTCTCCCTCCTGCCACGGAAAGGTGGATTATATGGATCCGTACCCCTCCCACCCACCCAGCCCGCTGTGGGAGAAGTGTCTCCTGGGAACAAGGACATTCCTGCATGGAATTTCACTGCCATTTGCTTCCCAACGTTTTTGGCTTCTGTTGGAGCATCTGCTGTAGATCACTGCCAGGAACGAGATGCCAGACTAGGAAAATTATAATTTCTGTAGGGCAATAACTATATTCCTGTGACATGCCAGGAGGCTGGGAGAAGAAATTTAAATTACAGTCAAAAATCAAGTTCTGATTTTCTAACCTTAGCTTTAGTCATGACCTGCTCTAAACAGAGGGGGAGATGATGTTGACTTCCCTATCCTATGGGAATTGGTGTTGCCAAATTAATTTCCAAATCAATCTAATATTTAAAGTTACCTGTGAACATACGAGTATCTCAAAGCAACTGCACACTGGTTGCGGAACCTGGAGAGGGTTGAGGAAAATTTTGACTACTCTTTTTCTTGAGGCCTACAGAGTGATGAATGCGCTCAATCTTCTATAAGCACAACAGAATTTAAATTATAATAATTTATTTTATCCTCTGCATTGTCTTTCTTAAATATCGCGTCAGACCTCTCTCCGTCACTGTCCCAGGGGCAGAGTTGCTTCTGGTTTAAGCTGACCGTGAGCATGTGGGGAATTCCACAGGATCCAGGATCCAGAGCATTCCCTTCTCTGACACAGGGAGAAAGGAGAGCTGGGACGGGGTGCAGACTCAGCATCATGCAGGGTCAAAACTCAGCCACAGAGCTGGGATTCTGCAGGAATAAACACATTCTGTCCATCCCAATGTTCTGCCATTCCACTGGAAACACTCCCAGCTACTCAGATGGGTTTCCATGTGGGTTCCAACACTCCCTAAGCTTCCACTCATCCCATTCCTACACAAATTACCCTTTCCCACCTCATCTCAGCATATCCACTCCTTCTCCATAGTTTTGAACAGCAATAACACACCCATCTCACAGTCACTGGTGCTCCACTACGGCAATGAGGTGAGCTCTTTGTATTGAACATAAAATCGTTGATTAAACAGAAAGCACAACTTATCTATCACCCAAATAATCCATTAGTGCGATTCCAATCAGCTGCCATTTAACTACCACACAATCCTGGTTAAACCTGTCTGAAGTGACAAGGACAACTGGTTGCCATCTCTTCTTGTGATCTCCTCCTCAAAGCTGGACACGACAGACAGGAGCTTTGGCAACGCTCAGAGGAGCTGGGTGAAAACAAGGATTTGCACACCAGGAGTGAGGATTTTTTTGTAGCTCACACTGCAATTACATAAAATTAAAATGCAAAGTGGGTACTTGTGTATTTTTGTTTTAAAAAAGGGATTAATGCACACTTCCACATTTCTGGGTGTGTTTTGAGCCAGCTGTGTTTGGCGCTGCTGTTTTTGTGCTACTGCACATCCCAAGTTAGCACTGTTTGCCATTTGGAACTGTCCTCAGGAATTCTGGGTCCCACTGGCAGAAAAACCTTGCATGGCTGAAGCAGAGCATTGCTGGTGCTCAGCCTTGGCTCTTCACAGGATGGCTTGTGCCCAGTCAAACATCCTCCAAATTCCTAGGCTGTGGAATAGGAATTGAGTTCTCAAGGTTGAAATGTCTCTCCGTGCACTGAAATCCCACTCCTGACAGGTGTTTCTTTTCAAAGACAGGTTGGACAGGGATTGGAGCAGCCTGGTCCAGTGGAAGGTGTCCCTGTCCATGGCAGGGTTTGGAACTGGATCATCTTTAAGGTCCCTTCCAACCTAAACCATCCTGTGATTCCAGGATGATTCCGTGATTCCTTGTCACGGCCCCAAGTAAGTGCTCATCACCTCCAGGATCCAAAAAATTCCTGGGCAATGAGACCATGTGGTCTCTCCCACAGCCTGTAGAAAGTGGTAATGATGTTGGTTGTCCTGTGGAGCCTGCGTTGGGATCTCTGGAATGCCACACCAGAGCCAGGGGGGTGAATTAACAGACCAGCACCACATTCCATGCAAAGGCAGGCACAAATACCATTTAATTCCCAAGGAAAACAACGCTCCCTTTCCTCCCTTGCCTCTCCTGGTGCCAGCAGGGACCTGCATTCAGCATCCTCTTATCCACAGAGGTCAAATTATAGTGCCACCGTGGGCAGCTCCAGGACTCCAGTGGATGGAAGAGAAAGTTGTATCCTGAGCATTTTTTTAATTCCTAATTCACTCTGAAGATTTTTTTTTCCCCTTAAGCTTTTAAACCAAAATTGTGACTCTCCAAAACATACATATTCTAGCAAAGAGCTGGGGCAAGTCAGCTCAGATTTTTCACAGAATTGGGTGTTTTACCTTTGGATTGATCAAAGACTCCATCAGCACAGCCTGTGTTATTTCCTGTGGTTTGATCCACGCTCACAGAAAAATTTACATTTCATGTAGATAGATCAACATATTTTCACTCTCTCATGTGGAAAGCAGAGGATTTCTTGGAATTTGATAAAGAGATGAGTTGTCAGGGCTGCCTTTGGAGACTTCACTTTGTCCAGAGTCCCTTTGGAGATCTGCAGACCTTTCTTCACTGGAGCTTGGCCTGACCGTTCTGGGTGGTGAAATCCTGGAATAGGCTGTTCAGGGCAGCGGTGTCCCCATCCCTGGAGGGATTTAAAAGCTGTGTGGTGTGGCACTTGGGAACATGGGTCAGTGGTGGCCTGGGCAGTGCTGGGGGTATGGTTGGGCTCCATGTTTTTAAACGGCTTTTCCAAACTAAATGATTCCATGGTTCTATGATCTGTCCTGCTCCAAAAGATGTTCCACGGGGTGTTTCCTTAGGTAGGTGAGTGAATCTCTCTCGAGTCTCTTCTTTTACTGTTTTCTCCCCAAACCTTAGCACAAGAAGACACCCAGGACAGCAAAGCCGACCAGACCACGACAAGAGCACCCAAGCACTGCCAGCTTTACCTTGTAAAAGCCACCAACATCCCCAGTGGTTTCACAAAAAGCAATCCCCCAGCCTGAGCTGTGCTGGAAGGGAGAGCAATAGATACCCGTGTTGACATTTGCCCCTTTAATTCTGCATTAAAATGATAATCTCCAGTTCATCTCCATCACATGCTCCCTTTTTCATCTCTCCCGTCTCCACGTCTCTTGGAAGAAGCACATAAGCCTGGATGTTGAAAGATCCTTAACGGTTCTTCTGAGGCTGAATCCCCTCCAGGACTTGATGTCAGGAGAGAAAAAAGCTCAAATTTGCCTCACCTGCTTCTCAAGCGCTGCCAGCCCTTTTCAGGATTAAGTCATTATAATCTCCTTAAGCAGTCATGAAATAAAATAAACACAAGTGTGGTTTTCTGCTCAAAATAAAAATATTAAAGTTCACATGAGGAAATGCTTTTGGAGTTGTGAGTACAAGGGAGATTTTGCCTGATTTTCAAACACAGCTGACTGATGTCTTTGCGCAGTTTTCTGATGTGGTTTTTGGGCTCTCACTTTGCCACTGAGCTACTCCCCCTCATTAACAACTTTTGCCCATTTTAACCTGAACTTTCCACAGACTCCTGTAAACTTCCAGAGTAAGCACAGAGCAAAAACTCTCTGAACTCCTAAAGGAATCAAACTGATGCAATTTATTTCCACAGAACCATGCAATATTCAATGATACACTGAATCCGTGTTTTTAACACTTTTTAAAGGACTAAAACCCTGGAAAGAATTAATTAGGCATGCTCTGAAGCCTGAGCACTTAACAGTTTTCCACTCGGTTGTAGAATTTTAAGACCACCAACACTGGATACTGGCAAAGATTATCAAAGGTATTCTGGGCTGAAATACAAACTAGTCAGAGGGCTTGGCCACTAAGTGACTGGAAAATACTTCACAAAAGCTTTAGCTGGGCTATTATATTTTGTAAAGAAATTTTAAGAAAAAATCCACAGTATCCAGAAGGTTAAATTTAGGGCAGAGTGACTCACTGGGAAAAAATGTCCTGCAGGGAATATTGTCTTCCCTGCAGATCAAGCAAATTGTTCATGCAGCAGAGAGGTATTGATGGACCCAGCACTCCAAGTGGGGCTGCAAGGGAATGATGGGCTGGGATCCACGCAGGATCCAGCCAGTGCCTGTGCATGAGAATGTGGGGCTGGCTGGAGCAGCCTCTGCAGCCACTGCACACCTGGAGCCAGCAGCCTCTGGAACTGCCAGAAGCTGGGAGATCCTGGCATGGAAACGTCCCTCGTGCTGAGCTGAGATGAAAATGTACAATTTCAAAAAAATGCAAGGATTTTTTTTTATCTTTTTTTCCAGATCAGATAAAATTTCCATTCCATTTTCTGGCATTTTTCCAACCATTTCTGTTGCCTGCAACAGTATTACAAAGAAATCTACCCCTGCCAAAATAGCCACCCTTCGATAAGGTCCTTGATAACCCATAATGATATTGCAGAGAACTGATGGGAATCTCAATTGGAAAAAGCTCCTTATTTAAGTGCCTGATGCCCAGAAAAATGATGGATGCTGTGCAAAGATGACAACGATGGAGGCAAGACAAAGATGGTACAGACATGCAGGTATTTTGGACAAAAACAACACAGTTCAGATGCAAAACCATAAAACCAAAACAAAACAGCCAAAAAACCCCCACCAAACAAAACCCAAGCAAGAATTAGCCAATCACAGTTTCTATCCTTGATTAAAAACTCCTTGACAAGCAAGTTGATTTAATTTCTTTTTTGCTCTCCCACTACAGAATAAAAGTTACCCACCTTAGTTAAATCCTCCTATGACTGTTTACTGTGCAGAATTTAAGGAGAAATTCAAAACATTGAGGACATTAAACCCAGGTGAACAGGGACATTCCAGCCCCAGAGAGCTGAGGACCTTCAGGCTCAGTATTTTTTTCTCTCCCTTGCATGCAATGGCTTTCACCAAGGAACAGCCCATTTTACTCCCTCGTTACAATCGCTTTCCTCGCTCGTGGTCTCAGGATCACTGGCCAAGGGTTGAAGGAGCTGCTGTTCCAAGAGGATCTGCCTGGAATGACACCCAGAGACACCCCTGAATGTCCCCAGCTCCTGACTATGTCACCAGGAGCATGCTGGAGATGCAAGGAGGAAATAACTCAGAGATGATCCCATAACACAGCGAGTTTAATTGAAATAGAAACGTAGAACACTTCAACATATTCATAAACGTCATAGATTATTTCATATATGACAACGTACTCGAAGATGGGCTGTGTTCTAAACCAAGTACAGCCAAATCCACATGGCTCCCATGCATGGTGGATTAAACTAGGAAACAAACCAAAGTTGTAATAAATTAACTGAAGGTGACAATGAGCCTATATTAAAATCTATACATATGTACATATATGTATATACACACGTAAAACACACATCTATTGCTAAAAGCTTCAATTTTCCTTTGCAATGAGGTGAATTTCCAGCAGTGGAGTGGCCTTCAAGTCAACATGAACCACCTCAGCTTCTGCCAGGACACTGTAAAGGGGTTTGTTCAGAAGAAAATGAGACCTCGGGTCATTGCAAAGCAAATACACACAGATTTGTGCCTTTAATTTAAAATGAAAGCCCCAATGTTACCATGCAGGGGTCTCCTAAGGGAGTATTTCTGCACACAGGAGACTGGTTCTGAAAGCCCAAAAATATCATGGAGGGGAGTCTGTGAATTCTTACAGTTTCTTTTTATGCTCTTTCAGAAAGAGTCACTCGTTCAGATTAACCACTCTTGGATCAGAGGAACGAGAACAGAAAGAAAAATGTCAATGCAAAACTAAAACTTGTCCTGTCAGGTTCAGTAAGGACAAGAATTCAAAGGCTTGAATTTACCAGGAGTTTCAAAGAAAATTACCCAAAGCTGGGGGTATCTGTCTTCCTCAGGTCCTGTCCCTGGAGTTTACCTGCATCTGCTGTGCAAAGGGCTCACACCTTTCCTGGGAAAAGCAGACAGGGTTTGGGTCACCCTCCTGGCACTTTCGAACCCCTCTAAACCCACAGCTCCCAGCCATGGCAGCACAGATCACCCCAAAATATCTTTATGGCATTGATGCAACCAACCAACCACATCAGAAAACTTTTCCATCTATTTAAAGGCTGTCACCCTCATCTCCTGGTATCACCATTGGATTTGGAGCTTCCTCATTTTAACTTTGAGGTGAACCATTCCTTACATAAATTTGTAAAAATCAGTAAGAACATATTTCTCCCTTTTAACTCAGCTGCAATAATTTTTCATTAGCAGAACAGTGGCTGAGTGTGGGACAATCCCTCAGGTAAGACACAACCCCTTATTTAACTATGTCATTTAACTTCAGGCTTCATGAGATTAATGTTCATAGCCAGGATCCATCAGTTCCCAAGGAACAGAAGAGATCTGTTGCTGTTTCTGCTCTTTCCTCCATCACCTAATAAAACCTTTTTTGAGATTATCAAGTTTTTTCCCAACCTATAATCCAAATGCTCCCTGCTGTTTAGCCTATCCTTGAAAACTAATGAGAAGATCCCATATCTCACCTTATTAAAACATCCTTCCTTGCAGTTGTAGGCAGTTTCAGCAATTCTCCCAGACTGAACAGGCTAATTTTTCCTAGAAATTCTTTAGAAATTCTCCCTCAGCCATTCCCTGGCATTGCTGATGCTCAGCTGGACATCTTTTCCCTCAGTTCCCAGTAAAAACCCAGCACTGGGCAGTAAGAGCGATTTTCCACGCAAACCACTCTGGATATTCCACCCTGTCCACGCTGTCCTTTCCAACGTGCATCTTATTTACATTATCTACATGTTGAGCAGCCCTCCACGAAGGAGTCAGACCCCTCACAGGGAGCCAGAGCATCCCTTGTGTTTGTACATCTCCAGCGTCAGCTCTTTCCTCACGTCTTTCCTCCCGCCCCAGGCTGCGCCGCTGGGCTGGGGCGGTGGGATGGCGCACACGGACTTGGATCGGCTCTCCTTCACCTCCCGAACCTTCTCCGTGTTCCCCACTGTGGGAAGAGAAAAACCGTGAGAAACGTCCTTCTTTGTGGGTCAGCAGGAATGAAGAAACACCGAGGTGTCCATGTGTTCACTGGGGATGAGCTGTTCCACTCCAAGGATCACTCCCCAGTTATAAACCAGGAGACAAAGATCAGTGTTTCCACGGGAGAAAAAGCCAAAAAAGGCAGTTTAAACCCAGTTTTATACTTTGAAATACATAAAGAATTTGGATCGGTATCATCTTTCTTTTGTCAGTCCCCACCTGCACCTTTGCAGAACAAAAATTCCTATCAGTGACTACCTTAAACCAGCTCTGGAAAACGCAGGTGTCAGGCTGGAGCACCTGGAATGTCATGTTGTCACATTAAGGGATTTTTTGGGAGGATGACCATGCAACCACGACAGAAGGGCTACAATCTCCTTCTCTGTCACCTCTATATGTCAGGGGCCACGGTGCTCGTGTTTTCCTTGGGGTGGAAAAAAAACTGACCCAGAAACAATGGTTTTTGTCACTTCTCTCTGCTTATACTCGTGCTTTTCTTCAGGAAGAACATAATTGAAGTATTCCTGGTAAACTGTGGATTAAAACAGCTATATCCCAGGTCAGATGAGGCAACCTGACTGTTGGAACCCTGGGTTTAGATAATTTCAATCTTTCAGGTCTGACAGGTAATGATTTTAAAAACCCCCCTGCACTTTACCTGAAGCCTTGAGAAAGGCCTCCCAGGTTATGGAGTAACACTGAGATTGCTGCTGTGTAATTAAAGTTATGCCACTGGGTGGAACATGTAGAAATGTAGAGAATTTAGGTTTGTGGAATATAGTTACATATATATGTTACAATATGGAGGATTTGGGGTGTGGATTTTTACTTCTTCCTGCTTCTTTCTTCTTCACAAACCTAGGTGTTCTAGTATTGGGTCGAAAGTCCCGCAATGCGGACCATGAATAGTTAATTATTGGGTTATAAGTAAAAACACACTACTTGGCAATTCATAATTGGGTAAATTGGGCTTTAAATAACCTTGAAAGTTACAACTCGGGGCCATTTTCCACCTTGGTAACTGAGAGGCACAGTCCGTGCAGCTGTACCATAGATAAGAAAATAATAAACATCAAATTAGAAGAAAAGCCTGGCATCCTCTGCGCTTTTAACTCAGGGTAAAAGGACTCTCAAAACCAACGAAAAAACTCAGAGAGAAACCAAGACCTGACCTAGTTGGAGATGTCCCTGTTTGTGGCAGAGGGGCTGGATTAGACGGCTTTGAAAGGGCCCTTCCCACCCAAACCATTCACACCAATCTCAGGTTGGGCTGAGAGGGGGCACTGAGTCTGGGAAGGCTCTCGGCTCTCCTTGCTCACTCATGAGGCTCATTTAAAGAGGCCCACATCCTTCCTGCCACCTGCTAGGCCATCCCACAGGGATGAGGGTGAGCAGCAGAGGGCAGGGAATCACCCCCAGATCCCCAACTTACCGGTGAAGGAGCGGCAGAGCTTGGGCTCCAGGGTGGCCTCGCCCTGCGCCGAGCACGAGTCCTCCTTCTGAGACTGAGGGAGAGAAGGACTTTAATGCTTTGTGAGATCTGTTAACGACACTCCTGCCTCATAAACCAATCCTCTGCAATCCCTAAGGATTCCGCTCCCATTTGTTCAACTTTTGCCATGTAAAAATAAACAACGAAAAAAGAAGGATTGCTAAAAATAGACTGAAGAGATGGCAGGAAGTATTTGCAGACACTGATTTGCTACAATATAGAATCATGGAATGGCCTGGATTGGAAGGGACCTTAAAGATCATCTCACTCCAATCCCTCTGCTGTGGGTGGGGACACCTCACAGGACCAAGTTGCTCCATCCAAACTAGCCTAAAACCCTTCCAGGGATGGGGCATCCACAGCTTCTCCGAGCAACACTGGAAGTTCTTTATGGACTGTCAAGAATTCAGAAATAAAACTGAGCCAGTGTCAGAGGCTTAAAGAATTAAAATTGCACAATACAGCAATTACGTTTTGAGTTCTGGAAGAGGCCTGAGCTCCACAGGAACTGTTCAGCACAGAGGATGGGAAGGAGCAGCCCGGGAGCTGGGAGAATGGGGTAGGGAGTGCAGAAGGCAAAGCTGTCCCCAGGATATGGATGTTTCTCACCTTGGCTGTTGCCCACGCTGGCTGCAGGCCAAGGAGGCAGGTAACGAGCTGGCACTAACGAGCTCCCTGTCCTTTCACTTCAGTGCTAATCTCCACCCTCCAGGACAAAAAAATAGGAATGAAAAAAATAAAAATCAGGTAGCACAATGCCGCCTGGATTGTTCGGTGCCTCTGCACACTGGGAATAAGTCTCTCACGCAGCTGTGATTTGGCACCTCGGTCCAGAAACCCAGACTGCCAAAATAACTCTGGACACCTCCCAGCCTGGTTTTCTGTTTTGTTTTGGTTTGTTCTCCTCCCTCCCCTAACGAGGACCGCTGCCCTCCATCCCTTGTTCTCACTTTTATTGACCATTTTAATAACAATGCCTTCCCGGCTCCGGCAGCAGCGGCCGGCTCCCTGGAAAGCCATTCCCAGGGGCATTTAACGATTCTCAGAGCATGCTCCATGAAAGGGCTCCGACATAATTACCAAAGGCACTGTGTCATTTACGCACATGGCTCACAGGCAGCTCCAAATAAGCTCCTTCGGGGGAGTGCACTCGTGTTTTGGCAGGAGAAAAGAGGACCAAGTTGCCTGGCTACAGGTGCAAGGATTTTCTGGGTGCTCCGTGGTAAATAAAAGCTGTCCTGGGTCTCAGAATCCGCCCTGCCAGCGCAGGCTGGGCTGGATCCCTGCCTAAAATAAGGCAAGCCCCAAATGCGGCCGGCGCTCGGAGCCAGCAATGATGCACAGCTCCAGGAAGCAGCAGCCTTCGGCAGGAATTTTGTCCTCAGGCAGAGGAAGGCGAACTTTCTGCTGGAAATAGATAGTCTTGGAGTTAATCCTCTGGGCTGTGGTTCAGAGCTGAAGTCACCTCATTCTCCTGCCAAGGTCCTTCTGCCTGGTGTAAATCATTTAACCTGCTCCGGAGGGAGGAGGACTGTTCTTTTCTTGCTGCTTCTCCCTGCTTTTTCTTCATTTGCTCTCCAAACTCTCCTTGGTGGAGGCTCCTAACGCAGCCCAAGAGCCCCCTCTCAGTGCTGGAAAAGCACCTAAAGTGCAGGAGACTCCTAAGGCACCTAAAGCCACCCAGCAGAGGTGATTCAGAGTCACAGAACGCTCTGGGGTGGAAAGGACTTCAAAGATGATCCAGCTAAGATCCCAATCCCCCTGGCTGAAGCCTGGTGTTGGCCACAGACCTGTGTCCATCCTGGTGAGGGCACTGGTCTCTCCTGTGGAAGGAGATGGATTGTCCAGCAGCCAAGATGAACTTGGCTCCTCCCCAGCCTGGTGAAGCCACCAACCCACACAAGGATGTTCTCCCACACATCCCTGATTTTGTCTGGGGGCAAAAGAGCAACCAGCCCCTAATAAAATATGAGCTTAACTGAGCTACAACAGCTTCATACTTAACAGCAAAGCTCTCACCAGCTTCACTGAAAAAAAAAAAATAGACACTCACCAAGCAGAAAAAATGGGGTTTCTACTGAACCAAAGGGATTTTTTAATTATTTCCTCAGCTCCTAACGCTCAAGGTATCACCAAAGCTTTTTCCAAGACTGGCAATGGAATTGCAGGAGTTTCACTAGCACCAGAGGGATTTCAGTGCCCCTTTGCTGGAAGTTTGGTTCCTGTCCCTGGATTTCCAGTTGGATTTGCAAACACAGTTGTAATGCTTCCATCTCGTGGTGAGATGTAGAATAGAAAAACGTGGGGAGCAACAGCATCCAAGTTTTTCTTGCTGATTGAAAACCTGGAAGGCCAAGCCTTTCCTTTGGGACTACAAAAGATGGAATATCTGACAATCAGAAAAATCTCTAACACTAACTATTGACATTTTTCATTAATATGTTTTTTTAATCAGGAAAACACCATTTTCTTTTCAACTTGGCATGGAAGAAACATGAGTAGCTGCTTTTTTCTCAAAAATTTAAGTATTGAGCTGCTTATAATAGGCTAAAATCTACTTTTTAGCACAGTGTTCCTTCTTTCTGCTGACAAATTCTGCAATCTGTCCTCCTACAGCACAAAGTAACAGCATTCACCCACCCTCCTTAATATTATATAATATTATATATATATAAAATTAATATGGTGTTAATATTTCAGGGCTCTGTTAGAGCATTACCCCTTCACTTTGGGGCATCATTTTATTTCTGTTCACAGCAAATGAAGCAGCTATTCCTAAAAATTAGCAGAAAAGCTGCTGGTGGCACAAAACAGGCCTGGCTTCTCCTTTGGGGCACTGAGGGATGGTTCTTGGGTTGGAGCCACCCCTTACAGGTGCCACCGGGATCAGCTCCCAGTATTTACTATCATCTCCCAGGCTGGACAGGACAACCTGATCTAGTGGAAGGTGTCCCCGCCCATGGCAAGGGGCTGGAACTGGATGGTCTTTAAGGTCCCTTCCAACTCAAACCATTCTGGGATTTACATCTGCTTTCCTTCACCTGGCACAAAGCCAACGTGGCTGCAGTGAAGGGCTGTGAGCAGCACCAACAAGTGACTCCAATGACACAACACTCAGTATTCAGCATCAAACTGGCATTTTCCATAATCCACAGGGCATTTCCCACCCTCAGAGGGCATTTTCCACCATCCACAAGTCAGCACAGACAGTGAATCCTACTGCTTTTGCAATTCCCCTGTAAATGTTCTGTTCCCCCAAAACCCAGCTGCAAGCACTCAAAGGACAGGAGAAACAGCCTTCCGAAAGCTCCTGAATTCCCCACCAAATGCAGCAGAGAAGGGGAAAGCAGGAGCACAAGGGTTAACAATCAAATATCCTTAAAGTAGGGAACGTCATGCTCAAAATCAGCCGGAGTTTGATGTTGCTCTTTTGAAGTTTAATTATACCAAATGTTCTACAGGAACATGCGATGTTCTTGCCTATCTATTCTGAATTGTAAGTACCAATCAGCATGTAAATGATCAAATTAAATCTTTTAAGTTGTTTGCAAGAGCCAGAACACCTTTCTGGGAAGGAAAGGCTGAGCAGCAGCAGCAGTGTTTGGTGTGGTGCCGCCGTTCTCGGTGGGTTCCTCCATGACTGGCACTTCCACAAGGAAATTGGAGTGGAAAAAAGTCCACGGCACTCCTGAGCTCTTGTGCTGTCATGGAAAATTACTGTCCAAATAGAGAAAGGTGATTTATTTCTTTCTAAAAGGTCATTTTGTTCTCAGTGATGGAGCTCAGCTGCCCAGATTAGAGATCACAGCTCACACTTGGACAGTGCTCCAGCTCAAGCCATCAAAACCTAAAATTCAGAGAAGTGGGTGAAATTTAGGGATGGCTCAGCACTTACTGCAAGCACCAACCCTGCCAGCGCTCAAAGAGTGTTTGGACAACACTCTCAGGCACTGCTGGATTCTTAGGGTTGTCCTGTGCAGGGCCAGGAGTCGGCTCGATGATCCTCATGGATCCCTTCCAACTCAGGATATTCTGTGATTCTGCACTGCTGCTGACCTGGGGATTTGGGAGCAAAATATGACAAGGGTTAAATGCTTTTCCTCGAAAGAGTTACTGAGGATGGGAGGAACTGAAAATACCAAGCCTGCTCCTCGCGCATCCTTCCTGGAAATATTTTTTTTTCCATAGGTAAATGTTGGCCCAGCTTCTCTCACCGATTTCCAAAGAGCAAAAGTCTTCACCAGGCACAGACATTGTGTTAACCCTGTTTCTCCTCTGATTCAGAACATGAACCAACACGAAGCTATGCCATGCAGTAAATTGGAAAAATTTTCTGTTGTCCCAGGAATGTGGTAAGCAAAACTTCCCTCTATTTTATTTCTTTCAAGCCTGCCCAGAACTGTAGATGTGTTTAAAAACAAAAAATTCACCTCCAGAATGAGTAAGAAAGATCACAAAAATGCTCCTGTCCTTTCACAAGAGCTGAGGGGAAAAAAACCACCGAGCAGTTTCAAATATTTACAGTTGCTCTGGGCCACTAACAATGAGGGAGACAAACTCCTGTCTTTGATGAAATCTCCCAGAAAAGAAAACACGGGAAAACCAGACCTCAGAATCTAGAGAGTGAAGCCCAATCAGTAACATTTGCTCAGTAAAGAACTTTCCCAGCACGGGTGGAAGTCTGCGTTCACAAAGCACTGAATGGGGCTGTGCTCAGGATGGCTCCTTGGTTTGCCAGGAGCTGGGCTGGGGAGTTTTTCCCTTGGTATTTCCTATTCACCGGAATGCGATTCGGCATTGAAACCCTTTTTTTATTTTAATTTAAAGCAATAAGATTTGTCTTTCAAAGGAAACACCAGCAGCAATAACCAGGCTGTAGGGAAAGCAGCCTGTGCACGGTCCTGCTTACCTGTGTTCCCTCTTACCTCCTTCCTGGAGCTGCAGGTGTCGCTCCCGCTCACCTCCACCAGCAGGCTCTTGTGCCGCAGGATCAGGATCTCCTTGGCCTGCTCCGTGGGCTCGCTGTCCCCGGGCAGGGTGTGCCTGTTGTACGCCGGGCCCTGCAGGGACACCACAGAGGCTGTTGGACACGGGACCATCCCCGCCCTCCCTTCAGGAGAGCCTGCGGGATCCTTCCCCCCTGCAGCCATCCCGCCCAGTTACAGGGATACACTGATTTAGGAGACGTGGGGCTGGAAAGAGCCACAGAAGGGAGATGGGACTCCAAACTCTGCTTTTTTATGTGAAGTCACCCAAGAAATCACTGAATGACAAGACTAAGTTACACCTGACAGTGCAGGTGACAGAACGAGTGCCACGACTCTGCTCGAGGTGCCTTCACAGCTTCAGCCCCTCTAATGTTTTACATCAGCCCCACCTTCCCATATAAATCATGCAAACAATGGGAACCATGAATCCTCTTTCAAAAGCCTCCACCCAGCCAAGCTGTAATCTGCCACTAACACCAGCGGGAGCTGGGACAACTCTGTCACTACAAGGGGTTAAAGCAGGATTAAGCGCAAACTGGAGCTGTGCCTTCATCTCCATCCCTTCACCATATCCATAGGTTTCTTCCCAGCCTTATCCCATTGCTTCCCTCAGCTCAGCAAAGGGACAGGAGGAGGAGGCTGATCCCTCTGTGCTGAGCTGCCCACACCAGCCCCACCCCTAAGGACTCTGTATTTGTGTGTAATCCATAAAACAAAGGCTTAGGTGGATTTTAAGGCTAAGTCTCCCTGTGAACAGCAATTCCAATGCACAGCCCCAGGTGCTGTGTGAAACCCCAGACATGATCCGTGATTCTGTAAACAGCCAAGTGGGGTTTATGCCCTCTAACCAGTTGTACCAGTTCCATGGCAAAACTGCTGCGTGGATTTAAAACCTCTGCAGATTGATTCCTACTCAGAGATCTCTTCCATGGGAAAAAATGCACCATGAGGATAAGCCCATCCCTGCTCTGCCCCAGGAGCTGCTGCTGGATCTGCTAACCCAGTGGCCTGAAGTCCCACGTGCTCCTCCTTTCTCCTTTTCGCTGCCAGGTACCGATGCCGAAAATATTCCATGAAATTATAGGCTGACTGGGTGAACCTTTCAAAAGCTGTCAGGCAGCAAACAGAAATGTGCCACTGACTTGGAAACTGGATCTGGCTCCACACAGCCAACTATTCTCTGCTCACAAAGAGACATCCTGGGTAATTATGGAAATATTCATAACATCTGCTCGGGCTGTTCGGATAACCGAGGAAATTTGTGTTATTGGACACTTTAAATATGGATTGAGAGAAAAGTTATACCGTCCTCCTGATGCGGTACAGGTTCCTCGCCAATATTTCCTGCATGTTGTCCAGGACATCGGGATTCAGAGTGTCCTCCAATTTTTGGTCTGTTATGACAGTCCTGTCGCTGCTGCTGCAAAGGAAAGCAGAACACCTTCTTTTGGAAGACGCACAAGAAGTGCATCCCCAAATGCCAGTGCCCACAGCAGCCCTTTGGGATCCCTCCACAGCCAACAGGGCCAACAGCTCATCCTTGCAGATGGAGCTCACAGCAAGGCAGGAATTTGGCATTTGCAACAGAGCTGGGCTGTCCATGTGCTCCCTGGTGGATAAAAGAGCCATGGGGAGCTGTGGCAGAGCAGAACCATCTGTGAGGTCTGAAGCAGCCATTCAGAACATTTAACAGTGCAAACCCATCCAAAATTGGGCAGGAGCCTCTTCCTCAGAGCACCATTTCCCTGTAACTCATGGGGAAACAAGTGACCCTCCATGTACCACCATCAGTGCCGACTGATGCTCATCCATCCCATCATTTTTAGCCCCCAGCTGCTGAGTTTTAACCGGTGTTTGCTCACAGGAAGGAGGGGTGGGCTGGGCCGTGGCCCAGCTGCCCGGCCTGGGCCAGCTCGATGGCGTGTTTGCGCTCCAGCTTCTCGTAGAGCAGCACAATGCTGGACTTGGGCTGGTCGTACTCCCTGAGCAGGATCTTCTGCAGGTATTTGCTGTTGAAATATTCCAATCTGTTGGAGAACAAAACGAGATGGGTTTAGCCTCCCCTCTGACTCCCCAGCACCAACAGACCTGAGCAAGGCAGCAGGGTCATAGCCCACGACTGCCCCGTGTTCCAGTAAATTCCATTATATCCCACTAACTCCTCCTCAGAAATCGATGGTCCAAGAGGTCAGTCCCTGATTATTTCTGCACTACAGTAAATGAATCAAAATATTAAGACTTCACTAAATACAATAAAAACACCCCAAAAGTGCCAGATATATCATGAACTCTTCTAGAAGTGCTACAAGCAGCAGCCACAGATTTAAACATTTCCAGATTCCCTCTTGAGCCATTTCCTCCTCCTTTCTGCTCAAATCGTTGAATAATTTAGGTTGGGAAAGACCTCTGAGATCATCAGTCTCTCTAAGATCTGCTCACAAGGAGCCAGGATGCTCCTCAGCAGCAACGACTCCCATACCCTCTAGTGGCACTTCCAAGCATGGGCATTCCTAAAAATTCTCTACCAGCCTCATCTGTGTCTGGACCACCAAGGAATTAAACGTGGTAGATTGTTTTTAGTATATTTTTAAGGTATTTGTGATTTTTTTACAATCTATCTGCATTTTTTTAAACTTCAAAATGTAAAAACTCCCAGAATTTAATGAAAATGGAACACTTTGCTACAGAAATCTGGAGAGAGCCTCTGTAATTTCAGTCCACAACAAGCAGTGCTGCAAACTCAGCTCTTTAATGGTAATTGTGCACAGCCTGGGACAGGCTGTGTGTCATGGCCATGGCACTTTCAGCAGATTTCTGTGGGCAAGAAGGGACAAACACAACAGGAGAGGAGAAAGGATCTTCTTAGGGTGATGCACAAGGGGTGTCTGCAAGCAGGGAAGTGCCCTGAAAACCTGGTGTCCACTTGGACAAGGAAAAGCTGCTCCTCTGTCACCTCCCTCGTGCCGCGAGGATGAACAAGGCCCAGCTGCCCACAGCAGAAACTTTGGGAATAGAAACCAACCTCCTTTTTTCCCTACACATGTACACAGTTGTATTTTGGCAAATCCTTACTTGTCTTTCCAGTAATACTGTCCCCAGTGTCCAGATATATCTTCAATGCCAGCCAGCAAATGATCCAAGAACTAAAGAGGAGAGAGGATTTCACTCTACGCCGGTTGCATACGTGATGAACCCAGCCAGCAAACAGCAAAAGCCACGTGGGATGCTTCCAGCTCGGGATATGGAGCTGGGAAACAAGAAGAGGGGGCACTGGGATAATTCTCCATCCACTCATCCACTGGTGCTAGAGTACAATGAGTGGTTTGCTTTCAGGTGTGGACAAGCAGAGAATAAATGCTGAGGGCCAAGAATCTGCTCTCTGTGATATGTACAGGAGGGCTGGTGGCTCCCATGTCCTGCCCTCTGGGCCTTGGCATTCAGGAAAGGCTCATTTTGGGCTTTTTGAGGAAATTTGCCTCAGGAAATCAGTATCATCAGGATATAAATGTAGGTAACACACAAATGATGCTTTGACTTGAATAATAAATACTGCCTTCCCCCAAACAGTTCCTACTAAATGAAATCAGCACATCACATTTTATACAAATACATTATCATTGTTTGAAATGATATAAAAAATCACAGACCAGTTGGGTTTCCCACCTAAAAGTTTAATATCTGTAATTTCCCAAACTGCTTTCCCTCCTAATGGCATCTCTTAACTGGGAGAGGGCTCTGCTCTGCTGCCCCTCCACACCCAGGTACTGACGACCCTGGAACTTCCTATAGCTGTAAATTTTTTTAAAACTATCTTTCTGGGGGGTCAGAGACAGAAAAGTTTTAGAGCAGCTGGCTCAGCCCTGCAGCCTGGTGTGGGTTTAGTGCCCTCACATGGCTGTTGGCAGCTGTGTGTTCACAAACACAGCATTGGAGGGACACGGAAGTGTCTGAAGTGTCCCATCCCTGAGAGTGTCCGAGGCCAGCTTAGACNAGTGTCCCATCCCTGGGAGTGTCCGAGGCCAGCTTGGACGGGGCTTGGAGCATCTTGGGGTAGAGGAAGGTGTCCTTGTCCATGGCAGAGGGTGGAATGAGATGAGGTTTAAGGTCCCTTCCAACCCAAACTACTCTGATTTCATGAAATTACGCTCACACACTCTGATCATCACCCCTGAGAGCTAGAATATCCCAGCTATCCAGATGGCAAAATAAATTTGAGGAAGAAAGCTGCTCCTGGCTTCTGCATCCCTGATTTCCAACTACCTGCTTGTTACCTTCTCAACTTAATTGGTGCACGGCCATTTTCAGCTCACACCTCCTAATAAACACATTTCTGAGATGATTTACCATTCAAATCCTAACAAAAGAACAGAGTCTTCTCTGTTCACGACTTGAAAAGGCTCTTCAGCCTCCTGAGCTGTTAACCTCAGACAAAGCCCTGCAGTCCAACCCCATTGTGAGGATGCCAGACAGGTTTTACAAATGTCCTCAGCCCCAGTGGCTTTATTGCTAAAGAAGACAAGGACAATAATATTCCTGAAGGAACCACACCCACAGAAACGTGGCTGGGATTGAACAATTAGATTCAGAAATGTATTAATTTTCCATTGGATGCAGATGCAAATGCAAAGGCTCAGCTGAGTGGGAAAGCAGCTGATCTCATGGAGCTGAGCCTCTCCCTGAAGTCCTCTATGACTACAAATACCAACGTTTGGGTGGTAAGAACAAGGGGAATGAAATCCCACCCTTGGGTTATGGATGTAGAATCATGGAATGGTTTGGGTTGGAAGCTCATCTCATTCCAGACCCTGCCACAGGAAGGGACACCTTCTACTATCCCAGGCTGCTCCAAGCCCCATCCAACCTAGCCTTGAATAATTCCAGGGATGGAGCACTTCAGAGGTTCCCTGCAATATAGCACCAATCTTATCCTCCCTTTCCTCATTTTTTTGCAAAAATATTCAAACCAGTGGCAGTGATGGGACTGGAGAACACATGGAAGTTCCTAACGCTTAAAGCGACCAAGCCTCATTTTCTTTCTCTCTCTCATTCCAGAGACCAGAAAAATTGGAGTTAGGTCAGAGCTTAAAGTTTTGGGCAAGAAATCATCTTTTTGTCTCATGTTTGTGAACTACCTGATGCTACATCAGCCTGACTGAGTCTGTGGCTGCTCTTCCAATGCAAAAATAACCCATGGTTAGGAAGCTGAATAGGACTTCCAACACGGAAAGGGGCTGAGTTGCAGAGCATTTGGGTAAAACTGCAGATCGGGGTCCCTGGAGAAACACACATTCCAGAAGATATCAGACAGCTCTGGCCATGTGTTGACGGATGCTCCACTTACCCGAATGTGGATCTGCTCTCCCACAGTGGGAGCACTCTCCCTTTTCCTCTTGACAGCCAACAGGTCAACGAGGGGACGGATGGTCATTCCCTGCAAAGTAATCACGACACAAAAATCAGCCTTTCCTCACATCCGTTTTTCCTTCACTGGAACAAAAGCCACTGGGGTGGGGCTGAGCCACAGCAACCTTGTTCTGGTGTTCGAGCAGCCTCTCCCACCTGCCCTGCTTTCCTGGCAGGATAAAACCTCCAAAGCTTCAACAGGACTAGAAACCGTTCTCCCAGGTGTATCCCACTTTGTTTGCTCCTGGTAGGAGCCTGTCAACAGGAGCTCACGGAGAGGCTTCAGGATGGGGGGAGGCACTGAGAGGAAACCTCTGCTCGCCTCCTCCGGCCTCTCCAAGACCACAAAAAGCCAACCAATAATTCCAAGGTCAAGCCCGTGGTTTGCTGTTGCTTGTGGCCTCCCAGATGGAAAGGGGCTTGAAACGATCCAAGTTCAGATGCCTGAAATGAGGATAATCCTTGAGATTTCTCAGCATGGAGCCTCCGCCAGCAATTGTCTGCTCACTCCTTGAGCACTGTGTGTCACACACCATTACTCCAGCGATCTTTGATGGCCAGCTAGTGGCTAAGTTTCCTAATCAAAGCATCCACCTGGTGAGAAGGGTCAAGGGAAAAGTTTTAATGTCCTTTAAGCCTCGTGAGAGAACCAAAATGCTGTTGTGGTGTGTTTCTTAGTCTGGCTTCTGTATGAAATGACTTTTCTAGGACATGTTTACAGCAAAAATGATAGAGTAGTCGATGTTTATGACTTCTGAATGTCACAAATGCTGGCACGGAGGAGAGTTGAACTCATTTTTAATTGCAGAAACAATTAATGTGTCATTTTAATAGCTAATAGCAATAAAAAATGTGTCACTATTCAGCGTCAATAACACAGAACTCACAAATTCCGAAATAACAGATATTACAAAAATTAAGTAGACTGTGCAATTTGGCCTCTTGCCTTCCTGGATAATCAGCCACAGTTGTTTCCATTTTAAAGCAGCGTTTGGGACTGTTATGGGAATCCCATGTGTCATTCCAGGCCACACATCATTTCACAGCACACCTGCAGGTCCCCGGTGACGCTCCTCCACCCACCAGGGATAACTCATCCCAGGGAGTGTCTGACAGCTCCGTCACAGCTCACACGTTTTCCACCTCCAGCAATCCAACGGGACAGTGCAGGCATCAAACAACCTCCCCCCTTCACAATTATTATATTTGCTCAGAATTTCATGGCAGAGGTCAGGGGCCAGTAAGTTGAGAGAGTGAACTTCCAACAGTGTTTGATTTTAAAACCACACCGAGAGGCAGAACAATGAGGGGGTTTGTGACATTCCAGACAAGCCCAGAGAGCTCCCTGGAGGACTTCCTGGTCTACATAGCACATATCCAGCCTGCTTGGAAGCACTGAGGACTTGAGAATTGCTCAGTCAACCTCCTCAAAATGATTAACCAGGCTTGTTGTGGGAAGGGCCTTACGCAACTGGGTTAGGAAGGCCAAAGGAGAGGAGTTTCCTGCCTTGTGGAATGCGCTGATAGAGCCATGGGTGGCCAAGCCCACGTACTCACAGGGTGGTGATTCCTCTGTGGCACAAGGGTTTCCAGCCAGCAGGAGCAGGATTTCCAAGCGAATCATAGGATGAAGTGGGTTTGAGCTCTGACAAGATGCTTTGCTGGCCCAAACCAGCCTAAAAGGGCCCAAAGGATCTCTGCCTTGGTTTCAGTCCTATTTTAACACAGACACTCCCCATCAAGCCTATATTCAGATCACTGTGAATATAAAGAAAACATTTTGCACAAAACAACAACGAAAACGTCCACTATGCAAAGAAGCTGTTTCACAGCCAGTATTTCTCTTGCCCTTTCCACACATAGTGACCATGAAAGACGCTGGGATGGTAAAAACATTCCCTCCGCAATAATGCATCCATCGATGTGTCTGGCCGCAGCACCACAAACTTGATTTGCGAACCCAGGTTTTTGAAGGTTCACCTTAATCCCCGCTTCTGTTACACTGACCCACCTTTTCTGTGCTGAGCTACAGCAGTATCTTTGTGCCTCAGGTTTTAAGCGAGTTTCCTGGTTTTTTCCTCCCCCTGTTCTCGTGGCGGCCCCGGCAGTGCAGGTCCCCGGAGCCCCGGCTCAGCCCCTGCTTGCACACACGGCGTTCCCGTGGATGGCTGAAGGTCAGGGGCTCTCCCCGGCGACACGGGGATCCTGTTTAACTCTCACCCTTTTGCACGGGGATGACATCACCAGCTGAGCTTCGAGGTTACACAAAAGCCCTTTTCCCGGCCCCGGGAAGGATTTCCCGAAGCCTGGAGCTGCCGCCTTGGAACAACCTTTGTGTGAGGCTCAAGAGCGGCTCTGCGTGAGCGGACGTGCCTGGGGACCGGGGCTTTTCAATTTCTCACCCACATTTGCATCTTAAAACTCGTCAAGCTCCACCTAAGCACATCCCCCACACCCCCGCTCTCTCCTTTCAGGCTGAGGCTGTGCCCAGTCCCACTGCCCTGCGGCTCCCAGCTCCGATCCCATCGGCACAGCACACTCTGATCCCTCCTCCACCAATTTTCAGCTCACGATGAGGATTTAGGTGGATGTGGGGAAGCAAAATGAACCCCAGCCCTCCACACTGTCCAGGTGCTCGACACCCACCTGAGGGGTTCGGTCAGGAAAAGCAGAAGGAATTTGCTCTGGGGGTGATGCTCAGCCTCGGGGCCACTTGGCAGCTGCCACCACGAGCCACCATCTCCCACAAGCCCCGACACTCCTCTGCTCCCTCCATCCGAGGGCAGGAGGAGGGCGGCTCCTGGTCAGCAGCTCCACATGGACCTCATGTCCCTGACCAGGAGCTCCCAGGGAGTTTTCCTACATGAGATCTTTCCCAGACCTCCACATCCCACTCACTTGAGTCCTGTGGAGACCCACTCTTTACTTTTTGGGATAAACACCAGGTGGACATCAGCCTTGCTCACACCAGACAAGCCCAATTTTTCCACCACATCCTCCTTCAAATGTGGCTGTGTTTGCCACAGTTTGAACTAAAAGCTCTATTTTAGAGAAGCCCTTCGAGACTTACAGCTGGTCAGAGAAGAGCAGGGAGACATCCAAGACCCTCAACTCACAGAAAGCTGCAGGAATGGTTTTACCACTAGATGTCACAGCAATGCCGAGAGCTGCTGCTCCTCCCAAGACCTGGAGCACCAGAATTCCTTAAAACTCAGTGCTGGAGCACCAGAACTTAGAGTCCCAGAGTGAGGAAGAGGAACCTTCTCCATCGGACTCCTGGAGGGGATCTAATCCCGAATTTGTGCCCAATACTGGTTTTACCTGTATAAACACGGTGAAGAGGATGACAACAGTTGTTGCTGCAATGAAGAGCTTCTTCCTGTGGAAGTCAGGCAGCAGGAAAACCAAAGAGAAGCAAATGGCCCCTCGGAGCCCCCCGTAGGCGATGATGAACTGGTCCTTACTGGTGATGGTGTTCACGTGAAATCTGTTCACAAAGAAAGTCAGCACAAGAACCCCTGAAAAGCGGGAAAGAAGATTGAGGCACATCACTCAAATAGAACAATTAGAGAAAACTCATAATCTTGCATTTTCCAGTGAAACATCATGGAATTGGCAAACACCAACCACAAGGAACTGGCCAGGGCACAAGGGGGTATATTCCCAATATGCCACAGCAGAATTTTTCTTCCAGTCTGATCCAACCGGTTGTAATTTGCTCTGTCCAGATAAAACTTAATCCTCAACATATTTCTGATCTGGGAAATTACAAATATTGACCGGCCACAGTCCTGAAATATTGATTAATTGATTTATTTTAATTGGTGCTAACAAATGACTGAATTGCTCAGATTACAAATGCTTTTGAGGCAAATCATCAGCAACAACTTAGCCACAAATTACCCCCCTATTTACCAAAGTTTCCAAGCAGTAGCTTGGATAAGTAGCCATATTCCACCTGTGTTAATGTTATTTCTTTCCCTCAGATTTATACTGTACAAATTGAAGGCCAGAAGTGACACAGCAATTGCTGTGATTTACAGCTATTTGCAAATGCACAAACAGATGCAGAAAGGTACAAAAACTCAGGCCTTAAATCAGTAGGCTGTGATTTTAATACCAATGGATGTGATAAACATCTTATTTCCCAAAGATTAACGGCCATTGTGAGAACGGATGGTAGCACCTGTCACTGACTGTTGTTAGGAATTAGCTGGAGCCACAGCACTGTTGCTTTTCTAGAGGGTGTTTGTAAAAAGAAATAAAAACAGTGCATTTATTACGTACATATCAAACATCTTCCCACACACCTCCAGCTAAAAATATCTGAACTTTGACTGTACATTGGAGGAGTTTGAAGAAAACAAAAAGCTGGGCATGTTTGGGAATAGGGAACTCAATTAACCGAACCTTGTGACACCTTCCCCATCTCTGGAGCTCTGCAGAACTGGTGCCCAGACTAGCAAATGAGAAGCACTTGGGTGTCAAGGTTCTTTATAACTTAAAAAATAAATAAAACAAAGCCTCCCTCGGATCACATCCACCCCTACTCTACAGCTCAGGCAGTGCCGATGATTTAAAGGAACAAAATTTACTTGAGCTGATATCCTAGCCTTTGTCTTAATTTAATCCTTCCTCATAAATTATTATTAGCATTCCCTAAACTAATTCAAGGCCAGTTTGCTCCAAGAGATGACATACAATTAATCATTCTGAGCAGAATGTATTTCCTCCTGGAGATACCTTGGGAAAGAGCAGGAGAAAATCTCCCCAGGGCTTGGATATCAGCAGGGCCCCAGAGCTGCCATGCAAGGCTCTATTTTCCCTTTTAGATTATCTTCCTCGTACCAAAGGAATTCCCCAGATTTCAGCACAATCATTTCTCAAATATTGAAAGCACTGGGAGTGTTCTATGAAGGACTGGGGTACAGTTTACACACCACTGCCCACCCAAAAATCCCCAATTCCTGCAAGGAAATGTAGGGCCACCTCCCATTTCTGGATCAGTGCCTCAAGCACCTCCAGAATCCTAGAATCTCATAATTGTTACGATAGGAAAAGCCCTCCAAGATCATCAAGTCAAACCATTCCTCCAGCACTGCCAAGGTCACCACTAACCCATGTCCCCAGGTGCCACACCCACACATTTTTTTAACATTTCCAGGACTGGTGTCTCCACCACTGCTCTGGGCAGCCTGTTCCAATGCTTGGCAACCCTTTCCATGAAGAAATTTTCCCTACTGTCCAATTATTAATTAATTATTAATTAATCCAGAGCTGCTGGATGGCTCTGAGCAGGCCAAAGCCTAATCTCAACCACCATCTCCAAGGCAGGAGTTTCCCAGCTGGCTTGGTGCAGCCCCTTCCCAATTCTCACCCTCCCGGCTCCCTGACAGCTTCCCAGGAAGGTGCTGCAGGACAGGAACACCCTATTCAGGACCACTCCAACAACTTCCAGCCCTGGTTTGTGTGTTCTTATTTAATTCCAGGGAGATTTTGACTGGAAAAGGGTTTTCTCTGCTAGCTGCAGCCTGAGCCCTTCCCTAATAACGTGCTGCATAATTTGAGCTGCTCTCAGAAGGGCTGTGCTTAGGGAGGATTTTTTGGGTGCTGTTGTAGCATTGTTACATTCTTATATCTTGCAATGGAGAATTTTTGAACTAAAAAAACCCAAACTCACTCAGAACTCCTTTTATCTGAGCAAATAATTTAAGAGAAACCACTTACTGGTAATAAAACACTCGAATGTACAAAAAACTGACTAATGAGCACATTTCCAAGTATGGTGCACAGTTATTAAAACAAACTTTGGCATGTCCTAACAGCTAATAAACCCCGTTCTGCTCTGCCTTGCTAATCATGGTCTAACCTATTTAAACAATTTCTTGAAGTGTCTGTCAAATTCGAGTTCACTGCTTGACTCACTCGTTTGTAAATATAAATCCTTGTTGAATGTCTTTTAGCTCTCGAATTCTTTGCCAAAGATGTGTGCTGTTATATTCACAAATATTGTTAATATATAAAAATACCCATAACTGAGGCACTCTGCACTCATTAGGTGCCAAACACTGAGGGAGGACTGGAGGGCCAGCCTCTCCCAACACAGAATCAGCACAAGATGCAACTGAGGAGAATGGAAACACAGCACATCTATTTTTTCTGGTCATTTACAGTGCATGCAAATGGGACCCCAGGGAATTCTGGGACCAGGACTTGGGTTTTCATAGTAATTGTGGCTACAGGAACTGCAGAGATCAGTTACCAGGAGAGTATTTTCATGCCTTGCTCCCCATTATCACTGACTTTTTGTCACTTTATTGCTGTGAGGTTGGTGAAACACCCTGAAGGTTTTCCAGGGATGCTGTAGAGTCTCCATCCATGGAGATAACCAAGAGCCATCTGGACACAGTCCTGCCTGCCTGACCCTGCTTGGGCAGGGGGCTGGACCAGATGATCTCCACAGGCCCCTGCCAATCTCAGCAATTCCCCAATTCTGCCACTCTCAGCCCTGACCTGAAATTCTTGAGTAGGAGCAGAAGTATCCTCGCAGTTTAGGTCCCAAACCTCATCTACCCAGCACAGCTACTGGAATGCTCCTCCAGTTTCCCAGTGAAGGATGCTGCTGTACATGAGCTTGTTACGAATTAAATCCCTTAAAATCACCACAATTCAGAATATGGGGTCAGAGGCCCTGTGGTTTTTCATGGATCTCTGATCCCAAGGGATGTACCTACAAATTCCCTCTTGCTGGGAGAATACCAAGGGACTATGAGACACTGAAATGGAAGAGGAGATCGTGGCAATGGAAGAGAGGTCAAAAAGACAGAGGCATTGATAAAATAGATCTCACGAGAGCTTCTGTTTGCCACCAGTGAGTGCACAGAGCAGGGAACTGCAGCAAAGTGCAAGACTTGGAATTGAGTCAGATGGAGGAGTAGGGGAAACATTAGCTGGGATGTCCCAAATCAGTCCTAGCATTCCCACCTGGAATAATCACACATGCAGAGCAAGCAGGAAAGGATGATGGAAGGGCAGGAGCACCCTCTCATCTAATGGAATCACATTCCTCACTCCCATAAACAATAATATACATGAAAAATCAATATCTACAATTTCCCCTACCAAGTGCTCTCCAAATGAGACAGAAAATGACCGTGAAGCAAATGTAGGGCCAGTTCCACTCGTGGTTTTCTCCGATGGTGGAGACTCCAAGGAAGATGAAGATGAGGGTGTCGCTCACGCTGCTCCACATCTTCATGAAGTACTTGACTGTGGTGTGGGACTTGAGAGAGATGTTGGCCTCCACATAACGCTTCATGCCCATGGCACAGGAAATGATGCTGAGGAAGTGAAAAATAAACAATGGAAAAGAAACAATACGGTTTTCTACTTTAACACAGAAAATCAACACATCAGTTATGAAAAAATTGGGTTTCATCAAGTCTTGGATGTTTGCAGACATTTCACTGAGGGGTGATTCACTTCCTACATCAGGCCAAGACCATCAGGACCACCAGGGCAATAAAATACTTTATAGGTTGCCCAAACTGTCCAAATCTGCTTTTTAACAGATAAACAATTCATCACCTGTTGCATTTTATCAGAGCACAAAGCAACACCTCCAGCTAACACCCAACTCTTCCCATCCTAACACACTGTTTCCAGTTCTTTACTTTGCCAAACTCTGACCTTGCAAATGCCTGGCAATTTTTCACGGATAATTGGTTCTTCAAGTTCCAGGGAACATGGGGTTAGTCTAATTCATCAGCTTTTCAAATCAATACATTTTCAGGCCAGCAATTCTAGAGGGTCAAAACAATTGAGCGCTCGAAGCCCTGAAGCTCCATTTTTTATATTTTAATCTGGACCAAAACATTTTGTTCTAAATATTGCAGCAGTAACAGAAAAAGGGCTTTAAATTTCCAAGATCTGACTTCCACTGCTGTTTGGTAAGGCCATCCATATTTTTACTGCATTGAAAACGGCTTCCACAGGGAACATCACAATGCTGGATCACAGAAAAGCCAACAGAGCAGTAGATCCTTGGCTTGTCCCTGGCTCTGGTTGTGATCTGGTCACACCTGCTGTGACCAGGACAGGTAAGTGACCCAACCAAAGGTGTTGAGAGAGGTGGTGGCTCACCCAGAACTATCAACTAAGAGCTGCTCAGAGAACTGCCAGGCAATTACTGCTTTGCACTGAAAATATCCCATTTAACCCCAGAATTTCCCAAACTCTTCACATTATTTTGAAGACGCAAACATTTGGGTCTGTCTGAATTTAAAAATGGGCTTTAGGGAGAGGATTTGCGGCAAAAGCAGAGGATAGGAAAGGTCAGAATTGGGAAAGCTGCAATGCTTTTGCTGAGGAATGGGATCCTCTGTTATCCAGCAGCAGGAGACCAAGATTCAAATCCCTTTTTCACTGAATGTTTGAGTTCACATCTTTTATCTCCTGAGAAAATCTACCAATACATAAAAATATTTTAAAACAGGTCTGGTTTGATTTATCCTTTTTAGGTCTGACCTGCTTTGCCAAAGAGAGCAACAGGGATTGAACCACAGGCTAAAAAAATAATAAATTCCTCGGTTTCTGTGCCTGCCTCAATAAATAGTGGGGAATATAGTTCCAGTTAAAAACTAAGAAATCCAAGTATTTATGGGCAAGTAACTTCCAGAGCTGTGGTTTGGGAATGCTTATTGGAGAATGGACATGGGATCACAGCAGAGTCACAGAAAGGGAATCAACTGGTCTTGTCCTGGCTGAAGATGGACATTGCCACCAATGCAAGGGGCAGAAAAAAAAAAAAATAAAGAGAAAAAGAAAGGAAAAAATCAAACTAAAATCCATTTGCAGAACAGTTTCACAGACTGAGCTGTATTCAGATTTTTTATATTTTTTTGGACTATGTAGAATTGATTTTTTTGGCAATCAAATTATTTTTCAAAGAAACAAACTGCCAAAAGCTGCTTCTTATAATACAGTATTCCCTGGCCACAACGGAATGAATTGTTTGAACTCCGGATCTATAAGAGAGGCATTTATAATTTGGCAATTAGAAGGGCGCAGTGCAGGAATCAGCTGCCTTTGCCATTGTTTTGCTTTAGAAAAAAATGCATTATTCAAAAGAACAGCAAATGGGTTCCATAATGGGTACAGCAGATTGTGATTGATAGAAGGAGACACCATTAGGATTGAATGTTTTCTGCTCCACTATGATTATGCAGCATATTTATTTCACTGTTCTGTCTTGCACTCCTATAAATAGGCTTTTCCTACCTATTCCCAGAGCTGGAATTGTTTTCAGTAACACTCAAATATTGCTCCTATTAACCAGCTGAGGAAACAAAATCTGCAAGACGCAGGAATGGTTTATATCCAAAGCAACATCATTAGTTTTAAAATAGATCTCCCAGATACTTCTGTGCCGAGCTGGGAGCCCACTTCATTTTTTCATTTTCTTTTTATCTTCATTCTCATCAACTGCACAGTTGTTTACATTGCAGCCACTGATGCAGGGTAGGTGCACTTTGGAGTCTCTGGGGGAATGTTAAGTGGTTGTGATCCTCAGCACCAGCTGACTCAATTCCGGTAGGAGAACCACACTCAACAGATACCAGCCCACAGAATCCAGGAGGGCTGGACTGCTCTGGTTTTCCTCTCTCTCTGCTTTCCAAGGTGGGATTTTGGTGAACACTGGGGTCATTCTGGCTATTTTTGTCTCAGCATCTGCTCTGCCAGTGAGATGCCCAATGAGGTAAGCACAAAGCTTAATTAGTCTCTTAAAACTGAAGGATCTGGCCCAAAACTATTCATTTTATTGAAAGATCTACCCACTTAAAAGAAAAATAAATGAACTGAACGATCTCTGACAGCTTCGGCTGAAACTGGCCAGCAGATTTCCAGTGTTACTGGAGACAGAGACATTGGGTGGCACCTGAGCCCATGAGCTGTGTCTGAGCTTCTGGAGCCAAGTCAGAATCTCCAAAGCAGAGGTCTCCATTAGAATCCTCTGCTCCCAAAAAGAAGGAATATTTCAGGCTTCAGTTCCCATCCCATCACACTCTGCTCTGTCACGCCGAGGGCTGCAGGACATGCAGATGAGGAAGGGGATGTGAGAACAGACTTGCTGCAAACCAAGACCAAACCATTCCAAGGAGCTGACTAAATCCTCCTTGTAACTCTTCCCATGTTGGTTTTGACTGGGCCACACGGAAAATAACAAAATAAGCCAAGAAACTTCTTCTGGCTCTGCCAAACCTACCAGACATCTCCCTGTTGGAACATCCAGCCTTTCCAAACAAAAACCATGGAGCTCAAACAAACATTCCTCAAAAATCTACATAAATCCATCAGCAGCCATCGATGTGCAATTTAGGAAACAGAGTTACACTTGGAGAGGGCCCTGCTTCTCGTCATACACAGATTTCCAAACTTAAAAACATTCTGGATGTTTTTCAGTGAATATAGGCAGGAAGTTTTCCTGGAGAGAGGAGCTGCTGGGCCATACTTACGCCACGATCCCGGAGAGGTGGAACATCTCTGCAGTGAGGTAGGACAGGTAGCTGTACAGGAACACGAAGAGGGGTTCAATGACACGGATGTCCTTGGTGAAGCGCGTGGTGAAGGCGGCAGTGAACCCAAAACTCAGCCCCACTAAAACTCCTCCCAGCCCAACCACAAAGAATTTTCCAATTCCAGCAAAAACATCCACGCTTTTGATGGTCGGCATCTCACAGAAAGAGCGAAAGAGCTTGTAGAGCACCTAGGGAAAGAGGGAAACAGTTATTGACAAGATGTTCACCAGACGTGGTCATGACACCAAATACGCTGCTGGGATTTCTGCCAGTGCAGCATCACCTCCTGCCCCTGAGGTCTGGCTCCCACCAGGGCACTGCTGTGGCCCTCATAGACATTTCTGTCCCCAGACATGGAGTCAAAGAGAAACCTGAAAACTTCTAAGTTCACCTGAATGCTACCCAGAACCTCAGGCCAGAGAATTGGACCAGGACTCCTCTGCTAGAAGGGGCTGTTGATGCCTTTTCCCTCAACAAATCACAGAATCATTGAGGTTGGAAAAGCCCTCCAAAATCATCAAGTCCAACCATTAACCCAGCACTGCCACATTCACCACTAAACCATGTCCCCAAGTGCCACACCCACATGGTTTTTAACCACTGCCAGGTGTGGTGACTCCAATGCTTGACTGCCCTTTCCATAAAGAAATTTTCCCTGATATCCAATCTAAACCTCTCCTGCTGACACTTGAGACCATTTCCTCTCATCCTGTCACTTGTTCCCTAGGAGAAAAGACCAACCCCCAACTGGCTACGACCTCATTTCAAGGAGTTGTAGAAGGAAATAAAGTCTTCCC
The DNA here is from genome assembly GCA_013397725.1 of Rhagologus leucostigma. Classification (NCBI taxonomy): domain Eukaryota; kingdom Metazoa; phylum Chordata; class Aves; order Passeriformes; genus Rhagologus; species Rhagologus leucostigma. The sequence continues at coordinate 246,239 of VZTD01000230.1, read as the reverse complement.
TGAGCCTCCTTTTCTGCAGGCTGAGATCTCCCATCCCACCATTCTCTGAATCTCCTCAGCACCATCCTCTGCAGGTTAAATACCCCAATTCAGGCTGGTCCTTACCACGGTCACGGCATCGTTGAGGAGCGATTCCCCAAAAACCAGGATGTGCAGCTTCTCGTTGACGTGGATCTCCTCAAAGACGGCCAGCACGGCCACAGGGTCCACGGCGGCGATGAGGCTGCCGAACAGAAGGTTGTGCAGCAGGGACACATCCTGCAGCCGGAAGGCTTTCACCTGGCAGATCCCATACAGGGAAAAGCCGATCCCAAACACGTTCCAGATGGTGCCCACCACCGCGTAGAGCAGGATGGTGCCGATGTTCTCGAAAAAGGGGCGGCTGGGCATGAAGTAGCCAGCGTCCAGCACAATGGGGGGCAGGAGGTAGAGGAAAAAGATGTCGCTGTCCATCACTGGTGGTGACCTATCATTTAATCCATAGATGATTCCCCCCATGATGAGTCCCACAAATATCAACAAACAGCTTTCGGGAACGACAGAAGGCAGCTTGTTGTAGAGATGGAACCCTGGAGGGCATGGACAGATAAAACTGGTGTTATCTCACCAGCCCGAACCCTCAGAAGGTCCCCAGGCTCCCACTGTCAGCAGGTTACACCTTGGAGTAGCAGAAATAAATTCACACGGTGCAGGTGAAGTCACTCAGAAATTGGTTAGAAAATCTAAAAATTACTGAAAATACCAAAGTTTCTCAAATTAATGTCAGTTCAGACCTCATTTCATCACAGCATAAGGTTAGAGAGATATATTGCGGTAATAAACAAAAAGTAATAATCTGCATAAGTAAAAAAGTATTTGGAATTATTACTTATGTAATCTAGTCAGCAGCCCATCTTCAGCACTAGCAGAAATAGCAACTTCTAATTTTAAACACAATACAGATTCTATACATTAAAAAAATTCACAAAAAGCCTTCCCATTAATTATATATAGGTCCACTTTTAATATTATTTAATCATTAGCATTTAAAGCTAAAAAGCTAAAAAATGTCCAATCAAGCCAGTCTTCTGCAATGCCCAACATTAGAACAACCACCACAAGTACAAGGTGAGTTATTAAAAGAAAAAGTCATTGAAACAAAGCTAATTGGAATAGAAATAACAATTTTTTAAAATCTCTGATCATTATTATGTCTTCATGCATATGACTAGAATTGGGGTCTCATTATGTAACATGAAATTAGACAAAAAGACCATTTCCATCTGAAAAATTCTGATCTAACTCAATCTTAGAGACTTCTCCATTCTGAGAAAAAGAAATAAAAGAAAAAATGCTGTAAAATAAATTTTATAGCAGTAATTTAACAGAATTGAAGACAATTCCTGGAGAAAAATATTTATATATAATTTTCACTTTCCTGTGCCCAGTTTTTCAGAGGAAAAAATAAAAAGATCAGCTATTTTGCATAACCTAAACCTTTCTTAGATGACCTTGCACAGACAATCAATGCAGAGAGATTTTATTTTAGGCTGTGTAACACCCTGGACATGGATGGAATTATTCCTTGGCCAGACACACGGCACTTTTAGAAGAATAAGGAATCTTCTTTTTAAGATGAAGATGTCACTGGACAACCTGCACAAAGCGTGGCTGGCAAGGAAATCAGGGTGAACACACACCTTGGTGTGTCCTGCAGTTAAATCAAATTCCTCCTCCTGGAAAGCCAGTGTTTTTCCTCCTAACAGCAACAGCACTCCCAGGTGTGAATTTCTACATGGAAAACCACCATTTCCAACCTAAAACACAACTTGTTTTCCACCTGTGCAGTGCATCTGGCACACAGCGTGTGAATCCTGAGGGTTTGGCACGTTACCTCAGGCTCCAAAACCTGGAGAGGAGGTGAAGCAAAGGCCACCCCTGCCCACACCACCCCCACAGAAAATCCCCATCCTGCCTCATCCTCTCAGGAGGCCTTACCTATCTTGGCCAAGGATGCCAGCATGATCCAGAGCGTGATTTCAAAGGGGACCTGGACATGCTGATAATCCAGAGAGAAGAACGCGTGCTCCGAGGAGTCGTTGCCCTGGGCTTCCTCGGCAGCCCAGCTGATGTTCTCCAGGATCACGTCCTCCAGCAGCGGTTCCTGCAGGGCTCCCACCCGGGGAGCTTGGAGGACGCAGGAGAGCCAGGACCCAGCCAGGACAGCTGCAGCTCTGTGTCCTTGGCTCTCCATGTCCCTGGAAGCCGCTGGCTGCTCCCACTGCGGTGGGTGAGTGGTTGGAAGCGCTGCTGGAGACAGCGGCGCTCGCGGGGGCGGCTGCAAAGGGAGGAGCAAACGCTCCACCTCAGGCTGGTTTCCCTCCCTGGTCCATCAGTTTCCAGCTGAGAGACCCCACTGGAGATTGGTGCTTTTTGGTGCCATGTGCCCAAATAAGGAAACATCCACTAGAGGAACCCCTGAGGAAACGCCTCGTGTGCCCTCAGACCAACCGCACAACTCATATTTTAGTCCCAACTCTTGATGTATTTTGGGTCTCAGTCCCTCATAAACCCTTCTTGGAGGGAAAAAAAAATAACCTTCACTGCTGTTAGAACAGACAGACTTGACAGAACAGGTCCCATAAAAAACCCATCCCAAAGCAGCTCCATCACACAGGGGGCTTCCCTGGATTTCTGCAGTGCCCACATGGAGAACACAACACGAACATTACTGGAAATCAGTTTTCATTCGGTAAAAGAAGCAAATCACCCAGTTTGCTGGGCAAAATACAGAGCTGCAGGACTGGAGGGCAACTGTGTAGGACAAATAAAGCTCTACAATTGCTTAAAGCTTCCTATAAAAAAGATTAATAGGAAAAGTTCTCTCCATCTCTCTCGAAAACAGCATCAAAAACCAAGTTGCTCAGAATAGTTGGAAAAATGGAAAACTAAAGGTAGTTGCAACAGTGTTTAACCAATTTTAATAACACTGAGAAAAAAAAATGTATTGGGTCAAATTCCTCCATTGTGAAGCTTCATTTAGGCTGATGATGTTTCAAGAGGCACAAATTTAGCCCAAAGAACACCGGTAATTAAAATCTGGGGCCCGGGGCTGTTGCCAGACAGATCGATGGCCTATTTGTTCCCATCAGCTGCCTAAGTGACACCAAAATCGAGTGCCAGTGACAGGCTGGTGACCCACTTCTGAGCTGTGGAGGCCCAGGACACAGATCCTGGGCCTCAGTACCACGTGAGCTCCCTGTTCCTCATCCCATTTGTAAAGCAAGAGGAGCATAAATTTTGGAAGACAGGAGTGATGCAGTGATACACTCGAGGAGCGACTGCTTTCTGCTTCACCAGGGTTCAGTTGAATTTCATGGAATCACACAATGGTTTGGGTTGGAAGGGACCTTAAAGCTCATCTCATTCCAACCCCTTCTCCATGGGACACATCCCACAGTCCCAGGTTGCTCCAAGCTCCATCCAACCTGGCCTTGGACACTTCTGGGGATGTGTCAGCTTCTCTGGAAAACGTGCCAGGGCCTCCCCACACTCACAGGGAGGAATTTCTTCCTAATATCTAACAAGAAATCACTCATTACTGAAGAAGGGAGAACAGTGCTCTTAACAGCAATTAAGAAGTAATTAGGAAATTATTTAGCCAGAGGAAGAGCAATGGAAGCAGCTCTGAGCCTGGGCTCACATCCCAAACCATCATATTTCCTCTTTCTGTTGAAATATTTGGTGTTAAAGTTAAGAGTTTGAGGACTTGTTCCATCTGGCAGCATGGAAAAGGAGTTCTGCCAACCTCCCATTCCCCTCCATCCCCAAATGATCCATTTTGTCTTTTGCTATTCTCGGGGAAAAAAAGCAAAAAATTTAATGCTCACCTACATTTCCCTTAAGCCAAAAATGAAACATTTGCATCTTGGAGGGGGAAGAAGCCTTGCAGTGGGGAGCTCAACAGCATCCTGGAAACTGGTTTTGTGAGTAGAATCTAAAATTTATTTAATAATGGAACCAGAAAAAAAAAAACCAACAGAGCTGGGACAGAATTCGAGGAAGGTCAACAGGGAGGATAATTTTTAAATATGCTCCATTTTTCAAAGAAAGTTACCTTGTAAAATCATAGAACCATTAAGGTTGGAAAAGACCTCTAAGATCATCAAGTTTGTTACATATTAGCTATGAATAAGCCAAAGACAAAATGTTTTTCCAAAGTTCTATGATAACAGAATCCATGCTGTTCCTCTGGTAATGGCTATTGATATTATTGATCCACTTTTTCATGAGAGCACCATTTGATCCAATGTTTATGGACAGGCTTTCATTTTCTCCCTAATGTAATGCTCTTTTGGTCTCCAGGCTGGATTTTGATCTCCACAATTGTGCTGACGGGCACCTTGCTCCTGGTAGAACGAGGAAGACTGGGAGAAGAACAGAGTTATTGTGGGATGTGATATCAGTGACCAAAATTCAGGCTCCTGCAATAAAAATGCAACATTTCTGCACCTTTTTCCCCAGGGAACACTCGCCTCCTGACCACGGGCAGCCTCACAAGTACCATGGTGGATTATCCCTGAGGGAGCTCTTGGCTTTCCCTAGGGAAACCCTTCAGTGCTCCATGCTGAACTCTGGGACAGAGATCAGCCAGATGATATTCAGGAGCACCCAGGTGATGTTTTAGTGTTACCACCTTTTCTTTCTTTTTTTGTCCCTTTTTAGGAGTAAACCTTTTTTTTTCAGCTTACCCTAAAAACCTCCAAGCCACTCATCCCACTTCCCTTTCTGGGAAGGATCCCACCCGCAGCTATTGTGGGCAGCAGGAACAGGAAACCCTGGAAAACCCCGAGCCATCACATGGGGTCTGTCAGCACATTACAGGCCTCAGGGACACTAAGAAGTAACTTGGTGCTGCAGGGAGCTGGGGAGCCTCGTGGGCACCCAGAGATTTAATACAACATCAGTGATTCCAGTCAAAAATCTGGGTTTAAGGAGAATTTGAACAAAGTTACATTGAGCAGCTGGAATATTGATAAGGACACATCTCAGCAGAGGTGTGAGCACATTCTGCCTCCATGCTAATGAGATCTTGGATATTTAATTCATGGATTTCACCTCAGTGTGGAGATCGGTTCCCATTTATTGCCTGCCCCCAGGACACCACAGTCTGGTCCCACACACTGTCAGGAGAAATCCACGCTTTCCCTGAAGTTTTTTACCTGCTCGATGCAGCCTTTGGTTTCTCTACATGGAATAAACATCAGCAGGTGGCTGTTCCCAAGGATGTCTTTGTTATATAAAATACTCAATAAAGCTGTCCCCAGGCCATTTGCCTGTGATCAGTGACCTGTCCTTGCTGTTTGATGGCTGGGCTGGAGCAGAGCCTGGAGAGCAGTGAGAAAGGGAGCTGTGCCCGGGGCCTTTCCCAGCGTGCAAACACCATCAGCATCAATATCCACACACAGCATTTCACACTGATTTGTACAAATTTAACATGTGCAATGTGAATGTTTTTTGCTTTCTATTCCAGGAAAGCGTCTTTTTATAATTCAACTACCAGGAAAGAGGAACAAAATTTGTTAATTTAAAATTTCAAGGCAAGATTTTCAGGAAATTAGTGTGCAGTTCTTTTCCCTATTCCGTTACGTTCACAAATCTCACTCATTTGAAACAAAGAACCAACACAGCTTAAAATAAAAAAAAAAGTGAGAGCAGGTCTGGGTGTCCTCTCACTCGTCTTTGTTAACTTTTGTTACCTCTCAGATTAGTAATTAATTATTGAAATATCAACTTTGTACAGTTGAGCAATAGAGCAAGGCAATAAATGGTCCGTGGGCCTTACAAATTTGGCAACGGAAAGCAGAAGTGTGTAATCACTACAGATGGGGAATGAGAACAAAAAACAGCAACACAGCAGATTAAGAAATTGTATTATTGCACAAAATTAGAAACTTTTTTGAGGGGGATCAAGGATCCCTAAATAGCAAATGAGAGCCCAGGAAAGCAAAGCCTCTGTCTACCAACACAGGAGTGAGAGGCAGGAAAACCTTTCCTGCACCAGCATGGGGAGAAAGGATAAAAAAATCATGAGATGACAGACTGGCTTGGGTTGGAAGAGACGTTAAAAATCATCTGGTGCCACCCCCTGCCATGGGCAGGGACATCTTCCACTACCCCAGGTTGCTCCAAGCCTGGCCTTGGACACTTCCAGGGATGGGGCAGCCACAGCTTCTCTGGGCACCCTGTGCCAGGGCCTCACCACCCTCATAGCCAGGAATTCCTTCCCAATATCCCATCTGACCCTGCCCTCTGGCAGTGGGAAGCCATTCCCTGTGTCCTGTCACTCTGGGCCCTTGTCCCTCTCCAGCTCTCTTGGAGTCCCTTCAGGCACTGCAAGGGGCTCTAAGCTCTCCCCAGAGCCTTCTCTTCTCCAGAGCCCCCCCCAGCTCTCCCAGCCTGGCTCTATAACAGGGTTGATATTCCCAGAGAGTTCCACAGAGTCCAGAGCCCGTGTTTCAGCTTTACCCAACTAAAGCTACATTTAGGAAAGATGCTGTTCCCACTTACCCTAAAGGAGAAGCAGCAGTGCTGGGACACAGAAAACCCCTGCGAGTCTCAGTCCTTCTTCCGGGCCTGGTTTTAGTCCCAGCTCCTCAGGATGCTGCAGTTTCCCTTCTCCAGGGAAAGTTCCTCAGCTCCTTGCTCACGACTTTCTTCCAGCAGCACCACCAAATAAAGCCCCAGGAAAAGTGGTGAGGTGCCACATGGTTCCCAAGGCATTGCAGTTTAAAAGATTGTAAAAATAGCAACAATTTTTCTCCTCCAAAGAGGGCCCCAAACAAGCATCCCAAGGAAAACAAAGCCCTGATGGACACAGACCACACAGGATTCCCAATACATTTTATCCAAGTTTCAACAGTTCAGCTCCACAGGCAAATCTCCCCCCACTTTGCTCCAGTGCACCAAATATTCCTCCAGGTTTTCTGCCTCCCCAGGAGCACAGCCCACAAGTGAAGGGGAATATCCACACCCCCTACACAGAACAGGATGGAAAAGGGAAGATCTTCAACCTCCTAGGATTCACAGCTCCACACTAAACCTTTTATTTCCCCACAGAAGGCGGACAGGATGGTGGATGTGGGAGTGGAAGGTTCATTAGCACCTGGGCACTCATTTACAAAACGACTGCTGACTCTCACAAGTGATTTATATTCCCAACAGATTACCACAAAAAAATGAACTCAAAGGAAAAGCAGGTAAGGATTAAGTGGTGAGGATCTTCTGGTAAAGAAAAAGAAAATTAGGCTAATTGCAATCAAATATCTGGATTTTTTAAATCTGTATGTAAAACAGGAGCAAAACAGAGAAAAAATCAGTTTTTCCATGCCATGTATAAACTAGTGGAGAGCAAGAAAGAACACTGCTAAAAAGTAGATTTCAGCCCATTAAACACAGATTAATATTTTACATTTTGGGTGAAAAAATAAGCCACTCAGATATAGTTTCATTTTCTTAACAAGCAAATGGCATTCTCCTGTTTAAAAGAGAGATGAATGAAAAATACAGGTATTTAGTGTTCGAGATTTTTCTGATTGTCAGATTTTTTAGTCCCAAAGGGAAGGGTTTGGCCTTCTAGATTTTAAGTCCTTCTATATTTTAACTTGAGTAGAACATTAATTGATGGAAGTGGTTGTTCTGCACACCTGGGCATCCTTTTTTGTGGGAAATAATCCTCCCTCCAGAGAAAGATGGACTTTAAGATTTCGTTACAAAATGGTTGTAAAGCTCTGGAAATCCTGACCTGGAAGGTACTAAAGGAAACCACCACTAGATATCACCATTTGACTATTTAACAAATCTCAGAAAGATTGTTAATGTGTAAAAATCCCAATTATCCTCCAGGTAGATGAAGTCACCTTCTAGAGGGGCTCAATTCCCACAGCTGAGGCAGGCTGGGGAACGTCCTGACTACAGGATTAACTGGGGAAATTTAACTAAAGAGTCCAGCTTTCTACAGGGTCTGGGTCCCAGGACCTGGTGAATATTCCTCTGTGGGAACACGGAATGAGAGCTGGATATGAAGGTAAAAATTCCCTGCCAGCATTTCTCCTCCAACATCAGATTTTCTGGCATGTGGATAAAAATCAGCTCCAGGCAGAATCTGGTCGTGGATGTCTGCCCTGTAAAATATGGCACTGCTTTCCTTTGTAATGAAATCCAGCTGCTGCCCTTCAGCGGGCTGGAAAAGCACCTTCCCAGGGATTTTCCCCATGGAATTTGGGTTCACTGAGGCATTTTTCCTGCTAGTGAAAACAGGCACAGGTCCAGTGCAGCTGATGGAGTTTTACTCAAACTCATAATGGGACTCAGCATCTTCCAAATATAAATAAATCCAAAGCAGGTCATGTATTGCAACACGTCAATGCAAATAAAATTGAAATTAAAATAGTCTTTAAGTGAGTAATAAATGTGTTTGTCTCATCTTTTTAGATATTACCAGATTTTGCCCCTAAAATGTATTCTGCAGCAACATCTTTCTTCCTACAGAGAGAAATTAATTTTGAGAAGTTGCTTAAATTCTGGATTAAACCAGAATAACAAATGCTGGGGGGGGGAGGGAAGCACATGGACAATATTTTTCCATGGGCAAAAACTACATAAAATCAATAACAAAATACAATCTGCTTTACGTTAACAATGTGCATTTATCTGCACCTTCATTTGTGCTGTGAAAACAGGTGTCATTGGGGTGGTCTAAATCACCTATTTTCCTCAAAACATTGCTGCTGTGTAGTTTTATTTTCATTCCAGCTAAAATTATCCACATATGTAATAAAGTTAATTAAAAAATGAGCTCTGAAACCAGTCCTGAGAAGGGATAGGATGAACACAACTTGCCAGTAACCTCAGGTTGTGCCAAACTCCCATTATTTATGGTTTTCTCCTCCGCCACTCCATTTCTGTCATGGGGATAGAGCAGCAGATCCATCAGAGATTCTCCCACTGCAGCAGCTGCTGCTGATCCATTGCCTTTAACCCCTGGGGCTGGGACTGAGGTGAGCAGCAGAGCAGAGAGGGGCTCCTCCAACGCATTCCTCAGCGCTGGAAAGGACTGAAAACCACCCGAGTCTGGAGCGCAGGTTTAACCTCCGACTTCCTCATTTCCTGAGGAAGAACCTCGTGCAATTAACTTCTTTCCAGACTTTGGCCTGAACTATAAATAGATCCCAGGGGGAACCGAGGGCTGGGGCACGGCAGCACAAATGCCACGGAGCACTTCTTGCCACGGATAATTGCAAACCCTTTGGCTACTGATGCCCTCTGGAATATTCCCCTCTCACCCTAGGTTAACTCATTCTCTGCACCTCCACCAAGGAAATCTGGAGAGCTCTGCCCACCCTGGACTCCTCTGCAATTTAATGAAGTCATCTGGCCTCTTCCAAAGGACTCCTGGCTTGGTTTTGAATGCTGAGAAGGAGATTAATGAGACACACACGGAATTAGGGCAATGCATAGGGACGCAAATCATCCTTTTCCTCTCATGCTCCTAGAAAACAAGGACAAGATTCAATATTGCTAATATTCCTTGCACCAAGGTCAGTGGGAGTTATGGATCAGGCAATGACCAGTTAGGTCTTGGATGTGTATGAGTCTGATTTTATTAATTTATTTCCTTATCAGGAATTATCTTTTCCTGTCATTTTAATCAGGGGAGAGAAGTCCTTACTTTGCCCACTCAGGTAACTTTTCCCTCAGGAGCAGCTTCTTCTCAATCCTACTGATATTTTCTTTCAGCTCAGAGATGATTTTAAGAAATGCCCAAGAAATAAAGATACTGAATTAAAACAAAAAAAACAAAAACAACCACAAGCAAAAACACCCAACAAAAAACTTTATTAGAAAAAACTTCTGCAGAGCAGATAACAGTCCAGTTCATCTATCATTTTACAGTGGTGACATAATGAATAATTTCCAGCTGAAATATTTGAGAAAATGTGTTTGAAAGCTAAACAACAGCATTTCCATACCAAAATCTGCATTTAAATTTCCAAATGAAGATGCAGGAATCTTGCACTACTTTTTCAGGAATGCTGCAGTCATCTTTGCTTGCTGATTTTGCAGAAAATTAAATGCTTTTACATGTGGACGTGGCACTTGGTTTAGTGGTGCTGGGCTGATGGTTGGACTTGATAATCCTAGTGCTCATTTCCAACCTTAACAGTTCTGTGATTCTATATATTATAAAAACATGATTAACCAATATTTTGGAGAGAAATTAATTTCAAATTCTTCATTAGAAAACAGAAAACAGTGACCTTTACTTCCCCTGCTACCAAAGGGGTTTAAGCCTTAAAATATTAATTAGAACAAGTGTAGTGTATAAATGTTTCCATTTCCCAACCTAATCCTTGGAGTGAAACATTCATACCCGAATCCCATCCCTCTCCTGAGCTCAGCAGCTCAGTCAGGATGTGAATTCCATCCTGCAGCTCCATTTTTCACCCACTATGTTGGAGATTTGGAGGTTTGGGGTGCTGAACTCAGAGCTATTCCTGTTGGGAGCGTTGCGGGAGCCGAACAAAGCCAACGAGTGCAAGAGGGCTCCTCTGGCTTTGGAGGTTTCTATGTTCTGCTCCTGTGAGATCTGAACACTTACCCGGTCCAGGCTGTTCCTCATCCAGCTGCAGGTGAGGAGGTTTGTTATGGAACCACACCTGGCCAGGCTTTCTTCAAAAAACTGTTTGTAGAGCTCTGCCACTTTGGCTTCCATGTACTTGTTGAGTGTGGAGCTGGAAAGGGGCTCCTCACTGAGCATGATGCTCCTTTCTCCAGCTTCGTCTCCAGGCAGGGACATCACACTGGGCTTTCCATGATGCTCACACAGAGTGGGAGACTGACCCAGGGGAATATCTATGGAGAGCAGGACGGGGCCGTCAGGAAGTTCATCCCACACATGGTCCAGGACACAGCCCGAGTCACACGTGTGGCCCCCCACACGGTCCCCCCCGATCTGCAGGTCAGGATAGTTCTGGTAAATGCTGTTGCATGGCCAGGATCTGTACAAATCCACCTGGTCTAGGCTTCCTCCTCCCATGGGGATACGTAAAGCTGGGGATGCGTTTCCTTTAGCCAGCATTTCCTGATCTTTTGCGGGCTCCTTTTCTATGGATCCCCATCGAGGCCCGCTCCTGGCTCCCACTTTGTTGCTTCTGGCAGAGAGCTCCTCCCGCTTCTCACATCCATCAGCAAAGCCTTTAATTTTTGGGATGTCTACAAGTTTCTGTCTCCAGATTCCCTCTTTAGCCTTGTGGGATGCAGGAGATTTGCGAGGCTTATCTTGATGACAGCTTTCTTTATAGATGAGCCTCATTAGGATGCCTTCTGCCAGCATGGTGACGAGCATGAGCAACAGGGATCACCAGAGTTCCATGGAGCCCCGGGACTGAAAGACAGGCACAATACATCAACAACTATTATATAATAATTATATTATTATTGCTCTTATTGTTATTATTATTAATGAACAATGCACTTCTCTAGTGATTTTTCTTTCTCTCTCAAGCATTTATTTTTAGCAAACATTAAACTGCATGCTTTTCCTCTTTACCATGTCCACAAAAATCATCCTGAAGATACAGGGAGGGCATTAATCAGCTGCTTCATCTGGAGCATTCCTTCTGTTCCCAGGTCTCTTCTGCATCGTGGCTACTTGAGACAGATTGTACTTCATAAGCTGTAAAAATCAGCAAAATCATTTTACTTGTCAGTATCAATACCATCAGTAATTAATCAATGTTTTCCATTAAAAGACAACAATTTCCAAGAGCTAAAGAGGTGACATAGAAAAGAAATAAAGATTAAATTCATATTTAGAGGTTGTTTCTGACTTGAGCCCAAGGTACCTTGAGGTACCAAGGAGCTTCAAAAGATACTGAGAGTTCTGCAAGTATAGTAAAACCGTATTCAAAATGCAGATCAACTGTATTTGGAGTCTCTCTTAATGATGAACTTAAAAGACATAAATAGTTAATCTGCCTTCCCCAGTAGCGATAATAGTGAAGAGATAAGTGGCTCAAAATAATTTACTACATTTAATGATTCCTTATCATTCCTTTCCAATTCACCCACTGTTAAAATCAATGGGAATCTTCACATTAAGAGTCTGACCTGAACTCACTGAAGAGAAGATCATCACCACTGCTCTTACGGAGGAATGGGAAACACGAACATAAGAAAAAACATTCATTTCTTCAAATATCCTTTTAATCTCTCATAATTGAAGTATCCACATACCCAAAGGGTGCTTGTGGCTCAACACTTTTCACCATGCCCCTACACTCCGGTATATTTGAAACTCCCTACACTGGGTCACTTTTCAATCCCAGTGCTCCTTCCAGGAGATATTCTAAAACTTCAGTTATTTGAGAGACGGAAATTTTCACCTTCCCCCTGAAATTTACACGTTGGCACAGCACAACTGTTTGTTTTTTTATTTTTGTGGGGTTCTTTACTTTTGTGGCACACTTCCCTCCCTGAAGCTGAAAGTAATACTGGAATTTCAAGGCCAAAGCAGGCAGGAAAGGTAGGAGACCTGTTCATCTACAGAGTTATTTACATATGCAAAAAGCAGGGCAACACTTTCTTAAGCACATAAGGGACTTGATAAACCAATTTCCAAAGAAAGAAGAATACGTGGCAGTCTAGATCTTGCTAAAGGTCGATGGAATTTGGAATGCTGTGTGCCTTGTAGGACATGGGCAACCAGGTCCTTACCCTGGTCTGTAGGACCTCAAGGTACCCAGCTCCTTACCTGCTGATAAATTTTGGTGTATTGCTTTGAAAGTGCTCGTGAAGAGCTAAAATACAGTAATCGTGGAAAAACTGGTCTCCTCCAAATAAAGTAAGTTGTTCCCGTGTTCTGGAACAAAGCATAAGGAAAAGAGAAAGGCACAAAAAGCCCAACTTACCGAGCCCAGTCGGATCTGAGGAGGATTTCCCCGAGCCGAGAGCTCTCCTACTACAGCTGCTGGGAGAGGGCAGAAGAGGGCAGATGGTTACACACTCTTTCCTCACTGCTGTCTGGGCAGAAGAAGTCTGACGCACTCATGATGCAGTTCCCCGTTTTTTTCCTCATAAAACAGAAGCGACCCCGCTGGGAAGGGGCGCGGTTTTTGACCACAAAGCAATGGCTAAGTCTAAAAGGGGATGTTTGAAAATGAATTGAGATGTTTCTGACCACAGTGCGATGCCGAGGAGCTGCTGACTGCCAGAACAGGGCAAGGGGAGGAGCAGAGGGCCAGGGCTGTGCCGGGCAGAGTGAAATCAGAACCGAATTCCACTTCCATTGGCAGGAGCTTGGTGCTGCTCAGCTGACTTGTGGACTTACACCACTTCCCCTTTGGAAACAGGCAGCTAAATTTAGAGTCTTGTGATGTGGCACTGATGGGAAAGATGTTGGCAACTTCCTTTCATCTGGTTTTTGATGAAATACCCTGTGCCTATAAAATGCAAACATGACAATTTGCCAATCTGAAAGCAGCAGCCAGTGGACAGCTCTGCACAATTGTGTTGCTCATTGACCAAAGCCACTTTTTGGGGCTCGAAAATTACCTCTGGCACGTTCCAGGTGCCCCCATGGTGGTTTTAGGTGTTCTCTTCAAGCTGAAGCCAAGTTCATGCACTGAGCCACCCCACCCCTCAGCACAGGGTCCAGCCCACACTCTGAAGAGTTTTCTGTTGATGCCTTTTCTAAATTTCCTTTTCTCAGAAGATACAAACCCCCAATAAATAAGAAGCTGAATGTCGTCTAAGTACTAGATAAAAGATTCTAAAAAGACACTGTTTAATGACAGGAGCAAGACACAAATGATCATCCAGTGCCACCCCCTAGCCGTGGGCAGGGACACCTTCCACCATCCCAGGTTGCTCCAAGCCCCGTCCAACCTGGCCTTGGACACTTCCAGGGATCCAGGGGCAGCCACAGCTTCTCTGGGTACCCTGTGCCAGGGCCTCCCCACCCTCACAGGGAAGAATTTCTTCCTAATATCTAATCTGACCCTGCCCCCTGTCAGTCGCAAGTCATGTTGTGCCTTAGAAACTAGGTTTGGAGTAATTCTGGCCATCCAGGTTCAATGAAGTCTGTAAAATTACCTCTCTTCCCTTCTTTTCACCTGTATTTTCCAGAAAACTTCAGTTTTTATGGAGACAAAACGAAAGCTATTTTTACTCCCACCAAATTTATATAAAACTCATTTAATGTTTAAAAGCTGTTCAAAATTACCTGATTTTTAATAACCTTATATGAGCAATTTCTGCACAGGTGTGGCTGGGACTCCAGCAGAGTCACTGCCCCCAGTCTCGGCAGGCAGGAACCAGGATGGATCAAATTCCAAGTAGTTTTAAACCTCGCCAGGCTTGTAATTAGTGCCAGCTGCAGCTGGAATTATTGTGCAGCTGTTTCAACAAAACACAAAAGTAACAGAGAGACAGGAAGAAATCAAATCAGGTAATTTGTGTGGAGTGATTAAAACCAAGTCAATTTCCATTTCATACCCAGCAAGCTGATCTGTGGAAGGTGTCCCTGCCCATGGTGAGGGTGAAACGAGATGAGCTTTAACAGCCCTTCCAATCCAAATCAGTCTGGGATTCATGTGTTAAATGCATGAATATCCACGGAAATCAATATATTCTCTCAATAAGATCTTACTGAAAAGAAATTCCCTTTTATTTACAAAAATAAGGTCAGAACAAGATAGAACCAAAGTTATTTCAGAAGCTGAGCACAGTCTGCAGTTAGGGCAAACAGCAAGGCAAGGATGTCAGAATTTAAAGCTGAATATATATTGAAAAAGAATAAAAAATTACTCTTACAGTATCATCCGTATATGGAAAAAAGAAATGCTACCACACTAAATGATATAGGAACTGTGACTGCATGTAAACAGAGTCCCTTCTTTCAGCACAGGCTGAGTACTTTGCATGCACATAAACATGAAATAGATTTATTGACTGATTTGAAAGGTTTTGTGTTGGGGATTTTTCCCTAAGCACAGCTGTTGCGAGCCCTTTATTTTCCATTCCAAAGCGAATTTCACTCGAACAGCCCAACACCACCCCTGTTCCAGACGACCGCCTCACACAGAACTCAATTACACAGCCCGGCCCGCCCACAGACGGCGCGGCTTAAGTAGCAGAGGGGCGGGGCTTAGTGCTGACTGACAGCTACAGTGCCCAGTAGAAAGGCGGGGCGGGCCCGCCTCGGCCGCTGAGTGGCTGCTGGTTGCCGCAGCAACGGCGCGCGGCGGCGGCGCTGTGGGGCCCGGGCGCCATTGCGGCCCCTCACAGCGGGGCCGGGCGGGACTTGGGCACGTTCCTGTGTCTGATCCACTTCGCTTCGTGTAAACACAAAATAACCTGCCCTGCGTGCTGCGAAGGGGCTCAGGAAAGAACTGAGGCCACATGGGAATTATAGTGCTGCTGACATTGTATTAGTGATGTGCTGGTTTCCTTTTATTTAAGGATTTTAAAATACTGAGCAAATTAAAATGAAGAAATGGCCAAGTTCCTGATGATATCTTCAGTAAACCAACCTGTGAGAGAAGGAATTACTATAATAAATTATAGTATATAGGAATTACATATTGCTATATTGTGTATGTGTATAAATATTTATAAATATATATACAATAATAGTCATAATTAATTACTATATATTACTGTTACAATATATACAAGGCCAAGTCTGATACTTCATGAATACAACACATGTATTTTGTACTAAATATATTTAGTTTGCATACTCAGTACTCACTACTGTGCTCAACTGTAGTAATCCGGCAATTTCTACTTCATCACCTCGACTTTTACAATCATTTTGCATTTCCAAAAGTGTACCAATACAGAGAAAAAATTTTAATAAAAAACTTCAAAATCGTCATAGTGAACCTTTCAATCTAAAACATCCTAAAGACCACAGAATATGGGTAAGTCACAGAGTATTTCTGCAGGTAACTAAATAAAAGGTAAAGATTTGGGAATGGTTTATTTGTGCCATAGGATTAGGATCTGAGCAACCTGGGGTAGGGAAAGTTGTCACACATGGTGTGCACACATGTAGCTTGGTTTTTAAAGATTTTGGGAAACCATTTTTATTGAGCTTTACATTAATGAATAATAACTGGGTTTTTAAGACTTTTTAATAAAAAAACCAAGAAAAGCAGCAATTTTTCTGAGTTGTACGAGTGGAGTGGATACACAGGGGAAGTAAAGGGGATTCATTACAGTTTAGAAATGGCATTCATGGCTCTTTTCCCATCTTATGGGCCAGTTCTAAGACACCACAGAAGGACAACTGTGAGGGACAAGCAGTAATCCCCTTGAGAAGGCATCCTGTGCCTGATGGTGCTTGGCTGTGCTTTAGCTGTTCACACAGAAGCTGATCCTTACAAACCACTCTTTAATAAAAAGATCAGGTTATTGGTTTCCTCCAGAGGATGTGAATTGAAGTCTGGAATTTGGGCAAATCCCAGGGCAGGTGAGAGGCAGAGAATATAATTTCTGTAACTTTACGGATCTTCCAGGTGGTGCAGAACTTCAGGGAGTGAAGCATGAAGGAGGGACCTGCTGATCTACCAGGCAAACAGGGAAGGTAAAAGTGAAGTTTCAGTTTAAAATTTATCCTGCACTGCCCTGTGGCGACACAAACATGAAATACCACAGCTCCCTGATGTGAGCAGCATAAAGCTAATTAATTACAGTTTATAAACGAGCAGGGGAGGGATGGGTGAGCTCTGTGAGTCTGGGAGCAGCCGCCATGTCCCAGCCGCTTCCGACCTCTTCCTGCCCTTGGGAATGAGTGGGAAAGCAGGATAATGTGGGAAATAACCCAAACCTTGACACACAGTTTTGGGTAGGTGTATCCTAAATTAAATCCCATTTAGTAATTAAATCCCATTAGCTGCAACAGGTGAGAGATCTAGCAGACTTTGCACACAGCAGCAGCGAACCTCTGATGTTCACCTTGAGTAACTCCTGAACTTTTAAAAAGCAGTATTTTCATCTGAAAACTCCACTTTTTTTCAGCTTCAAACTTCAAACTGTGAACAAAACATGCAAATGAGTCATGGTGTGAGAAAGTGTTCTAAAACAACTTTATTGGAATGATACAGGAATGGTTAATATACAGGTTAAATCCTCAATGCCTGCTTTCTACATAGGAAAAAAGTAAGAAAGAAAAGAACAAATTCAGTTCTTGCACCCATGGAAACAGAAAACCAGCACAGAGGTAACAGATTCCTGGCACTCCTAAAGTCATGCAAGAGATCTGCATCAAAAAACTCAAGTTTTACACACACAACAAAGAGATTTTCAGTATTTTCAGTTTGTGTCGGTGCCTTGTTCCCCGGACAAAGGAATAATTCAGCCTGGCTCACCAGAGCTGCCTTAGGAATGCTGATACAGTTTGAACGCTCCCATATGGCAAGGGGGGGACAGACGAGGGCAGTGACTTTGCTTTCTTAAACTTGGCAATTTTCTTGACCGTTGAGACAGGGATTGACCTCGTTTCAGAATGTTTTGGGTCGCTGAACTGAGAATTTGGCATCAACTTTTAATTACAGCTTCTCCAAAATAATGGCTGTAATTCACCAAATTTGCACAGGAAACACAGCAAACTGGTGTGGGTACAGAGACTTGTGTGTCAAATCCCACTTTCCTCACCACACCTCACTTAGTATTCCACAGTTCCCAAAAAGTTGAGCAAGAATTTAGACACAGAGAAAGATTCGGCCAATATTAAGAAAGAAAAATCACCTCGTTCAGAAAGATGAAATCATAGTGAACAACAAAAATCTGATGCTGGATATAAAACATAACTGAACTTCCATCCCCAAAAGATCTTAAAATTCACAGAATTGCAGTGATTCCTGAAAAAAGCTGTTAATAAAAAAGCACAGTTGTCTGGTAATCTTTAAGGTAAGGCAGCATTCATCCATCCCTCTGCCTCGTGATACTGTGCTGCTTTTTTAAGCACAAGCTTCAAACTGCTTCCCAGGCTCCCAAAATGATAAATCAGGAATTAAAATACGGCCAGGAATTACAGGCTCCCTCATGAGCACTGGGAGAACACATAGGTTAATATTGCACGTGGTAAATTCACCCCCACAAGACACTGAGAGATTTGCAATTCCTGTGATAGCTTTATGATATGGCAATAACAATGGAAATGAAGTTTTTAAACCTTAAAAAAAAGAAGTCTTGCTTAATTACAATAACTTTTGCTATTCAAACATTTATCTCCTCATTTGAAAAAATACTATATGAACCTAATGGCTACTTGAACATGCGGTGAGATGTTTAATGCTCTAAGCAGTGTGAACTGGTATTTTTATAGAGAAATACATTAAAGGCTTTCACCCTTACACAGGTAAGGAAATGCCATTTCTGGCTGTTTTGGCTTGTTTGCAACATTGAATCTTGCCCTAGATGTGTCATCGCTCGTGCTTAGGCAGCTGTGAGGGACCTGTGTCCATTGCCCACATCCCTTTTTGTCCAAAGAGCCCACACAGATCACTTAAATGAGAAATACATGGGGTTTGTTGGGGTTTTTATCTGTACAGTGTGTAACAATACAAACCTTAAATATCCATTCTACAGAAGACAAACACAACTTTCCAAAGTGACTACAATGGTTAAACTACACA
The DNA here is from genome assembly GCA_013397725.1 of Rhagologus leucostigma. NCBI lineage: Eukaryota > Metazoa > Chordata > Aves > Passeriformes > Rhagologus > Rhagologus leucostigma. The sequence goes on along the minus strand of VZTD01000230.1, from coordinate 227,556 downwards.
GTACCACCTACAAATTCATCTGAAACCAGGAAAGACACTGAAAAATTACTGTGTAACTCAGTAACATTTTTGAGGCAACTCAGGCACTAAATTAGTATCTGACGAGGTTTTAGATGCTGTTTTCAATAGTTTAAATAGTTGGATCTCTAGGTAAAACCCATCTGCACTTTTAGTACTAAAATAGTTTCTTTAAGTTTACACAAAATGGACGAATTGCCAGGACAGTTTAAACTAAAAGTAACTCATTCATATCTGATTGCTTCAGCTTCCATCAGAACCCACTCCTGCTCCCTACCCTGAAATTCCCATTTCCATCCTGTGTTCAATTTGTGTTACGGACAGTGAATGCTGCAAGCACCAATCAAATGTTAGAAATCACATCTACATTTCTTGAAGCAGAGACAGTTGGATTATTTTATAAAAAGCTGTGGAAATTCCCTTTACAGACATTTAAGGCAGTTGAAATTCACGCTTGCTGCTTGGCCAATGCTTCAGCTTCCTGAAACAGCAAAAGAGAATTGCACGTTAGTAGTTTCTCAGTATGTTCAGAAGGAACACTGTAAAACAATAACCTGCATTTTTCAGTCTTCTTCCAGCCTTTGTAAGGTGATCACAAATGGGAACAGAATGACAACAGAAGAAATGCAAAAGGAATTTCCTTTTGTTTTCTCCGAGTGTACTTTTGACTGCAGATTAATTCAGTTACCTGCTAGCAGCATCAGGACCTACAAGGAGATGAATGAGAGATGAATTCCCATTGCCCTCAGTGCAGCACCTCAGTGGGGACAGCCTGGCTTATTTGAAAGGACAAAGTTCAACATCTGCCAAGATGTGTTGGAGCCATTTGCTTTTGTGACTGCACAGAAACTCAAGACAACAGATTCAGTATCATTGTTACCATGAGACAGCACTGCTGAACAAACAAAACACATCAGGAGAAAGGACTCAGAGAGGAATTTCCAAGAAGTCTGTAAGATTTTTTTAAAGAGAGGAGACAGAGTGGGTGACCCCAGCCTGCAGGGCAGGAAGTCCCACGCGTATCTCCTGCATCTTGGACGTGGTGGATCACTCTGGTTTTCCTGGCTTACTGCCCTCATCCTGCCTTTGAACTCAGGGCGTGGGAAGAGCCTGGCTTGGAGCTGCCGTGCTCCTGGCCCCTGCTCTGCTCTGCTGGCCTGTCATGGGTCAGAGAGCGGGGCCGGGATGTCACCGTGCACCCACAGGCCTCGTGCGAGGACATCCCGGCCATCCACGGCACAAAAGGCAGGTGAACAATGAAAGGAAGATCAGAAAGAGCTACAGAGCCTGGGAAAAAGGCAGCATGTTTGACACTCTCTGAAAGACAAGTTGTTCTTTGAATGGTAAGAAAGAGGAGAAGGTTCTCTTGGCTTTGTTACAATTCCCTTAACCAACCCGGGGCACTGCAATGGTGACACATCACTGGCGGTTTTTTTTGCAAGACAAAGTACTTCTCTTCAGAACAGGCAGTGAAAAGCTGGAGAGGATTCCTGGTATTTCCCTCATACCCAGGAAGGTTGGTACACGTAACCTGCTCACCTACTTTTCTTGGAGGTCAAACTCCATTTCTCTTGGGCATAGTCCTGCAAGTTATCTGGGAGAGCCTCAGCTTTCCAGGCTTGGCACTGTCCCTCTTTCATAGTTTTCCTTATTTCTCCATTAAAGCCTCTCACTGAGCATCCTCTCAGTCCTTAAATCCTTAATAAAGAAATAATTAAACATAGCTTTTAACTCACAAAATCCTTTCCCTTTAAAATCCACCCAATATTGCTTGAAGTAGAGAATTTAAGATAAACTGAATGCCAGCCTTTCCCAGAGTTTGTAGATCCAAAGGACAAACCAAACCACTGGGGCTCAGAAAATAGTTACTTGGATTTTCCATGCTCACTTCTGAGCCAGTCCTGTTTAGCATTAATATCAAACCTTTGTGTTCAGAGTCAAATAACTTCCCAAATCTCTCCTGATAGCATTGAATGGAGGTTTCCTGCCAAGGCTGCTCCCAGCCTCCTGCCCTCTTCTGCAGATGCCGTGTCATTCCCTACAGCATTATATCCAAGCTGCACACAGCTATGCTGGAAATGGCAATTTCAGCACCTACAAATCCATGTACCCTCCTCAGCAGCAGGCAATCAACTTGACTGGATATCCTAATTGTGGGAGGGACTCCCAAAATCAGCTCCAGAGCAGGATGCAGGGGGTACAAGGTCACTTCTGCAAAGGTTATTTAGCCCAACACAACATGGAAATTCAGCAGAGTACAACTGTGTTCTATCCTTCCTGTTTAAAATTCACCTTTTCCTTAGGTGAGGACAGAAGCAGAGCTCCTGACAGCCATGCTGGCTGCTCCTGCCAGCCAGCAGGTCTGGGAAGCAACGACGTTCCCAACGTTACCGAGACAGGTGACCTGATTTGTTATGGCAGCAGCTGCTCTCCGGTACCACTGCACTTCCCAGGGGAAAGGCACGAGCTTCCCTGCATCCCACAGTCTCAGGATTGCTTCCTGGTTCCTTGGCTCCATCCTGCACACTCTGCAGAGCAGTGCAGTGCAGATATTCCAAGGAACTTCACCAGGACTGTGGCACTGCGTGCAGCTGGTCTGACACTGCTGGTGGGTGATGCTGGGGCGCAGATCCCAGGCTCTGCTCTGTGCAACTCTTTCCTCATCACATCATTCCCATCAGTGGAGCTACTACTGGAAATTCGGCTCCCAAAACTGCTTCAGTCTGCCCCACAACCTGCAGTGCTCACTGCTCGTGGGTCACCATCCACCTTTAAAATTAGGTCTCTTAGTGATGTGCACAGCACGACCTTCGACTCATACATGAGTAAAGCTGAAAGGGAGGGGCGTGTTTATCCATTGGAACAAGAAAGCTGGTAGTGACCTGGAGAATCCTGCTGCTGTCAAGTGAAACGTATAAAGCAGGCTTGTCTTATCCTATCAACATCAAAAGGAGAATTCCAGCCCATTGCATCCGCAAAGCAGCAGCCCAGTTTGTAATTGGCAAAGGAAAATAAGCTTTGGATAACAAGCTGGAGGAAGAAACTACTCTGAAGCAAGAGCATGTTATTTCAGAAACAGTAGTTGTGGTTTCAAGGGATTTTCTAGTAGAAAAATCTCATCAAAATTTCACATGAATTAAATTTTTTTACTGAATTGAAAACATTCTTTGATTTTGGGACAATTCTTTTCATCTAGATTTCTTATGCATTCTTCAGCACAAATATTAACTACTCGTTTGAAGCTGAAGCCTGAGAGCCTCTGGAGACTGAATATCTCCCGGGGAGATTGATGGGGGCAATGACACCACGTGTGCCAGATCCTAATCTGAGCAGAGGAGGAGGAGGTGTAAGCCACAGGCTGGGGCTCACTGTGAGGAGGTGCTCACCTACCTTTGACCCAGGAGGTGCAGTCAAGCCCAGAAACGCGTACACGGCGTTGTTCTCCCGCGCCTCAAAGAAAGCATTGTAGTCCTTCACCGTGGCAGAAGGGAGAGCGAATAAAAGACAGAGGAGTGAATTGTCAGAAGTAATCTCAGCTCAGTTTGGCGTGCCACCCAACCCACACCAAGCAAACTGCTTCCTGTGGCCGAATGCAAAATCCAGCATCACCTCAAGTATGTGGCATTAGCACTAACGGCGCACGAACTGGTCTGGATGGAAAAGGAGAAGCTGGGAATTCCTTCTACGTCCCAACGAGATGTTGCTGTGAGGTGCTCCAGCCTTTCCCAGAGGGACAGACTCCACACAAGGCAGGTGTTGTCACTGGTCTGGCGTGGACATTCCTCCTGCAGAAGCAGCTGAGCCTGGACCTTGTCGTCAGAAACCCTGATGTTCCCAGATGCCATTGCTAATTCCTGATAATGATGGCAGCTGTGCAACTGTGGACTCAGCTCCTAAATCTGTCAGAAGTTCAACTGGAACTTTTACACTGAGAGTGCACCTTTCCTATCACATTTCCCACTAAGGATTAGTCTGTACAAGTGAAGGCAATGGGGTGCCACTCACAGTGCATTACAAATGCCCTAAACACACACAGTCACTTCCCAGGAAAACTAAGGTAATAAATAGATACATAAAAAGAAATACCAGTTGCCAAACCCCAATTAAAGGAACCCAGAAGTATTGTGCAATCTCACTGTTGTCTAAGTTACCACACAATTCCCTCACTCTGACTTCTGAACTCAGCAGGGAACAGTCCTATGACTTTCCTGTTCTCCGTTTTTAACTGATGCACATTACCAGCCTCTTCTAGCTTTCCTGGGCAATGTCTGGATGCAGGAGTCCTGGCTGGGAAGCCCAAGGCAGGCAGCAGCTCAGTCTCAGGCTGGAGTCAGGGAGAGCTGTTTAGGGCACGCCGCTCCGGATTCCTGACTGTCCGGGAGGCAAAAGCCTAAGGAACAGCAACTGCTGTTCAAAAACAGCAGAGAGGAGCAGCTCTAAGGAGAGGCTGCTGCAGCTGGAACAGAACAAAGTACAGGGACCAGAAGATTCCAGCTGCCTGGACTTCAGGGATATCAAATTATTGCTCCATTTTGCACACGCAGCATTCGCGTGCTGGTTTGATAAAAATGTGTATGATTATGGTAAATCCTCCCTGAAGCCCTTCTGTTGACAGGACTGGGGCTGCTTGATAACAAAGGGATTGTTTATCTTGCTGGTGCATAGTCCATGAGCCTGCTCCACACCATCTCCCAGGACAGGAATTCCTGGGCCTGAGGAGCAGGGCTCATGCCAGCCTGCACAGCATCTCCGGTTCCAGCCTCTCTGCTGTACACGGGCCAGGAAAGCCAATTTGCTCTTTGCTCCGCCAGTTGTGCTGCATCAGATGGAACAAACAGGGAACTTCATGCTCGAGAGGCATCAGATAAAGACAGAAAGAGGTTCAAATTCTGGGCACAGAATTAACTTTTACCTTCCTGAAAGCTGAACTGTAGCCACTCAAATCCAGCAACACAAACTGACCGAATTTCAAAAGTTCAAAGTGACATCAACCAAAATTTTGGGGATGAAATAAACCCATAGCAAGAACCTTGTCAGCAGCCCCTTCTCAGACAACTACTGATCCTTGCATTTCCAAAACAACCTTTTTCCATGTCACAACCAGTCAGTAAAATTTTGAGAGCCAAGTGGCACAACAGCTCACTGTGGATATTATTTCAAGTTCTGCTTCTATTACAAGCGAGAAAAATTCTTGGCACATTGAGAATAATTTCTTTCAGTAGGCACAGATTTGTCTCACAGAGGTCCAGAACTGGCAGGTCCTGACTTACAGACTGTGCAGGCCAGAACCAGACTTCAAAAGGACCAGAGGAATGCACACTGTGAGCTCTGTTCAGAAGATACTAAGTTTTAAAAATAAAACTAACAGTTAATCTAATAATCATTCAAGCATGGCCTGCTGGGTACAAGTACTGCAGGGCAACTTACTTTTGATCAAGCATTAAAATAATTACAGTAGGATTTGTGTTTGCAACACGGGTTTTAATCTGTCCAAGGCACTGGAGTAAGTGAACCACAGCAGCCTTCCTTGTGCAAGCAGCACACAGAGCTGATCCCAAGAAGGATCAGAAAACTGATTTACGATCATGGCAGACATCAATTCATATGATCTGGGGATTCACACCTACTGGCAAACCCCACATGGGCAGAACAGATCTCTGAACTTGCTACAGAATGTAAGGTTGGTGTACAGGGCCAGATTTCTGTAAGGTGTTAGTTCACAATCACAGGGAACATGAGGATTAAAAAAACCTGGGAACTTCAGAAGCTATAAGATGGGAAAAAACCCACAGGAAAAGAAAATTATATATGCACTGTAAGGTAGGATCCAAATCAAGAGGTCTACATTTTAATCTCTCCTATGGTGTGACTGGAATTCTCAAGAATCAATTATTACTAAAAGCCCAAGATGGGGGGAAATGTCTAACACCTCCCACAGCCTTCCCAGTTTGGACAAGTGCAGCTGGGCAAGCCCTGCCTTGCTGCTCACCGCAGTGAAGCACAGGCTGTGGCAGTGAGGAAGAGGAGTGGGATGAGCACAGGGAGAGCTGCAGCAGCCCTTACCCCGAGGTAGCGGCTGTCGTTGAAGAGCCGAGGGGGCAGGGGGTTCCCGCTCGCTGGCCGACTGTCCTCAGGGACGTTCTCCCGCATCCATTTCCGGTTCTCCTCGTTGGCCGCGATATCCTTCTCCTCAAATTCAATTTTGTTGGCTTCCAAGAAGCCTAACACATCTTGTTGCTGCTTTTTAATCTGTCACAAAAGAGAGACGGCAAACAAAATCAGCAAAATAATTTTTAATGCAGTTCTGGGGTTCGATGCAGAAAGCAGGGGGAAAAATGAAAAACGGGAGTTGTAAGAAAATTCTTAGAATCAAAAAGTATCTTCTGAAGAGTCAGAGCTGAGCCTTGACTTGGCTTCTACAAAACTGAACAGGCTGAAGCCTAAAGATGCTGTCTCTACGCACATGTGAGTGTTGTGAACCTTAAAGGCGCCCATCCAAAAGCAGAGGTGTGAGCAGGGCCCTTGTGCTGGCCAGGTTTTACAGTTAACTCAGGGGAACGTTGTTTTTTCAGCTGCAGTGGAGTTTGCTGGAGGCACATTTGAGGTACACTCTGCTTCCTTGTGCCCTTGGAAACACAGGCTGAACCTCCCCTTTCTTCTAGAGTCCAGGTTTTTGTCCACCCCGGTGCCAAAAGAGACCTCACCAAGCATTTTTGGTTCATGCTTCTTTGGACAAAAACCCCTCTCCTGCTGTGTCCTTGGTGTCAGCAGGGCAGATACAGTCTCTGGAGGGCTGTGACCCCACATCCCCATCCTCACTTGTGTCAGGGAGGCTGGCTGAGGTCCCATACCTGATGCCACCCGTCCTTGTGCACTCACACAGCGTCCAAAGGAAAAGCAGGATCTGTGTGGCAAGCACGGTGCTGGCTCTGCACAGAGAAGGTGGTTTTTATTACTGTCATTATGAATTACCGACTTCTTGACACAGAGATATTCTGCTTATGCTCTGCTTTCCCTTTGCATGACTTTATCACCACAAAGGAGATTATAACCATGCACATCCTGGCAAACAATAAAAAAATGGAATTTAATGGGAAATTTGTTTTCTTCAAATTACCCCCTTCACTGCAAAGCCAGTCCAAGGCCTGCCTTTACCCTAATGAGCTGGGTGCCCCAGGAGCAGCGTTTCACACAGATGTTGCACTGGTGCTAACTCAGGTCAGCCGCAGCTCCCGGAGCAGCCGCTCCATATACGGCCACAGGCAAACCCGGAGCTGCCGGGGCCAGGGACAGCCAGCCCGGAGCCAAATATGGAGCCCGTGCCCCGGCTCGCACAGCCCTGCACCCACAGACACCCAGCAGCAGCAGGGAGTGTGGAGACAGCGCTGCCCTGAAGGATGTGGGCTAGGGAACACAGCCCAGCAAATCCAAAGAGGGAATCTTCAAGCATCCCCTGACTCGGTCTGGAGCTGTCCTATCCATGGCAGGTTCAAGCAGACCCCGGGAGGGTGCACCCAGCTCAGTGCAGCACAAAGGGACCGGTCTTGCTCTCCCGACAGAGGGAAATGTGCTCCCAGCTCCAGCAGGGAAGCTGCCTGCCCAGGGCTGTGAAGCCATCGAAATTCCTCTGACCACATCAGCACAGGAGCTGCTGGACTCGCTGTGTGAGCATCCTGAAACACAAGGATATTGCTAATTTTCATCATGGCTAAAAATAAATCAAACTGGAGGAGTTAATACCGCCCCGAGGAAATAATTCGTGTAGAGGCTGTGTAAAAACATTCTCAGCAGACTCAAAGCTCTGGGTAAGAGGTTTCCTTGCCTGCCTCTAACAGCAGCAGGGAGGAGCAGGGGGAGCTTTTCTCCGTTGTGCTCTACAGCTCAGAGGAGAAAAAAAAGGGAGCACTTCCTTCATGAACTGTTCTGTAGGGCTAAGATAAGGGAAAAGTCTTTGGAATTGTAAACTCCGTCAGTATGACCTGGTAGTAAATGTAAATTTTGTTCCCTGAACCAGTTACATTTTTTAATTAATCATTTCCTACAATCTCTAAATTACAGATACAGTAGTTTTTATTACTCTCAGGTCCTAAACTTGTCCAAAATCCATTGCTTAGTGAGAACACACTTTGAGATGCCCCAGAATTTTTAAGGAATTGGAGAAAACCAAGCTTTTACCCACTCTACCATTAACCTGTACAGTCTGCCATGTAAAACAAAAGCTCTGAGTTGGACAGCAATCAGCATTTTGATCCCCTGAGAAGTCACTTTATTTTTGGAATCATTTTGCCTATTAGATTAGCCACACACACATCCTCACACCCCTTCCAGCTCTCACAGTGGGACAGTCTCTGGGATGTTTTTTGAGCTCCAGGAGGTACAACCACATCCCAAACTGATGACTGTGGCTCGGAAGGGTAATCACAACCCTCTCTGCTTGTTTTTGAAGTGCTGGCAAAGCTGGAAATGTATTTTTTTCTGCCAGAAAAGGCACCATTGTAAGCGAAGCATGAAGTTTGGTCTCTGTTGCTCTCAGGCCATCTGTAGTCAAGGGAGGTAATTCTCTAGAGAACTCTACAGAAAAGCAAGGATGGTGTTTGATGCATGAGGAATATTAGCCTGGAAACATTGTTTTCTGGCCAGACAAAGAAAAGTTGGAAGATTAAGAAGCAATGTTTTCTCCCAGCTCCTAGACAAGTCTCCCAGCCACGGTGATGAGCACTTACGCAAGAGCAGTAAATGCTCCAGAGAAACAGGGCACCAACTGCTGGGCAGAAGGGACATCGAGCTGCCAGATCCTGTTATTTTATGGGATTTTATTTAGAAAACTTCCATTAATCTCAGACAGTGGAATAGCACTGGGAGGGAAGGGCCGAAAATAGAGCAAAAGACGTCTGCTGCTGCTTCAGGGTGTTTTGTCTTACTTGAAAGGGCACACGTTCTCCACGGGCCAGAGCCTGGAAGATGGTTCCTGCTGCCCATGTTTGGGAAGGAGCGAGGAGCCTTTCTTCAGGATGCGCCTGTCAACACGCAGCACTCGCTTCCCAGAAAGCCTCTCCCAGTTGCCGAAGCAGGCATGGACACCGGCCAGCGCCTTCCCAGACCCCGCACCTCGGCCTACGTAAACAACTGTCATGTCTGAAGCCATTCTGGCCTCTGAAGTGCAGCTCACTGCAGTTGGCAAACACGAAAATCCTTGTTTATTCTGAGTGCTCCTGACACGTTGTGCAGGGCCGAGAGCAGCACTGGAGAGCCGCGAATGAGCCCAGTCAGCGCAGGAACTGGGGAGCCGAGCAGGGCCCTGGGCTTTGGGACCAGCACTGGGTGGGGCAGGAGGATTTATGGAGACACAAAAGCACAAGAACAGAGAAATGAAAGACAGGGATGGACAGACAGCTGTAAGGAAGGGAAGAGGCTGGGGGCAGGAGCGGAGGGAATGAGCAAAGTGGAGCAGGGGAAAATCCCGGTGGGATGGAGACAGAGGGGTGGAAGGAGAAGGGGTGGGAGCAGGTGAAGTCAGTACTGCCGGGAGGAAGGGCTGCATCCTCTGGAGCTCCCCACTGCCCTGCCTGGGAACAAGGATGCCCTTGGAACAGCCCATCTTGCTCACGAGTGCCTTTATCCCCACCCCAGAAACAGAAACACATCCCAGTTTCTCTGCCTCAACACACACTTGGGAGAAAAACAATTCCTAAGGTGAGTGGAGATATTTTACTTCTTGCTGATGTTCCTAAGATAATACCGAAAGGAACATTTAATGAAATAAATCTGTTTTCTCTTTGTTTTGGCTTTCAGGGTCTGTTCCCGAGACAGAAACAGCTTTATGGCAAGTTATTGGTGGTTAAGCAAAGTCTCACCACACACTGTGATGTTGTGCTACAAAATCCACTGGGTATCAAGATTCCCTTCTTTTCCAGTTACAAGCCAATCATGAAACATTAAGCTTTCAAGAGAGCATGGGGACAAAATAACATAAAAATGGGTGTAGAACTGTGAACAAGTATTGCCCCTCACTTGAGTATACATCAGAAATTCAATTTATTGTTCTTAGATCTAACTCCCATCAGTGATATCAGTAACACAAGAGAAACCACGTCAAAGCTGCCAAGAGTACAAACAGGTGATGTCTGCCAACAAATCAGTCCATCAAAAATAAAGTTTTAACCCCAAAGTGGGAATAAACTTTCCAGAAAATGCTGCAACATTTTAGATTCTCTTCCAAATCTTTACTCATTGAAAAAAAAAATATAAAAAAAAAGAACTCAGCTAAAAGATAGTAATTAGAAAAGGAGGAAGGGATGATGCTGTGGGACCTTGGTCCAGCGAGCAGGCAGCATTCCAGCCTCAGCTCCAGCCAGGACTGTGCTGGCTCTTCAAGAGCCAACTTCTCCCAGCACCACCCCACTGCAGGGAAACACCTATTTTAAACACTTTTTGGAACTGAACTTCACAGAGGGTTCTATCTCATTTGGTGTACACAGGCACAAACACAGCACAGTCCAGTCCACACTGCTGGCCAAGAAGAGGTTTGGGTTGGTTATTTTCAGTCTTGTTATTTTTTCTGTTTATAAATAAATCCCTTGTTGGACAATAGACATGTTTTGGAAATCTATTTATGGACCATTGGAACCCAAAGTAAGTTTACAGTCTGAGTGCTGCTGTTTTGATCCAACAACAAACTTGCTGACCGCGGCTCTGCCGTCCTGGCCCTTGGCACAGGGCTTCTCCACCACTTCTGTGGGTCCTGTGTCCCAGCCTCCAGTCAGGGGAAAAACATAAGATTTTTTAAATTTCTTTCCCAATGATGGGATTAAATGGCTCATGCTTTATTGTGAGGATTTAAAAGAATTATAAAGAGATTTATTATGATGTTTCCAGCCATCATTATATCATCAGTTATAGCATCAGGACAAAAGGAAATGGCCTCACAATGCAGCAGGGAAGGTTTAGATTAGGAATTAGGAAAAAGTTTTTCATGGAAATGGTTATGAAGCGTTAGAACAGGCTGCCCAGAGAAGTGGTGGAGTCACCAATCCCTGGAAGTGTTCAAAATCATGTGGATGTGGCATTGAGGACATGGTTTAGTGATAAACATGGGGCTGAGGCTGGGTTGATGGTTGGGCTTGATGATCTCAAAGGTCTTTTCGACCTTAACAATTCCATGATTCTGTGATTCTCTCCAGCTCCTGCTGAAGGTGTGTCCTGAACTGCCTCTCCCGACCTCACAGCTGGGATCCAGCACCACCACAACAGAGAAGCAACACCTTAGAGGAGATCTTACACATTTGATCTTACACATTTCTCAACTAAGTTTCAAGACAACACCACATTTAAAAGGGGATTTTTTTTTCCATTTCCAATTACAGACTTCTGGGTTCTAGATAAGCAAAAGCTACTACAGCTTTAAAGCAGTTGTATTGTATGCCAGTGATGGTTTTAAAGACGCTGCTTCATCCTTAGTGGGAGCAAATCTTTAAATCCCAGAAGCAGCTGCTTTGTGCAGGAAGGTGAAGTCCAAACTCCAGGGGATGCTACTGGTTGTGGCCAGACTTGTACTCATCGGTTCTCCGGAAGCTTCAGAGTCTTCTGAAGATGGATAAGATGAAATGTAAGCAGTGAATGGGAAAAGCGCAGTGCAAGAAATGTTCGGCAAACTCCACTGGCAGCCAGCAGCAGCAAGGTGGAAACCCCCAGGAAGGGATTTTCCTTGGAGGAATGGGCAGCATGAGGAATGCCACGTGCTGCCAAGACAAACTGACTTGTCACAGCGCGTCCTGTGGACTGAGCTGTGGCCACACTGCCACAATCCACTGCCACTTTTCGGAATTAAGAGTACAAACTGTTGGTTTGGTTTTTATATGTCTCACCTAATTTCTCAGATGACCTTGCCTTCCTCACCGAGTCCCTAATGCAGAAGCTCATCCTTGCAAATGAGCTGCAAAATGCTTAGAATTTCTCCTCCCACTACAACCTAATTTGTAGGAGTTAAACAGCCCAGCAGCTCAGCCATGGATTTAAATGTCACAGATTCCTGACAGCCCCCTAAGCTCATTCTCCACCCCAGCACACGGCAGCACGGCTCCCTTCCGAGCAGCATCAGTCCTGGCCTCCATCAGTTGTCCTTGCTTTTACTCTAATATTCCAGAAGCTATTTTTTTGTCTAGAGTGGTTTTGTTGGTTTTATTTGTATGAATAAGCCAATTTTTTTCTCCCTATATTAGCTTAAAAATCCAATGTGCCAGTTCTGGTCGTGCCTCTGTAAATGTGGTCAGAGAGTGGGAGACTTGCAGGCAGTTCCAGCAATGACCTGGCTTGATCAGAGCTTTGCCAGGTGTTTCCCAGCAATTCCTGTCTCACTCTTACTTCTCCCTGCCTGGTAGAATGTCTGCCTATTTTTAGGTCCGGGTAATTATCATCACAGAACTCAAAGCACTTCTTTGTTCTGGTTATTTTAAGCAGAGCATTACATGCAGTGGTGCCATCGTTGTCTCTCCCATGGTTTCTGGTCTGGAGGGAATGAGATTGAGGACAAAAATAGCAAAACCACCATGAACTTATGAGACCTAAATCAAACACAGGAGGCTAGAAAAGTTCATGCTGGACTTGTGCTGCTCTTTTTTTTCATTTTCTAGAAATTCAGCAGTGTCCAGATGGACTCCATACGTACTGACTCTGTCCCTGCAGGGTTCTTTGGGAAAGCCTATGGGATATCCACATGAATCCTGCACAGCAGCACCGGTTTGATGTGGTTAGACCCCAACAGCTGAAAATTGGTTTATTTGGATATAGTTTTTACCACCAGGCACCCACCGACCCTGGGCTGTGTCAGCATCACCAGCCCAAGACCTGGGGCAGGAGGGAACACGTTCCAGCTCCCACTGAGAGTGGCAACCACATTCCTGCTGCTCATGTGTGGGTTTGGAACACACCTTTTAAAAGCAAGAAAAGGTGAAAAGAGGCAAAGGGACGACTACTCAAGAGCAAGGCTGGGGGAAAATCCAGGCTACCAAAAGGTTTTTGCAGTTTAACCCGGAGGTTACATCACGTCTGGCAGCACTTGGGCTGTCTGCAACAGGGCTTTAGCCAGGCATAAGGTACCACCCCACAGACCAGATTTTGGAACACAAGCCAAAAATATAGCTGGAACAAAGGACTAAGTCTGCACTTCCCAAAACAAGACCACGACTTGCTCCAGAAACCATAGAAAGTTACATAAATGAAAAAGCTGATTCATGAGAACAAAAATAAAAGCTTCTCTCATGGATTATAATGCCATTGTAATTGCATTCATTCAGTAACCCAAGGCCTAAAAACTTGTTAAATCCCACACCAACAACACCCAAGTCCAAAGATCCTTGTGCATTCAACAAGTTTTTTCCTACCCGAAGAACCAAACAGGAAAGGTAACGTCACCTCCATGTACTAAACTCCTGGGGATCAGGATTCTCAATGGAGCCAAGGGCACTTAGAGACCCAACTCCCACTCACTTTTATTTACTCTGACACAGACTGCAAAAAGAATAAAATCCCAGGGGGATTTGGCATTTAGTTCCCTTGGGCTGCTTTGGGAAGTTCAGCCAGCAACACCAGCCTGGCCTTTCTGGTTGGCACAGCCCAGCACAGCTGAGCAGGTTCCTAACTGCCACACTGCCAACTTGCTGTTAGAGTTCAAGGAATTAGTTAAGAAAAAATAAGAAACCTTTTCTGTCTTGCTGCAGCAAGGAGGGTTTGAGTTCAGTGTTCCAGCAAAGTTTTTCAGCGTCACTAATTCGGTGTCAGACACGCAGTACAGCCAATTCCACCACACCTCGACTACAGTCAAATTCTAACAAGACACTAAAAGGCCACAAATAAGTCAGAACTGTCTTCCTGCACCACATCCAGTGTCTGTTTAGCTACTTCCCTCCTGCAGTGGCCAAAAGCAGATTCCTTTACCCATTAGTCAAGTAGGAGGACAAGTAACATTTCCTTATTTATATCTCCCCAGCTTCTGGCACAAAGCAGCAGCAGCAGCAGCAGCACTGCCTAACGAAGCCCTGATGACTTTTTAATGTGTTTTAGGTTTACTTTCTATGAAGGCACCTTAAAGATCAACATTATTATCACAGCTTAAGGCAAATTCTCTCTTAACAAATGATATCCAAGCAGTGGGGAAGTGTGTGGAGGTGAATCCATTCATCCTTTAACACCTGCCTGTCAAGGACTATTGTGCTGTTACCATCATTCTAACAGAGAACATCTTATCAGCAACACCTGAAGCCCATGTTTAAAAGTACCATTTAATAAACTTCACATTTTGTTCCAGTACATGAAAATGGTTCTGTCAGCTCAAACTCCACCTCTTTTCCTACTGAAGCACCGAATTCAGAAGTAAATCTTTCTCTTTTTTGGCTGCAAGGAAAAGGTGGTCAGGCTCTGAAAGGGCTTCTCAGGGAATGGTCACAGCCTCAAGGCTGCCAGAGCTTCAGGAGCATTTGGACAATACTCCCAGGCACAGGGTGGGATTGTTGGGGTGTCTGTGCAGGGCCAGGAGTTGGACTCGATCCTTGTGGGTCCCTTCCAACTCAGGATATTCCATGATTCCATGAAAAGAAGGGTGACACGGTGCATTCTCCTTTAACTCTCCTCCTCCCTGGCTGCTCCCCAACACTTTCAGTTGCTCATTCAGCATTTCCTGGCCTGTCCAGGCTCCTGACTGCATCCAGTTGTTTTGCCCAAGAGCACAGCTCAGTCTCAAGCCTACCAGAGATGCACAAACTCCTGGGAGTGTTCTGGGGGGGCCACCAGAGCAGATCAGATGCACCCTCCTTTAGTCAGGATATCTGTGTCCTCATCACAGCCAGAAATGACACACTCCTCTACTCTCTGCTTAGATGCTTCTGTTCATTCTGTTAAAGGCTGAAAGAGGGTCACTATTGCCAAGTCAAAGTCATTCACAAGTCAGGATATGCCAAAGCTCTAGCCCACAGCAATCATGGCCTGCTCAAAGACTGCCTCCCCAAACACAGACTCTGCATCCAGAGACTGACTTTCTGTTTCTTTGGGACTTTTCCTTCCTTTTTTCCTTTTTTTAAAGCTCTGTGAAAAGTGACAGCAATGCCCAGTGGGATTATTTGCCTGGATTTCAAAACCAAACAAAGCCCACACGGCCAAAACTTCCATTTGCAGGGATTTTAATGCAAGATTTTAACATTTAAAATCTCATTCCATCATCGGCCAAAAAAATAGAGATGTTTGCTCATGGGATGGCAGTGAGCCTTTTTACACTGTACTTCCATGCACATGGAACACAATATCCCCAGCAGCTGGGCAAGGAAAACCCAAAAGTCCCAGGAAGTTCTGGCAGCACTGGAGCTGGTACTAGCAGAGGCAACAAACCTCCCTACCTACTTTTTGTAGACAACTCCAGAGCCTGAACACAGAAAAGCAGTGAATGTAACTGAAGCTTCCAACTGCTGAACGCTGGGAGGTGTCCCAGATCTGGAGAGGTGTCAGACTGACACTTGGCCCCTCACACAAGGAAGGTTTGATTGGAGCCATGGAGGGTGCCTGACTCCTCTTCACTCTGCTCACACTGGGCTCCAGGCCCTGGGAGCAGGGACAGCAGGAGTCTCCCCTCCCTTCACGTGATCTCTGCAAACAACCTCACCAGAAGCTGTGTTTGATTAGGGATGAACTTTGCACAGGAAGTAGCCTGAGTCTCTGGGGAATCTCTGGGCACTGCCTGGCAGCAGCTCCAAACTCCTACAGCCTGACCCCTCCAACATCCAAATCCTGCCCATCCTCACGCAGGGGCTCTGCACAGGCTGCTCCCAAACCTCACCTCCTCCAGCGTCAGGTCTGGGCAGGGTTACCCAGGAGAGACGGTCAGGGAAGCACAGCTGCTTACCGGGACTGTATACACTCAACCTGCATAGATCAGGTTATGGAAAGAGACCTTCTCCACCAACTCCAAAGGCCTGTTCCTGAGCATGGATTCACCACTTCTTAGAACCACAGACTCACAGAATATCCTGAGCTGGAAGGGACCCCCAAGGATCATCGAGTCCAGCTCCTGGCCCTGCACAGACACCCCAACAATCCCACGCTGTGCCTGAGAGTGCTGTCCAAATGGTCCTGGAGCTCTGGGGCCGTGACCATTCCCCGGGGAGCTGTTCTAGTGCCTGACCACCCTCTGGATGAGGAATCTTTTTATAACATCCAGTCTGAACCTTCCCTGACACAGCTCCAGCCGTTCCCTGGGGTCCTGTCCCTGGTCAGAGAGCAGAGGTCGGTGCCAGGCTATGCCTTGGCCGGGCTCCATGGAGCTCTGAGCCGGGAATCTCCTCCAGTCACGCAGCAGTGCTGCTTTGGGGGCCCCAAGCCAGCTCACAGCTGACATGGGGATTCTTGTGCCATCACAAGGGAAGGGAAGAAATGAGCCAGGGGAGGCAGGACTGCCTCTCCCAGCAGCAATAAGGACTGAAAGCAGGGATCAAACCATGGCCTCGGGCCATTCCTGCAGCAGGCTTTTGCTTCAGTCAGCAACAGGAAGGACCTGCAAATGCAAATATTCATATATCAGAATGATTTTTCTGTCTTTTTTTTAATGACTACTGAAGTTATCCAGAATAAACATATCTTGCAAAATCAAGCTTCCAGACCTAGGCTTCCTCTTATCTTCCTTTAGGTGAGGATGTAAAGAAACACTGATGTATGGCAAACCATAGCTTTAACCACACGCACTGACACTGTCCACAAACCACCGCAGCACCCGGAATTGTCCTCATCCAAAGGAAAACACCACCATTACAATACTAAATAAATTGACCCTTGGCAATTTTCTAAGTCAGTCTTGTGGCATTTGACTTTTATAAGCCTGAAAACTGCTCATCTGGTCCAAAACCAACAGAGAGCGAGCTTCCTACTGAGGAATACAGGCTGCATTATCTCAGTTATGCACTAACAAAGCATAAGCAGCAGCAGAATATGAACTCTTCATTTATTACACACAGTTGTTTTCTGCAGCAGACGTGGAGCTTGGCAGGCTGAGTTTCCCTGGAAGTCTCCATGTGCCTTGTCACAGCATCCAAACTCCGTGCTGGGTTAAATAAAAACAAACAGATCCACTCCTCCAAACTAACAACTCCTGAACAGCACAGAGATGAGAGTGGCAGGACCTGGGAGCATCCCCACCCATCAGCCAGCTGTTCTGTGTATTCCTGGTGTCTCCACAGCCTCAGCATCTCACTGGGCTCTCTGACCTGAGTCACAAAACAGAGAAAGCGGAACCTTTGCTATGTGGAAGAAAAAAAAAGTCCTTAAGTCCAAGCTACCTCTGTCACAGATTCCTTGAACAATTTTCTCTTCACTTCTCAGAGCTCCCTTTCCTGAGCTGTTAGTCAGCAGAAATAATTAATTTTTCAAATCACTGCTTATTTACTTTCAGGGATCATTTCTGGCTGATTCTGCAAACACTATCAATACAGCACAGCCCAGCCCCACAGACAGGCTTTGCACAATGACTGTAAAGCAATTTACCACACAGAAAACTGATCTCCAACAAGACAGTCAGGCTCGGTATCACAAGATGCAGAAAACTCTCTGACACATGATATATTCCTAAATACTCAAAAATTTACCATGTAGCTGAGAAAAGCAGGGGAAAGGCCCTGAAGGTGCCACTGGTCACCTGACTGCTTGCTCTGGAAGCTTTAAAAAGTCCTGATAGTCTGGACCTCTCCCCCATTGTCAGCTTCTGAAACCGTTTTTTTCAGCCAGCCTCCTTCTGAAAGCCAGAAGAATTATTTCTCCTTTATCTTCAGCTTTGTGGAGATCCCAGGCCGGGTCTGTGCAATGCTGGCAGCAACTCCACCCTGTAAGAACTGACACAAACAGCACAGGTCCCACCTCAGTGCCCCTGAGACTTCACCCTCCTCATCAGCCCAGCACTCCAATAATATTTCCAGGGAAGCAGCCTGAGATAACACACACAGGGCTGCAGTTTGGGGGGTTTATTGAAACAGCTGCTCCTGTAATTATTTTTCAGAGGCTGTGGATTTCTGCTGGCGATGAGGAGCCCTGCACAGCAGAAGGAAAACAGGTTTGGTTGTGCTTGTGTGACGAGCTGAACTCTGGTTAGGAAAGGAGTTAAAAGCACAGAGAGTTCTGCACAAGGCCCCTGTGGTTTACAATAAAAGCAAAGTTTATTTCCTGTATGGTTTAGCACACAGAGGCTAAATTAACCGACAGAACTAAAAGTTTACAGCATTAATTGCTGTTTCACTGCCTTTATATTGCCAGGCATTTATTCTTTCAATAAAAAATTACTTTAAGAAGAAATACAACATGACCTCAGGGATCCAGGTGCTTCTGATGTGTATTACTTTTCATCTTCGAAGAATTCATTTACCACAGATCTTATTTAACAAAGAGTCTTTTTGCTGACTGCTGTTCTAAAACTAAACCAAGTAATTTTCTGAAGAGAACGAAGCTTTTTTCTTCAACTAAAATACCTAAATATCATAATACAAAGGAAGAGAAAAAGCTATGGATTAAATACAAGTTTTCCTCCTCTTTCCAAGAAGAGCCAGGCTGTCTTGAGATAGAACAGCATCCCAAAGGCATCCTGGAGGGGAAAGATTCAGCAGACCACAGCCCTTATGGACAGCAGCTTTCTGACCCAGTAATTAATTGCCCTGGGTAACATTTCAAGTGTGAATCATCCTGGAGGCCCCAGATCCTTCTTTAAGTTACTTGGACAAAATATCGTCTAGAACTGTGTCTGTAAGAGGGAGATATAAATTCTTCTCACAAGAACTGGCCACACTGCAGTTTCTAACACTTTGGGCAGCTGAAACAAACAGGAGTTGGCCAAGCTCTGCTTGCCGTAGCCAGGAAGGCCAGTGCCTGCGGGTTTGCTCTCAGCACCGCTCAGGAGACATCATGAAGTGACTCTTTCAGGAATAAACAAAATGGAGCATTTTCCAGCACAGTAAGGTCGTTCTCATCTACAGGCTGCTCTCACCCACTGCATCCCTGCAGCCCAAAGGGAAGTGCCACCTTCACCCCACAGCAGGAGCACTAATCTGGATGCTGCCCATGCCTTGGAGCCTCGACCTGGAGCCACTTTGCAACTCCCCACTGTGTTTTTTAAGTTTTATAGATCCCTCTTGTCACCATTGTATCTGCTTTTTTTTTTCCCTAAACCACAAGCTTCCTTCTGCCTCAGTGCAAGCCAGCATCTGCTTACCCCAATCAGAAACTAAGATAAATACACACTGCATTTTATTTTTTCAAAGTTGAAGTCCCCAGCTGTTTATCTGCTGTAGGATGGAGTTCTCCAGGCCTGGGCAAGCAGCCAAAATGGCTTCATTCCCCTGCTGTTCCTCAGTCTCAGCCCAATGCTGATGGCTGGCAGTGGGAAGTGATGGCTCTCCCAACGCTCTCCAAGCTGCCAGCTTGGGTCTCAAATCATTCTATGGAAGATGGAGCTGTCTGTCCAGCTGCTCCTCAGTTCATCCAGGTGTAAATTCCTGGGGGGAACATTTCTCAAGTTAGTGTTACGGATTTACTTTGATCTTTCCACAGCACGCACAACAAACCCCAGTCCTCTGCAGGTGAAGAGAGGCTCTCACAGGGACCTCCCGGTACATTTTAATGTGATGGAAGGGAACAGAAATTCGGAAAAAGATTGCTCAGGCACAAAGGTTCCATGGACTGAGCTACTAGAACCAAGGGACTTGTTTATCTGCATTACAGGGTGGAATTTCCAGTTCTTAATCAGGATTACCGGGACACTAACAAGGAAATTTGCAAACCTGCCCCTTTATATTTCTATTCACATATATTGTATTTCCTACCTAGGGAAAAAAAAAAACCACCAAACATCTACTAGGCATAAATCAGCTTCACTTGAACTTCATTTCTATCCGTATCCAGTGAGAATGTTTTAGGATATATTTTTAATTCATTCACAGAGTTATTCTGCTCCTTTCCTGCTCTGCCAGTTGTTCTGCAGCTGCTGCTCTGGCCAAATACATTTGCAACATGTGCACAGGAATGTCTTGGATAAGGAGCTTTAAGTGTTTCCTAAGGAATAAAATCTTGTCCTGCTGTAGTCCATGGCAAAATTCCCAGTGATATAAGCACAGCCAGAGGTTGATCCCATGAGGTGAATACAGATGTGCTGTTTAAACCTGCCTGGCAATGAGTACTCCCATAAAAATGTGGGTTTATGTGAAAACTGTGATTATTTTTCCCAGAGGCTTTGTGTTTGCTGTTTCCATCACGCTTTTTCAGTTGACTTTGATCTATGCCTAAGGCAGGAGAGGTGTCTGATCAGCTACCCTAAACATGGTCCATGCAGTGTGTCAGCATCTGCACAATGATGGTCTTGGAATCACCGAATGCTTGTTTTGCATGTAAGAAATGCTGAGACCCTAACCCAACATATCCCAAACACACACATAAATTCTTTTCCACTAAACATTTTTCCTGGACAACGTGGTCTTATTTTTTTTAATGCAAACTGTTAACATAATTTTGAGAGCAGAGCCAATTTCATTCAAGAAGAAGAGAGCTTTGCTGAGTTGGATCCAGCACTTGTCTAGCCCAGTCTCCTGTCTCCACTGGTCACAGATCCCAAGGAAGAGCATGCCAACAGTCTGAGCACAGAGAGCTACACCACAGCCAGCTTTCTTCCCAGACTCCAGTAACTCACAGTTTTGAGTCATAGGTGTAGTAATAACATTTAATAGCCCTTAATAGACTTTTCCCCTTAATTTGTCTCACTGCTTCCCGAGCCCATGCACTTTCTGCTGTACACCACGTCCTCTGGCAGGGAGTTCCTCCCTGAAATCTGTGTTGTCAAACAAAGCATTTCATTTACTCTGAACCTGCCACCTGCCACTTTCACTTGCTCTCCCCCAGTTGTTCCATTAGGAAAAGTTATTAATAATCCCTTCCTGTTTGTTCTCCCATGCCTGACATGATGTTATCACATTTCAGATTTTTTCAGCTCTTGCTTTCTCAACTGCAGAATTCACAGAATCATGCAATGGTTTGGGTTGGAAGGAACCTTACAGACCATCCAGTCACACGCCCTGCCATGGGCAGGGACACCTTCCACTAGACCAGGTTTCTCCAAGCCCTGTCTGACCTGGCCTTGAACACTTCCAGGGATGGAGCAGCCACAGCTTCTACCTTACTACGCACAAATTCTGCCTTATGTGGTTGTTCCTCCCACAGTGATCACCTCACCCTACTTTCTTCCCTTTTCTCACTGTTTTGTATCATTTAAAGACAACAATTCCAGTCTACTAAAGACAGACTCACCACACATTTATACAGTGGGGTTTTGCCCTCTCCCATCCGAAACACTCCTGACATTCTGTTTGCTTTTCATGGCCATGAATATGGTGTTTTTGTAGAATTACCTAGTATAGCTCTAAGGCCTCTCTGCTAAACACTATTTTAGCAGAGTTTAAACCTCGTTCTTGCATAGGACAATGATCGTTTCTTCCCAGTCTTCCAGCTGGGACAGCAACATCAGGCTATTCTTGCACTGTTTGCTTAGAGTCCAGCACAGATCTCCGTGAGAATCTCCTGGAAATTTCTGCAGATTGTAAAAGCTGCCTATATATTCCCAAATCTTGATTGTTATCTGTTTCTGCAACTGATGTGCAATCACTTACATAAGCCAAAAGGAAAATAAATAACCTTTTTCTCTTATCCCACAGCAGCTTAGTTTCTTTCTGGAAAAAAAGATTTTTAACCTGGCAAACGCTTGTCCAAAGCTTTCTAGAAGTCCAGGGATTCAATATTACAGATTGCCCTCCCTCCTATGCTGCAGGTAGCTCAGGTGTGAGGCACAGCCTTCTCCTCTGACACTGCACTGATTCTCCTCCGTGCTCTGTCTCCGTCCATGCGTCTGCTGGGAAGGAGCCCAGAGAAGAATAACATCCATTTGTGCAGTACCGGAAGATGGCTCGCAGCTCCCAGATTTCCCTGAGATCCTTTTCCAAACCACAGCTGCCTTTGGCTCCTCTCTTCACTCCAACACCCCAGCAATCAAACAACAGGTAATAGTTAAAATTTTACACTCAAGCGCCTTTAGAATTTCCAGAGAGGCTGATTCATGCACGGAAATGGCCCCAGTAAAGCTGAACTTCAGATCATTAATTAAAGAAATAAATCACCACATCCACGTCTCTCAGGGAAAACGAAGTCCAGGAAGGAGCTGTAAGTCAGGATGTGAAAACAACCTCAGCTGTATCCGGACAGCACAAACCTCACTCAGGCCAGTTGGATGCTGACCCTTCACATTTTTTCTGGTGCTTTAAAGCTCAGTCTCACTCTGCTGCCTTTTCAGCGTTAGAAAATGCCCTTAACACTCAGCTGGAGGTGCTGTCCCAGGAAGAACGTGCTCCTGGATGAAGGCTTTTTTCTGGGACAAACAACAGTAGATAACCATTACGATTAAAGCTCTTTCAGGCTTGATTAAATATCTGACCAACAAAAGCATTTAAATTTAATCATAAACTGAAAGTCTCCCCTGCATACGGACGGGGTTAAACAAATGGCCTTAACACCGAATTTTCATGTTTGAGCAGAAACATTCCTGAATAGCAGAATATTGATATAAGATGTGGATTTGGTTCAGGTTTCCAGCTCTCCAGTCAGTGCCAGGAACTGAGATCAGTGCTTCCAAGGCTGAGGAGCACAAAGAACAGGCAGAGCCCACCTCCCTTTAGCTATGGCAACGATGCATCCTTAGCTCTTCTTTTTGTCATAGAGGGGAATATTTCAATTCTGTTTTGAGCTTGGACAGCTGAATTCTGTCAATGTTTGTGTAGTTCCCTTTGTTCTCCTCTCTCCCCATTTCCTCCTTTCCTGGAAGGAGTAAGAATAACCTTGCAGAGACTCCAGTTTTGGCACCCTCTGCTCGTTAACGCAGATGCCAATTCACTGACTTCTACAGGAATTTTGTGAGTGTAACTTTAATGCCCCAGGACAAGGAAAGTTTCATGCTCAACTCTATAAATATTTATTTAAAACCCACAAGTGCTTAGCCCTGACATGACGCAGTGTAGATCCTGTCTCAGAACGTGCTGCGGTTCAGGGTTCAAGGGAAAGCTGGAGCAAGCTGACAGCATCCAGCCTCTCCCAAAATCTGCCTCTTCTCCCCAAGCAGAGACATTATCCTGATGCACCACCTCAGAACAAACACTGTCCTACCTGCATACACAGCCTAGAGAAACTCTCAGCAAAAAGCCTTTCCTGGCTTTAACTGTGGAGTAGAATTTCCCATCTTTCTCATGCTGTCAGAAACTGGTTTTATTTAAGCACAGTAGAATGCTTTTTATTTTGATATATTAAAACTGTTGCAACAACTGCAACCAATTTAATCTCTGGCTCCATTAAAAATTTGAATGCAATTCTTTTAAGAAAAATATTTGACTTATCTCGCATTTGGAACAATGACTTTACAAAAAACAACCCAGGAGGCAGATGGAACACATCCGAGCTTGAGCCACATTTACAGATTTTGTCTTCTATCCCAAGAGCTCTAACTCAGAACAACTCCTACCATTTTATTGCGAGAAGCTCGGTTTGGTGAAGGCTGGGTATCCAAAAAAGTCCTTCACACGTATTATGTTTCCAACAAGAGAGGGGTTTAAAAATCAATACCCAGCCTAACAAGTCAGTTTTCACGCAGGGTATATAAACTGCATGAGCTGAGTATCACAAAAACATATATACACCGTGAGATTGTTTTTATAACTACAAATGCAGCTTATTTCCCCATAATGTGTGGGTTTACCTAAATTTGCGTCATATTACAAGACTATTTACCAAAGACTTGTATCAGTGTTTTCTTCCCACACGAACTGCCCTGCCAGGCAGCTGAAGGAAGTTCACGAGCTGCTCCTGACCGTCTGCTGCCGCTGCTCGGGGCTTCCGCGGCGACAAACGTGACCACAGACATCCGGGCTGGGCCAGCACGCCGGGAACCGCGAACGTGGCAGCGGAACAAGGGACACTTGTGATCCACACTGATAAGGACTGGATGCACAGAGCCACCCTGCTGTGGCTGCATTTCCCCTCAAGAGCCACCTCCTGCCACGGCCCGGCACCGCGGCAAAGCCGTTGGACTCGATGAGCTTTGAGGCCTTTTCCAACCTGGACGATTCTGATTCCATGAAACCTCACGGCAGCCAAACGACACAAACACAAAGCACACAGACTCTTGCTCATTCTCTCTTAGGGTGGCATTACTTGCATTTATTGTGACAATCTGAGAAAAAAAGGCCCTTGAGGGATTTAAGTGCAAAATATAATTTTTTATACAATCGTCATCTCTCCATGTATTACTTCCCTGGGATTCAAACTTCAGAAGGATGAAGCAGCCTCGGCAGCCCTCCCAAAGCCCTGAGCTGTTGAACAGGGACAAGAGCTGATGGTTACACATGCTCTCATCATTTCCAACAGCTCTTCTCCAGAGCTGTTCTCCTCTGGAATGCTCTAGGAAGTACGTGACACTAGTTATATGTCCCCAGTAGCACCAGCAAGTTCTCTGGTGCCTTACTGGGAAAAGACAAGAGTAGTTGTGAGCAAATGTTCGCTCTCCAGACCATGGGCCACTTTCCTCTTCATTTCCTGGTGGGTAGGGACGAGAAGACCTAGATCCTTTCCCAAGCAAGAAGACAATACAAGAAGAATATGAACCCCCCCCACATCCTTAATTTTGTGAATGAAAAATAAATTAAAATTTCCTTTCCTCTCTAAAACCATCCCTAAACAGCGGCAGTAATGTGTAATACGGGACTCTGTGTAATATGGGACTCTGACTCTGACTCTAGAGACCATCTCTTCTTTCTGCCCTGTCTGTAGTCATAGTAGGAGGCAAGGAAAGAAAACCACCCACACAGCCATCAAAACAAGGGAGGGGGGAGAGCTGGGAAGGATGGAAACATGGGATGTAGATCACAAAGATGAAGCGCCTGGCTCCGAGGAGCATCTGGACACCAGACATTTGATGTGGCAGTTTCCACAGCCCACAGCACTGGCACTGGCACAGGGCAGAGCTCAGCCCACCACATCCAGGGCTGGCACTTCACTTCCACAACCACAGCCTCCAGTTTCAGCCATACCCCTGGAACTGCAGAAAGGTGTTGGATGAACAAATACAATTCTCTCAAAGCCCATACTCAAGACCTGTGCAGTTGTTGGCAACAAATGCACACTCATAAGACCGAGAAGAATTTAAACAGCTGGTTCCCTTCCACATGAGATCAATAAAACGGGCAATCCAGCTGCCTTCAGGAAGAAAGAGATTCTGGTGCTGGGCAATCTTTTGCCCCAAAATCAACAAAATACCGAAACCTGCGGAGAAAATCACACACTGGATTTGTGCCATCCAGCTTCTTCCCTCCTTGTATCCTTCTCTACCAGGAGTTCTAATGACTCTTAGGCCTCACTTCCTTTCACCTCCTGAAGGATTTGAATGGGAGGTTGCAGTGAAACCCCTCTCACAGCCGGCACAGTCCCTGCTCCCTCAACACTCCCGCACTTCCGAACGCGGCATTTGCATCTGTCATTTCTGTCCGTAGCTTCCAACGCTGTCCCAGGCTGAGGAACACTGCTCCCTTTGACTGTATGCCAGGCAGGAAGGCTCCTGGACAGCAGCTCCACATGCACATTCCCACGTTGGGCATCCTCACCTCATTTTCGTAATTACAATCCCCGTGCATCCCTGCCCAGCCCACAACTCTCCAGCACAGCACCCACGCTGAGGAAGATTAAAGACAAGGGGCACTTCTCAAGCAAGACTTTCAAACACAGCAGGAAACTGGTGCTGTAACTATCACATTACGGGGTGAAATTCAAATAGCAGGCCAGACAAGATGTCGATCATCATACTTTCCAGAAATCCCTTGAAACACAGCTCAAAAAATGTCTTTGCTGAGACATGAGCTTCACACAGTGTTTTTTCCTCACAGATACATCATACTGAATATAAACATTACGGAGAAAAGTGCCTTGGGGAAACATTTTATATACTGTGATGTGGCAAATTACACCATATAACAAAGCAGGACTTTGCCAATAATAGACCACAAAATTTGGGCACCCTCCAAGACTCACAGCCCCAGGGCATGAGGTGTGAAGCAACCTCAACCCTTTTTCCTTCAGTGGGAGACACTTTCCACTCTCACAAAAGCTTCTTCAGCTTACAGAAATGGGGCAGGAAGGAGGAGATTTGATACTTATTTCTGGTTTGCTTCTACTCAGGCAAACTAGCCTTTTAAAACCCAAAATAACACAGTGCCAGGTGTCACTACAGTACAAAAATGACTTAGCAGGAGTGAGAGCCCTTCCCGGGCTGATGTTACCCAGTTCAGTCATTTTGCTGCAAACAGCCTTGTCTCTGTTCCACCTCTCTGCAGCAATCTTCTCTGATGTGGATTTTCCATTCCTGGAGTGGGTTATTTCAAATTCAGCACCCAGAAAGGCTCCTCTGGTCCTCCAAGCAAAGCCTGTCTCACCAATGGTTTTAAGAGCCACAGAAACAACTCATTCCATTTCCCTCCAAAGAGGTGCCTCTCTGTCTTACTTTAGGTTGAAACATCGATTAAAATTCTTATACTGGAAAGAAAACATCACCCAGTGAGGTGCTGGGCTGGTCCTGCCAACAGAAACACCCCCAGTGTATGCAGGAATCTGAGAATGTGCAAGTCTTGCTCATTACCACAAGATCCCTTGAGCTGCTCCAGCTTTACACACAGGCATGAGTGCATACATATAAAAAAAATATACACTTCATAAATTTGGCAATTATGTGCACATTACGCTCGAATTCCCCAAAAAACAGACTACACCAATGCTACATTCAAATTCCACAGGCAGGGATGCACAAAGGAGCCTGAAAGGCAGCAGTTAGTCAGACTGGAGCCTTGTAACATGTACAACCCACACAAGGATGAGGCAGCACTGTAGAAAACACTAAGCTAATAATTAAAAACAACTTAAAACCAGAAAAACACAGTTGGGATTGAGATCTGTGGTTGCACCCCTGGAGCTCAGTATCACCAGACAGACAGAAATCGATAGGTGCCATGAAGAGAGCACTGATAAAAATCTACAGCAACTGAAGCAGTCAACTTGAAACCTATTAACAGCTGCATTAGAAAGAAAGGATTACTTTTCCAATCTGCTGCTTTCCTTCCAGATGATCACTCTGTATGACCCCAGCAGAAATCCCTTTGGATCCCTTTTATGAATGAACTACTCAGAATTTCAAGACCCTCCCCAGATCAGCATAAAATAATCCTCTGCTTTTCACCACCAGCACCAGCACTGTCAGCGCTGGCATCAAGTTTAACAAAAATGACCCGGGAAGGGAGGGACAGCAGGGACACCTGAGGCACAGGCTCCTGTGCCATCTGCAGCCCATCACCCCAAGCTTACCAACTGGTATTTGATCTGCTGAAGCCTACAGATCAGTGGCTGCACTCAAGCAAAGGAGAATGCAGTGAGGGCTTGTTTTTATCTTCTGCACATCACTGTCCTCCCAAAGTTTGGGGACCTGAAGCGTGAACAGTGACAGGAAAAGATCATCATACAGCCACAGCTCAGACTCTTTATCTCCTCGCAGTAAAAGTCACTGATCATTAACTGCAATAGCTGGCATTTTCTGAGTCTCTGGCATTTTGTAGTTCTCCAGCACATCCACAGCAAGTGCAGCCAAATCCCCCGGATTTCAGCCTCGGAGCATCTCCTCACACGGATCAAACAGAAACCAAACGATCCTGAGGACACAGAGCTACACCTGAACCTAGGCACAAATCCCGCTATTTCTGTGTCTCTCTTTATTTTCCCTTTGAAAAACACAGTCCGAGCTCTGCCTACAACACACTGGGGCCACGAAAAGCGAAATCCAGTATTCCCAACAGGACAAGAACCGGAGGCTACTGGGACAGCGGCCGCACACGCCTGCCACAATCAGCGAGGAATAAACTCATCAAAACCGAATGATGGGCGACACATTTAGAATTGAACTTCAAGAATAACAAAAAAAAAAAACCACAAATACTGGTGGCTCTGCCTTCCCAGCACAGGGCGAGGGGTGCGGGATCACCGAGGAAATGCCGCTTTCCGTCGGCGGCAGCCGCAGCACCGCCCGCACAGCGCCGGGCGCCGTGAGGGGACCGCGGCTGCCCCGGCCTCTCCCCACGCTGCCCGGCCGCCCCCCGCGCCCCCCGCCCGGCACAAGTTTCCCCCGGGCGCCGCTTACCGCCGTGGAGCCGGAGGAAGAGGCGATGTAGACCTTGATGACCATGCTGGGAGCGGCGGGAT
>VZTD01000230.1:164041-190197 GCA_013397725.1 Rhagologus leucostigma | reverse complement strand
GCCCCGGACGGGGCCGCCGGGCGCCTGGACCGAGTCGGAACCCCTCGGGCGGGCGCGATCGCCGCGTTCCCGGTTGTCCCTCATTGTCCTTGCGAGGCCCGCGGCGACCTTGTTATGTGAGGGGAAATTGGCGGGAACTTTTCGAACTCGACGTGATGACGTAGAGGCAGCGGCCGCGGGGCATTGTGGGAGTTGTAGTCCGTGGGGCGGCGGGGCTGGGGGGGGAGGCCGCCATTGCTGCGAGTGGTGTTGGGGGCCCTGTGAGCCTCCCCCGGCTCCCCTCAAGGCTCAGGTGCGGTCACACGGGATGGTCTTGACTTCTCACCTCAGTGTCTCGCTTTCCTTGCAGGCTCCAGCTGAAGGCGAGGCAAAGGAGGAGGTAGGAGTTGTTTGTGGTCCCCACTGCAAGAATTCCTGTGGGGTTCTGCAGAAATTAGGAACCCCACGCAGCTCATGAGGGGTGTTTAGCCCCTGGGGGTGGCCCTGTACCTGGTGTTGGGGTGCTTGGGGCCATTGCTGTCCCAAGGTGACAGGTGACCCCCCCGAGGTAGTGCTGGGGTTCCAGCAGCTCTGCTGGGCTGAGTTCAGGGACCATCGGTTCCAGTGGGAACATGTCCCTTTTAGCCTCACAACTCCTGCAAGTAAAGAAACTTCATCCCTTACCACGTCAGCGGAGTAAAGTGGCACCAGCAGAGAACTGCTGAGCAAAGCTGCACTTCTGGGAAGTCATAGAATACTCTGAGTTGGACCTACAAGGATCATGGAATCACAGCATGGTTTGGCTTGAAAGGATCCTAAAGCTCATCCAGTGCCACCCCCTGCCTTGGGCAGGGACACCTTCCACTGTCCCAGGTTGCTCCAAGCCCCATCCAGCCTGGCCTTGGACACTTCCAGGGATGGGGACTCATCAAGGCCCTCACCATAATGCCCATAATTTCATAAATCCTAGGATTTCTATGGGGCTTCATGATGCCATGTTATTTTGGGTGGAAATTCTGAGAAAGCTGTGCTTTCTGTGCTCTCTGAATTTTACTGACATATCTTTCCTTATGCAGCCAAAGAGAAGGTCAGCCAGACTATCTGCTGTGAGTATTTAACCTTTAATATTATATCACTTGGGGTGGGGACAGTTAAAGATAGACTGTCAGGTTTTTTTCCCCCAGAATTGGGAAAGGCATGCTTAGAGTATTGCAATATTTAAAATTCCCATTCCATGCTTCCGTTCCTTGAACATCCCCACACTGCAGGCCTCTCACGTGAGATACACTGTCTGTGTTAGTGCACATTCCATCTGGGCACAAGTATCCAGAGTTAAGGAATATTGATTTCACGATGGATTTGTTCCCTCTAGGACTTCTCCATACAAATGCTCGTGGCTTTGTAAATCACCTGCTCTCTCCTTAGCCTGGTAGTTTACCCATTGATTTTTTGCAGGGCCAACTGTTGGGTAAAAAATTCTCAAAAGTTACCGACGTATTCCTCATAAAAATATAAATATTTATTTCTGGTATTCACCTGACTTATTTCTTGTGTTTTTTGTAGAAACCTGCTCCACCCAAACCGGAGCCAAAGCCCAAAAAGGCAGCACCTAAGGTAAGGGTCTTGAACTGAAGTTATATTTTCCTTCTCGAGGTGTTTACAGGGATAAAACCCCCCACAATTAACCACTTTGCTTTTTCATAATTATCCTGAAAGCTTTAAGATGGAATTACGTGAGCAAAAAGAATGGGAAAGACATAATTTTATCCAATTTCTACTGAAGGAATGTGGTAAACTGAGCAGATTTGTAATCCCTTGTGGTGAGGCTTTGCTGCTGCTTTACAAGGCTGTTCTGAAGTTTCATATAATGCATTGTTGGGAAAAAGATGCTTGGAATAGAGATCAGAGACTCAATTAGAAGAGGCATTGAAAATCATGCTTTTAGTTACTGTTTCTTACTATATTTCCATTCTGAGGCCCTCTCTGCAGTTAGTTATCAGTTTATCACATTTTAATCACTCAGAGTTTTAAAGACCCCTTTCCTTCGGCTGGATATTTTTGCAAGTGCCAAAAACATTGCCATGTGTGACAGTATAGTTCAAAAAGAAACTATTTAAAGCTCTTTTTTAGTTTGGAGCAACAGTTTGGAATTTCAAAGGGGGCAGTTCTGCAATCCATGAGGGATTTCTTTCCATCCCCTTCCTATCACCTTCCCAGCCGTCAGTTTGCAGTGCTTTCTTGTTAGATTTTTCTGTAAATACTTAGAATTTTGCAGCTAAAAAAAAAAACCAAAAGGAAAAAACCAATAAACACCCTAGCAAGAAAACTTCAGTGGTTGTTTTTAACCTGTTCCCATCACACGTTTTCCTTGTGGTTTGGGATGGCAAGGTGGGCAGAGAACAGCAGGGAGAGACACTTTGGTTGCAGAGGGGGATGACGGGCTGGGAACCAGGAGCTTTGTCCTTTTCCATTGAAAAGGAATCTGCAATTGCCTATGGCACAGCAGACATCCAGGTGAGGAAACTGTTTCCCTCCACATCCTGTGTGTGGAGCAGCAGGGATGTCATGGAAAAGAGAGAGAACCGCATGTGTCATTTTGGGCTCAGCTCTGTAATCTCAGTGCTGTGCAGAGCAAGGTTTTCCCATTCCATCTTAGCAGTGCAGCTGGAATTCTAGACCACATTCCTGGTTGGATGGAGGACTGGGCACTCTGCATTGCATTTCCCTTTAGTGGTGCCCCAGGCAGAGCAGAGCCAGCTGCTGGTGGCACACAGGGCAGGGCAGCAGTGCATGACCCACGTTGTTGTATTTGGGTTTTTCCAAAGTTTTCTTCTTTATTTTAATGGGAACGTCTCGGGGTTTAAACACTGAATGTGAAAAGTTGTAGGAACAGGGTTGCAAGAGTTAAGGGCTGTAAGGGACTGGCAAAGCTTAGTTTGGGCCCCCACTGCACAGCTGGGTGGTGTGGTCTCCCTTTGGGATCATGCAGGGATCCCCTGGGAGCTGTGCCTTGGGAATTGCCTCCAGCTGCACTTGGAAAGCATTGGTCCTCCTGCTCCTGAGGTGCTGTTTAAAGCCAGGACACTTGAGCTGTGTTTTTGGCTTTCCAGAGCTCCTCAAACTGCATCAACACCTGTGCAAAGGGTGATGGAGTAGGAATTGTGGAGGCATTTTTAATTTGTGTCTGCCCCAAGTGCTTTACTTGTCAGCCTTCAGGATCGTGGAATGGTTTCCTTTGTGTCAGAATAGATCTCACCTGTTAAACTTTGCCATACTGAAAAACATGGAGCTGGGAAAGGAGTTTTGTCACTTCTAAAATACTGGACCTTATTATTGAACTGTTGTTGCTACGTCTAGAGCAAAATTATTGAGGAAAATGAACACAATGCTGTAGCTGAGGTCCTGTTGTGTCCCTTGGGACCCTTTCTCTCCAGTCAGTCCAGCCATGGAAGTCAGTTTCCCTGCATTCTCCTCCAGTGCTTTCTGAAGAGGGGCTTTCCCAGCACAGAGAATTGGTTTTAGATCTGTTAATACTTTGTTGTGGGTTTTTTAGTGGGATAAGGGAACAGATAAGCAGTGCCATAGTACAGTTGTTATTCTAAATCTCACTGCCGAACAGCAGCAGGATACTGGGTGTTCCCAAGACAGGGACTCCTGACACCACACTGTAGGAGAGTTTTGCAGGTGGGATGAAATCCCTCAGACTGAGGAGTGAGAGCTTAGGGAGGAAAGAGATCCTCATTTATTGAATGTACTGACCCCATCTTAAATTTTCTGCATTATTGGAGGATTTGCTATCAATTTTGGTGAAGTTTTAATCATTGAAGAATCAGGTGACTTTACCCCTTACACTCTGAGTTTGCCCTTAGCAGCTCATTTTTAAGGTGAATTAATTTTGTGCATTAATAACTGGGGGATTGAAGTAAGAAAGGAAACGTTTTGTAACCTTTTTGCTAACTTGCAGTCACTGAGACAAATCTTCTGAGTAGACAAATGTATATCCAGTAATTTTCTGTTTATCCTCACTCAGCTGTGAGTAGATCTTGCTGGGTTTCTGGTTCCTCTGTGGGAAGTAGGTTAATCAAGCAAGGGGCTGAGCCAGTGCTGGTACTTATTGGCAGCAAGAGGCACATCCTTGGAAGTGAAACTAATGAGGGTCGGGTATTTGGGTCAGGGTCTGACCCTGCCTATGGAAGATGATTACTACAGAAGCATCAAGTTTTGGGTTTGGTTTTGATTTAGCCTGATCCACATGTAAGAAACTGCACTTAAATAATAAATGCAACGCTCTTGTGGTTATCAAAGTGATGCTGTTGAGCCCCCAGTTTTTCTGGCACAGAAGTGGTTTATTATCACGAGGAATATTTCCGGCAGGGAAGGGGGAAAGTCCTTTGCCTGCAGCTTTGTTACGGTTTTCTAAATAGGCATTAACAGCACATCTGAAGTATTCTGGTGTTTGCACATGTTGGTTTTGTTCTGTGGCTGCCTTTCAGCAGCAGGGCAGACATACAGGCCAGTTCAACATTTTTTAGCTAATTTAATTGAATGCCTATTTAAAATAAGGATTCTTTTAACCCCAGCCATGGCTGCTTTTATATTCGGCACTTCCCTGTAGCACATTCAGGACGGACAGAAGGAAAACACTTCTCCTGTGAAACTTTGATCTCATCTTTGTCAATAGGACGTTTGGGGGGTGGAAGGAGGTTGTGCAGAGTTTTGGAGTTGAGAACATGCTGATGTACAAGGTGGAAATTAGGATTAAATACATCACTGTCTGTTTTCTTAACAGAAAGAAAAAGCAGCAAATGATAAAAAGGAGGACAAAAAGGCAGCAACAAAAGGGAAGAAAGGAGCCAAAGGCAAAGAGGAAACTAAACAAGAGGATGCTAAAGAAGAAAACCACTCTGAAAATGGAGATACCAAAACTAATGAGGTACTTTAGCTCCACTAAAGCTGGGAACAGAGCCAGCTGTGCTGGAAGTACAGCTGCAGGAGCTCTGCTGGGCTCCGGTGGGGGCGGGGGGTCACTGCTACCCTGGGAGGACAGGGCAGCTGTGGTACCTGCCCAGGGCAGCTCCCAGCGACAGCCTGCAGGAATGGCCTTCTCCTTCTTGCTCTGCGCTGGAGCCCTTCCACAGGTGCTGTCTGCTGGCCCAGGGTCCCTCTCAGGGCTGGCTCACAGCAATGCCCAAGATTTGGGGAACAATGGAGCCCAGGGAGATCATCACCCTCCAGCCCTGAGCTGACTTTGCACATCCCTCTGGACTGCTGGGTTCCTCTGCTGCTCAGCACGGGTTGGTGCCGGGCCAGAAATCTGGTTTTGAGTTCTACACAATTCTTTAAAACAATTCTTTGCCTCAGAACAATTCAGCAAGAGATTTGCAAAGTAAACTCCGTCTTGTCTCTTATCTGCAGCCTCTTCTCACGGGTCCTTGCTGTGGCAGCTCCTTACCTCAGCTGCCTTTTGCTAGGTCCAGCTGCAAGCTCCATCAGCTGCTGATGGATTGTCCCAGCACATTCCTTGCTGATAGTGAAGCAGTGTTTTCTCAGGGCTCTCTTTGCCCGTTGTGTTCTGTCACTGACAGTGGTGTCTCTTCATGGGTTGAGTGTCACCATCCAGCCAAGGGTCCTTTATTCTTTCATTTCTAAAACAAGATCAGGAGCTGCTTAGTTGAAGCACTTTGTGGCTAATGGGCTTCAGAGGGGCTTTGAGGGAGCTTTGCAGGTTTGATGTGTTGACTTCAGAAGTTAAAGCACATTTTCATAGAGATGAGAACTGATTGCCCAAAGTTCGGACAGAGCAGGATCGAGGTTGATGTGTAATTCTTCCACTTCCCTGTGATGAGGGTTTGAACTTCCCCTATCATATCACTGATGCTAGTCTAAGATACATTCCAAACCTCTGCCTCTCTGCAGACACTTATTCCAAAATTACCTCACTAATTAACACTCCTGTGTTTTCATTTTAAGAATTATCAGCCCGTTGTTGTGTCAGTATTTTCTGTGCATTCCTGTCTATCCACACAAAGCCTTGTCCGTGTCTGTGTTAACAAACTGGTCTCTTTTTGATGCTGGTTAGATTGGAATCCAATTAGCATTACCAATAATATTTCTGTTCTTCCCAACCCCTTTTGTAGGCACCAGCTGCTGAAGCATCTGATGATAAGGAAGCCAAGTCCGAGTAATGTTAACCCTGCCCTATATCTCCATCATTTGGTATCCGTACCTCCATGCTGTATTGTTAACAGAGAGGAATATTTTTATCAACTATTTTATAAATGCAGGTTTTTTTAGCATGAATTTAATTATGGAACATCTTCATCTCGGTTACTTGGGAATTAAATCCCTAACAAACAAAACAACAAAAAAAAAAGTCATTGTTTTTAAATTTTGTGATTGTAATAGTTTGTATGGTACATGGAAAGAATAAGTGGTGGTAGCTTTTGACTTCTGTCAGTGTGTCCCTTTTTGTGTAAGTCATGCTTACAGACTTCAGATTTTAATTTTTCCCTTGTATGTGTTGTACGGTTTCTTAAAGTGGGGAGGTCTCAAAACAAATAACCGTGTGAAACATTCCAGTGGTTCTGTGGGTTGCTTTTATAAAGAAGGTGAGCTATTTTCATGAAAAAACCTAAGAGCTGGAAATCTGTTGTTTCCCAAATGTAATTTTATTTTGTCAGTTTTGAAAAAAAAAAGAAAAATAAATAAATAAAAGTGTAATCCTGTTTTTAAATGAAATACAAACATTTCTTTTCAAAAAGGGCAGGTTGGTTGTATGTACCCACTGTTAGGAATTTTGCTGGATTTATCTTAATAAAAAAGACTCCTCAAAAGCTGATTGTGGTTTGTTGCTTGTGCTGCTGGAAAGTTCCCAGGTTCCAGGAGAGCTGCTGTGGGACAGGGAGAGCCCATGGGGCTGGAGAGCTTTGGGCTTTTGGCTGGGGCTCGAGCCCCTCTGTGCCTCAGTTGTGTGACTTCCCATTAATCCAGGCCTCCTTATCTGGGAAAGAACAGCTGGACCAGACCAGTGAACTGGGGTTAAGGCCCAGTTCTGTTGTTACAGCTTTTTTGTGCAACTTTATCAACTCCTGCTAAAACCTGCTTTTGTACAAAGTCTCTTCACATCCATGACCAACTACAGGATATATTTAATAAAAAGAAAAATGTCTGCAATGCAGAAACCTTCTCTCTCCCATTAAATTGTTCCACAGCCCAGCAATGGGAAATTCCGAGAGTTTGAATATTTTATCTTGTGTCTAAACCCCAAACAGCAACTCAGTGAGAGTGTCTTGGATTCAGTGGGGTTCAGGATCAGTCCCCCAGGGCCACTAGAAGATGTTTAAATGTGGATTTCATTTTCCAGGCTTGAGGTACTGGGGATTTTTATTGCTGCTGCCTCACCTGTTCTGTACAAATGCTTGGGGTTAACTGGGCTCCAGCTTCCTCAGCAGTGAAGGTGAGGGAGTTCTGAGGGGCCTTTTCCTTGGCAGTGTACTCCCTTAATCCAGCAGAGATTTTGGGGCATGCTCTGGTCTCCCCTCCAGTGAAAACTGATGGAGCAGTAACTGGATTCCCTGTGCCTGGTGCAAGTGTGCTGAGGTGTGGGTAAAACCAGGGAGACCGAACGTCCCAGCTGGAACATGATCCAACAATAGTTCAAATGTCATCCTGACTTACATGTAAAAATGTTTCACTGAATTTCCTCTCTACAAAAGCAGGCTGGGAGAGCTGGGGGTGTTCAGCCTGGAATCGAGAAGGCCCTGGGAGACCTTGGAGCCCCTTCCCGAGCCTAGAGGGCCTATAAAAAGGAGGGAGAGGGACCTTTTTATACAGGCACCAGGGAAATGGTTTAAAAGAGAGGGCAGGGTTAGATGGGATATTGGGAAAAAATGCTTCCCTGTGAGGGTGGGGAGGCCCTGGCACAGGGTGCCCAGAGCAGCTGTGGCTGCCCCTGGATCCCTGGAAGTGTCCAAGGCCAGGTTGGACATTGGGGCTTGGAGCAACCTGGGATAGAGGAAGGTGTCCCTGCCCATGGCAGGGGGTGGGGATCAGATGATCTCTAAGTTCCCACCCAAATCATTCCAGGATTCCATGATTCTATGAGTTTTGCCAGCAGTCCGTGAGAAATCCCAATGGGCCTGTACTGCTCCAGGGAGAAAATGCATATTGGAAATGTTTTAGATTTTTGTATTTCCCACCCCAGTGGTTTCTCTAAAAGGGCTTCAAACAAGAATCCAGTCCTGCAGGAAGGTGAACCCCCTTCTCCCAGCCCTGGTGCCAGGGGACCATCTCTCTTTGGCTCCAGCCTCTAGTCACTGACTGTCTCAAGCATTGTTATTTAAGCAGCAGACACTGAATATAGTTGATATTTTCTTAGCACAGGATCCGTCCATATGCCAAGGTACAAACACCCTTTGGAATGAGGTCACTCTGATCCCAAGTCGTGTCTCTCCACCCGAGTCCAGAGGTTGTTAGACAGAACATACAACTGACTGGTTTTGGTTATTTCTTTTTTGAGTGCCAGGGTGGGAGTTGTTCTTAATTCTATAACTATTGTTCTAATCAAATTCCTCTTTCAAATAAGTACAGAAAATTGCCCAAGAACATTTTGCTCAAATTCATAACTTTTCAGAGCCATGGGGTATTGAGAAAGTTGCACAACTGAATGGATTGTCTGGTTTATGCCAAACTCTCCTCACAGCTGTCCTGGTGTCTAGACACTGAATCCAAGTCCAGCTCCCTGGCAGCTCCCAAGCTTGTCTTACTTTGTCTGAAAAGGAGAGGTTTCAAACTGTTGAGACAACCTACTTTCAGGTTTCTTTGGAATTTGTGGAGAAGCTGCCTTCCCTGAGGTCCTTGGCTGGCTGTTCCCTGGGCTCTGGGTGTTACTGGGTCTGATGCTGGTTAGGAAAGATCCACAGAATTGCTGATTATCGTTATTCAACAGCTGGGGACCTTGAAGATGCAACGGTGAAGAGATTCATGAGTCTGAAGATAGTGATGGTTCTGAGGTGGTGTCATGGGAAGAGATTTGAGCGATGTTGGCAACACCCTGCCATGGTGAGGTGTCCACATAGCTTGTCAGGATGAGAGGAGACAGCCTCAAGTTGCACCAGAGGAGGTTTAGGTTGGATATTAGGGAAAAAAGGGTTGTCCAACCCTGGCACAAGCTGGAGTCACACCCCTGGGGGGATTTAACTGTGGATGTGGCACTTGGGGATATGGCCAGTGGTGGTCTTGCGTGCTGGGGGAACAGTTGGACTCCATGGACTTGGAGGGCTTTCCCAACTTAAATGTTCCTGTGATTCCATGATACAGCTTTTGGTGCAGGCTCCCAGAGCAGCACGGTGTCCTCACACAGTGTCCTCATGGGATCTTCAACAGAACTGGGCAAGCATTTGCTTTTGTTTGCTCAGAACAATAAACCCACTGAAAACCACTTAGAAAACACTGGTCACTGTCCTGGGAGGGAGGGGGAAATCAGAGGAGGCACCTCCAGACTTCGTCCTGGTCTCCACCATCAGCAACGTGCTGGAGCAGCACAGGTGGATCGGGAGGGAAAAGGCACAGCTGCCTCAGCAAGCACAGAATAGAAATCACAGTGAGGTCCTTGGGATGTAAAAAAACAGGAGAATGGGGGAAAATAAAATAAAACAACCCCTCCAAGCACATAAAAGGAAGGGTTTTGCAGGTTCATCCCACATCCAGCTTTGCTCCTTTGAGTGAAATGACTGTACACAAAAACCAGAAAAGCCCTCAGCTCTGGAGCCAGGCTGGGAGAGCTGGGAGTGTTCACCTGGGGAAGAAAAGCTCTGCGGAGAGCTTAGAGCCCCTCCCAGTGCCTGAAGGAGCTCTAGGAGAGCTGGAGAGGGACTTTGGACAAGCGATGGAGGGACAGGGCACAGGGAATGGCTTTAAGATGAGGGAGGGTAGATTTATATTGGATACTGGGAAGGAATTGTTCCCTGTGAGGGTGGGGAGGCCCCGGCACAGGGTGCCCAGAGAAGCTGTGGCTGCCCCTGGATCCCTGGAAGTGTCCAAGGCCAGGCTGGAAGGGGCTTGGAGCAACATGGGCTAGTGGAAAGTGTCCCCAAGGCAGGGGTCAGAACCAGAGGATATTTGAGGTCTCTTCCAACCCAAACCAGTCTGGGATTCTGTGACACTCCGACAGGTCTGATTTTCAGATCAAGAGCTGCTCCCTGGCAGTTAATGGTGTTACACTGGTGTTAAATCTGATGAAGGAGAAAGAAAATTGAATCCCTGGAATGGAAACGATGGCTCCTCCTTCTGACTGTCCCAGTGGTGCTGCTCCTTTCCCGTGCAGCTGCCGGGAGCCCCCGCTCTGAAACCTGATGCCCTGGATGGGCTCCAGGAGCCGGGAACACCCCGGGCCCGGCGCTGGGCGGCTTTCGAGGAGCCTCTGTCCTTGGAGACAACAATGTCAACGTCGCTTCCAGAGATTGTCCCGGTGCCTGGAGGAGCTGGAGCTGGTCACAAGTGAGCGTGGACATGGGGACAGATGTCACTAATGACTCATGTGGCCATTGTCCCCTGCTTTGGAAGGGGTGTGATTGGGATTGGGCTAGGGTGAGTCAAGGAGGGGATGGGGAGAGGATCAGAGCTGCTCCCACCTCCTTCATCCACACCTCTCATCTGTTCCCAGAGAAGCTGTGGCTGCCCCGTCCCTGGAAGTGTCCAACGCCAGGCTGGATGGGGCTTGGAGCAACCTGGGATAGTGGAAGGTGTCCCTGTCCATAGCAGGGGATAGAATGAGATGGTCTACAAGGTCCCTTCCAACCCGAACCACTCTGTGAGTCCATGATTCCATTATCTGCCCTGATTTATCCACCTCTGCTGGAAGACAACAGGGAGGGGCCCATGGGAGAAGATCCCAGAGGAATGACACTCCCTTCCTCCTGCAGCACCAACCAGGGAATCACTGGAACTGTGTCAAATGGGAATCTGCAAGTGATGTCCAGGGATTAGCGTGAACTTCAGGCTGAAGTAACACCTGAAAGCACTGAAAGGAAGTTGGTGCTGATGTGATAGAAGAGGGAAAAATGGCAAATTGGAATGCCCTGTTCCTAAGAGTGGGAATCCAATCGACACCATAAAGCTCTCAAAAGGCAACTTAATACAATTGGACACATCTTAAACAATTCCAGACGTTCTTAAAAGGGGGGGAGGGGAGGAAGCATAAATAACACAGGGAAAAATGCTGGATTGAAACCTAAACACAGAATGGTCAAGACCCCTCCCCGCTCCCAGCCTCGGCAGCATTCCTGCTAAGGGGGTTCCAGGGCACGGCTGCTCCCTTTTGGAAGTGCCTCCCTCCCAGCGAGCGAGGTGCACCGCTTCCACTGGGGATGAAGTGTAGCACAAGCCTGGAATTCTCAGTCAAAGCTGCTCCAAAGTTATCCAGAGCCAAAATCTCGCAAAATCGCCGGGATTTTGTTTGTTTAACATGAACAATTTGGGGAGGGGGTGGAAGTGCCTTTCTTGGAGCTCAAACCAGATGTGCGACATCCCAGCCACAAAGCTCCGGCTTCTGCGCTGTTTGTTTTCCCCCCAGGAAGATAAAAGGAGCTGTGGAGAAGGTTTGGATTGCGGCAGCTCTCGGGTTTCACCCTGGCTCCGGGGGCGTTGGCAGAGGCTGCTCTGCGGGACCACAAATGAGCTTTGCCGTTCACAGATCCGGGGCCGCCGCTCCCCTCGGAACATGGCTGGAGTTGGAGGTGGGCTGTCCCTAAGCCTCAGGCTGAGCCTCAGCTTTCCAGCGGGCTGAAAGTTTGCTTGGTTTGGTTTCTTCCTTCATATAAATCCACCGTCACAGATGTGCTGACCAGAAGTGCTTCCCCAAGTCGTGGTTCCATTTTGCGCCGTCTCTGCCAGGAGAGAAAGGCCGGAGTCGCCTCTCTGGGCCTCATCCGAGGGAAATCCTGTAGGATCTGCCTTCCCCTCCTATAAATCCTTCCATGCTGCCAACAGAAAGTTCCAAACCCAGGCCAAACGTTCCCTGCTTTGGTTTCACCACCCATGTGGTTACAGCCTGGTTATCAATGGAGATCTTGGAGTAAACCCTGACTTCCCTGCTCCGTGTTTACTCCTATGCTCCTCTATACCTACAGCATTACCCTGGGAATAATTAAAATAATTAACAAGTGTAATTAACTGTTGGAGGGGAAAGGATACTTTTAGGACATTCTATCAGCAACAATTAAATAAATTACCCTTTTTGTCTCACAAAGAATTGACATACGGGGGGGGAAAGGAGGCGGGATTTGTATTCCCTGGTGCAGCGGCACAGGGACAGTGAATAGGGGTCAGTGGCTCTTGTGTGGGGACACAAAGCAAACAAAGAGGCCCCAAATGAAATTACCGAGTGGCAGATGCAAAATGAACATATTTCACACAATGGGTAATTAAACCATGTAACTCATTGCCCAAATGGAGCCCAGGAATCATAATGGCTTAGGAAGTGATTACACAAATTCTTGGAAGATGATCTGGTGGGGCTGTGGGACACAAAGACATGTCACCAGTGCAGGACCAGCAACCCATGGTGGTGGGAGAGGACCTGGAGTTGTCCCTGGCTCTGGAACTCTAGAAGGAGCTGGGGGGTGAGGGGACACAGGTTTGTGCCCCCACTTTGTTCTGGGCCTCTCCAGCCACATTCTGGACACTTCGAAAGGAGGAAAACTTCCCTGCTGTCCACCGGACGTGGCTGTTGGTCGGGACAGACACACAGGGTGGATGTACCCAAGGTACCACCCGTGTCCCTGCCAAGCCCTGTGCCACTGACCTGGGCTGTGCACATCCCCCTTGTGCAGGTGCGTTCCCAGGAATATTCCCCATTGGAGCTGAATTTTTCCCAGCAGGAAAAGGGCACCATATCCTCCTGCTCTTGGCAAAACTCCCTCCCCAAATGCTACCCTAGGGCCCAGGTTTGCTGGGTGCTGCTGGTGCTGGAGGTGAGGTGATGGCCACCACTGGGCTGAAGAAGGGGTCCAGACTCCCAACTCTCAGTGTTGCTCCATTTGGGCTTGGGAATTATTTCCATCCCTCTTTTTAGCCCATATTGGCTATAAATCTTCCCAGCTTCACTTGGTGCTGTGGCCTCTTAGGTGGTGGTCCTGGCTGGGTGTTCCTGCACGGCTGCTCTGCACACACAGTGAGATCATCCCTGGGAATTTGGGGTGATCCAGCTGCCTGGCATGACGGCACCGGGATGAGGAGATGGTACCACAGCTCCCACAGTATCACTGGATGTGGCACCATGGCAGTGGCTCCGCAGGGCTGGGGGATGGTGGCAGCAGCTCTGTCCCAGCTCCCGCTGTAGGAATGCCCAGTGAGGATGCACAAGGCCAGCAGGGACCAGGGAGCAGCCAAGGCAAAATGTATCCATGATTCTTCCTCCATCACTTGGAAGTGTGACGTCCCTGCAAGAGCTGGAACCTTCTGGAGTGTTGGGTGCTCTCCCTGGCAGCCCCACAGCCTTTTCACTGCGGAAATTTGGGGTGACAGGAACTGTGGTGTGTGTCCTATGAGGACAGGCTGGGAGAGCTAGGGGTGTTCTGGAGAAGGCTCTGGGAGACCTTAGAGTCTCTTCCAGGGCCTAAAGGGGCTCCAAGAAATCTAGCAAGAGACTTGGGATAAGTCATGGAGTGAGAGGAGAAATCTCCTGGCCTCAGCATCCCATGACATCCTTGGGAGAGCAACAGTGTGCCCATTGCTGCAGCAGGAATCGGTGGTATCTGTGTATAGTTTATACATTTATGTTTTATACATATCACAGAATCCCAGACCACTTTGGGTGGAAAGGGACCATAAACTCATCAAGTTCCACTCCCTGCCATGGGCAGGGACACCTCCCACTATCCCAGATTGCTCCAAGCCCCATCTAACCTGGCTTTGGACACTTCCAGGGATGAGGCAGCCACAGCTTCTCTGGGCAGTAATTTTATATATAATATACATTATATTAAATATACACATATATCTCTCTATAAAATGTGGTTGTAGGTCCCATGCTCAGATCAGGAGTGACTCTCTGGTGGATGTTGAAGGCTGGGTTGATGTCCCAGCACCAAGGGCTGTGCATCGCCTCGCTGGGTGTCCCCAGATGCCCCACACAAGGTGCCCTTCCCTCCGCAGGGACAAAACCTGGTGGTTTTGGTTACTCCCTGGTTGGAGCCCTTGACTCTTCATCTCACTTCTCTCCAGATCTGCATGACAAAACCAGCGGTTCCAGCCTATTTTGGCGACCACTTGCTCCAGCAACCTCAGGAGTTTCATCAAAAGCCTGGATGGATTTCGAGTCTCGGGTTTTATTCATTCCAGCATTGGCTGACAAAGCCCATTACATCATCCCTTTGGGAGAGAAATTCTCTGCAGCTGCCTGTGTGGCGCGGGGGGTGTTTAAAAAATAACACAGATTTTTGTTTCTTTCTTTCAGGGCAATTTTCCTCCCAACTGCTGGAAAACTGAATGCTAAAAAGCTTCAAAAGTGGGAAGGAAAAGGGCAGCGCAAAGCAGTTCCAGCCATTCCTGGGTTTATTATTATTATTTCCTTTCCAAAGACCAAAGGGGGAAAAATAGCCCCATTACCCCGCGCATCCAGCGCGCCCAGCCAGGCGTGAAAAGCAAAGCCAGTGTCATGGCAATGGCAGATGGCACGGAGCGGGAGCAGGAGCGGGAGCAGGAGCGGGAGTGGGAGCGGGAGCGGCGGCGGAGCGGGAACGGGAGAGGGGGGGAGGACGCCGGCCCCGACCTCCGCGCGGACAGCGCTCCTAATTAGCCCCGGAGTAGGGACTAATTAAACGCGGAGGTAAGGCAAGTGATTACTTTTCCTTGCAGAGATGGGAAGCAGGAGTGATGTGGACGGAGCCGGAGCCGGTGTTGGAGTCGTCCTCACATCAGTGGTAGGAAATTATTTCAATCTCGGCTCATCCCTCCCGCGCTGCCAGGGAGCAGGGAACCTCAGCAGCTATTCCCTGCTTTCCCAATGATCAGAGGCTGCAGAGAATGTGGGATTGCAAGGATATACCGATGGGAAGGAGAGAGGCAGTGTCTGGATGCTGTGCTGATGACGTCAAAATGTGATATTCTCAATTCTTAGCATTATTTGGCACCCAAGTATCTAAAGTACCCACTTGAACTCACCCAGGGCCAGAGCAGAACCTTCTCTTCCCTCCTCCACAGTGGCTTTTGAGTATTTTTTCGTGCTCCATAACCTCATTCCTTTTAATCCACTTTCTCTGGTTTCCTATAAAAGAAGCAGTTGGAAGTAAATTATTTTCACTGCCATTGAACTGGGTGCAAAGCTCTCAGAAAATGGGATATAGGGAGGAAAATTATTATATAATTATAATATAGAATTATGCATTATATTATATAACTATTGTATTATATTATATAAAATATAGTTATTCTGTAAATGTATTTATTTTTGCACCGCAAGAACTGGAAGTCCAGAGTTGCTCATGCAGCTGTGGGTGCTGGCAGTTCCTGCTGGGATGTGCCGGCCTTTCCATGGCTCTTATGAATGGGCTGAACTTTGCAAAAAACATGGGAAAACCTGTGACTGTGTGGAGCCTTTGGCACTTCTTTGCCCATTCCCAGGCAGATGCTCTGTCCCCAGCACACACACACGCTGGTTGAGCACAACGCCAACGCCGGCTGCCTCTGCTCAGCTTAAAATAATTCCGGCCCTGCCCTGCCCTGCCCTGCCCTGCCTGCCAGAGCACCGGGAGCATCTCTCCACCTGAACCATGATCCCAGTCCCTGGGCATCAGTGTGATTTCCAGAGCAACATCCCCCTCTTGCAGCATATCATCTGGATGATTCAAACGCAAGCGTTGCCGGATTTCTGCTTCCCAGTAAAACACCGGACAATTTGTGTTTCTATTTTTACCCTGGATTAGTCAAGGGTCGCTGCAGGACCAAATCAGAGGTGCTGGGCTTTCCATGGCCTTATGCTTCATCTCATAAATGCTCTTTGCCTTTGACAAGCAGGAGAAGAACCCGACAGGACAACTCCTCTTTGCTGCCAGGGTTTGATCCCTGAGGAGCTGCCAGGGCCTGCAGCTCAGCACAGCACACGGCCTCACCCACACCACTGCACTTCCCATCCCAGCTTCCCTGACACAGAGGTGATCAAAGTCACTCACTCCAGTCTAAAAAAGCATCCAGGATTATGAGAAAACTCGGGAGCATCTCACCAGCAGTGCTGTGGCTGAGTCACCATGGTTCCAACATGCCTGGGATGCTCATGGGATGAAAAGAGCCAGAGAGAGTTCGGAATTTCCAGAGAAACCTCTAAATTTCCACCTGTTGCTGTTATTTAATGCAGAAACAATGGGAAAACAAACCTGT
Source organism: Rhagologus leucostigma (assembly GCA_013397725.1). Lineage (NCBI taxonomy): Eukaryota > Metazoa > Chordata > Aves > Passeriformes > Rhagologus > Rhagologus leucostigma. The sequence continues at coordinate 173,844 of VZTD01000230.1, read as the reverse complement.
CTGGAAAGAACAAATATGGAAATGGAGTTTGGGACTGTTTGAAAGAGATGGACTATGTCCGTGAAAAATATTAGCAATAATTAGTCCTGAATCACTGCTGTGAGCTGCAGATATCGATAGTCTGGATCTCACATCCATCAGAATGACTTGTAGTTATCAACAGCTCCAGGGTTTTCCTGCCCTCCAGCAAACACATTTTTCCTTCTTCTGGAGGTCTGATCATGTTCTGTTTCATTTCATTGCTGAGAGAAATTAAAATATTTTTTATATCTGCATCAGCATCTGGTAACAGGGCAAGAATTCAGGAAGATGAAAAAATATTTTTAAAAAATATTTAAAAACATAAACATAAAAATATATACATATAAAAAAATAGGAGCGTCCTCCCTCTATTCCCTGAGCACATGAGGTTGCTTCCAATGCACATTTTATTTTAAGGTGAGTTATTTTGTTGCCATAGTGACATCATTCAGGTTTCCAACCGCTGCCGTGTTGGTTTTCTCCCAGGCAAGACTTGTCACAAGCAGTCAGCATCCCCAGCCCCTTCCTGGACAGGAGCTTCCCACGGTGCTCCAGGATTCCTTGGAACTCCGCTCTGCAGGATGAGGTGTCACTGCTCCCTGCTAAGGCACAGGGGGACACGGAGGAGTCAGAGACGAGAGGCAGGCACAGAAAAACTCCCACCAAAAGGATATTCCTCTGTTCATTCCTTATCCTTCCTCCTCGGCCCTTGCAGTGGGCTGTGAGAAGGTCAAAGATAACCTAGTATCTTTATTAATTAGCACTAATTAACACACTCAGCTGCCTCTGGTGTCACTGTGCATTTCTACCCCAGGCCCTGACACGGGCAAGAATACACCGTGTTTGCCCCCAAAAGCTTAAAATCTCTGTAAATCCTATTTCTTGCTGCACAGGTGTCTCATGGATTTATTTTATTACCAAGAGAACTGCACTAAAATAAAGACTTTAAATACAAAGGTCTGTAATGATGCAAAGAAAAGGGATTCCCTGGTAAGGGAATATTTGTGTGGTCATTTGGGTCAAATGGGCTCTGTAAGTGTACTGGAAATTAATATTTAATTTTATGTATTTTTATATTAAATATTTAAATTCATTGTGTTATTTTGATGCTAAAGACTTTTAATGGGAAATGCTTTTTTTTGGCTCTAATTCATTTAATTAAAGCAGGCAGAGTGTGCCTCATTAGCCTAAAACCTATTTCATGGGTGCCAGGCCCTATATGTGACCAAAAGCCCAGGTGCCTGTTCCACTGCAAGGCCCAAAGGAGCTCAAAAAAAAGCAGTTTTAAAGGTTTTCTATGTTTTTAATTTAAAATAAACCATTCCCAGATTATCAAATCAAGGCTACGTTCCCCTGGCAGACCTGAGCCCTGTGTAAGCCTTCCCGGGATTGCAGCATCTGGCTAAATCCAGCCCAGATTAAAGCAAAGCTTTCATTGCACAAACTCTCCCTGAAAGGAGCAGGATGCCTCTGATGCCGGGAAAAGGATGGAGCTGGGAACTGCAGGCAGAGGATAAGGAATGCCAAAGCCAGCAGCAGGATCCAGAGGCATGGAGGCAAGGTCCTGTGCTGTACGAAGGGCTGGTGCACTTCTTCTCTGCAGAGGGAATTCAGGAAGCAGAGCCATTCCGGGAGCATTCCAGCCACGGCCGTTGGGTGTTCCTGAGATTACCCCAGCTCCCTGATGGAAACCCTCTGGAACACAGCCTGGACAAACCAGTCCACGGCTCAGCAACAGCCTCCACAACGAGCTTCTTGGCTTGCAGAGGTTTTAGCCAAAGCCATTGTTTTAACATCCTTTTTTAATATTTATTTCCGAATGTCTTTGACTGGGGGAAGGGTGGAAGGGGCTCCCAATTTAATTCCATAATCCCCCTAAGCCTTGCTTAATGCACTCACTCTGCCTGTTCTCTGTGAATTTTACAGTGGTGTTTTGGGTGGTTGCAGCACTGCACTGGAAAATGTCCCATCATTTATTTTGCAGCTATTTGAGGGAAACGATTCCCAGGGCTGGAAGCCCGGTTGTTAAATCCATATTGCCAAAGGAAACAAACTCTGTCACCCAGATGGGGCTGGACCTCGGGGCTGCCACGCGGATTCCTGGATGAGGTAGCTCAGAGTCCAGCTGAAAACTCCCAAAATTAATGTTAAAGCAGGAGCAGGAGACTTTAGCAGTTGGTGAAAAATGCCATTTTTGGCTGAGGAGGTGGGTGGGGCTGCAGGGAACAAAGCCGAGTCCCCAGCACTGGGACTCGGATCCCCTGGGATGAGTCCCCCCTAACATGGCCATGGCTCACCCTAACTGCCCTCGGGTGTGAGGGACGGAAGTGCTGCTGGAGGGAAATTCCAACAACAGATTTTGTCCTGCTGCTTTCTTCTCTCGACAGGGAGGGAGTGCTGCAGCCTGGCTTGTTTTCCACATGTTCAAGAAAGACAAAACGAGGCTTTAGAGCGTCTTGACGCCTCTCACGAGCCTCTGGTCTCCTTAAATCCCTCCGTCAGTGCTCAGCTCCCAGGATTTCTCCAGCATCTGCTTGCAACCTGCATCAAGAGGTCAGCGTGACTCTCAATGGGATTTTTCCATGTCCCATTTCAGCATGCACTGTGTCTTCCATGGAAATGTTCCTCGGCCACTCCAGAGGCATCCTGGAGTCAGCAAGGACAAAACCCCCAAATACAAGGGCATGGGGAGGCTGGCAGAGTCCATAGGCAGCAGCAAACTCAAGAGGGGAAGACGGATTTGGAAGAAAGTCAAGGTCTGAAAGGTGTTACCTGTAACAACCTCAGTCACCAAGCAGAAGAAAGGAGCAAAGAGAGGAAAAAAAATGAAGAGACTGAGATCTACTGACTGCACAGAGCAGGAGAGAGAAAGGTGTCCAGAGACATCAGGAAACACATGTAGAGAACAGGATCCTCAACAGGAAATGGCAGATCCTTTAGACTTCAAAGACAATGTGGAGAACTAACAGGAGATGCTTTTTTCCACCTCTACCATTGTATTCCACACTTACCCCATTACAATCCAGGGATAACAACGAAAACCTCAGGGAAACACGGACTGATGGCACAATTCTGTCCTTATGGACACCGTGTGCCTTGACAGCTTCACCTCCCACCTACAGAGGTTTTCCAGCAGAAACTCAACCACCCAGAACTTGGGGACTTCACAAACTCTAATACACTTTTATTGGTGTAAGAGAAATGAAAGGGAAACAGCCAACAGGGCAAGAACTTGCAGGTGTTGAAAACCACCTCACTGGAAATGAAATTAAATTAGTCCTTCTTTAAAAAAAAAAAACCCACTTTAAAGGACCTTCCAAAAATGTAAGGCCTCTCCAAATCAAGATGACACACAAAACATATTCTAGCAGGTTATGTCTCAAGCCCTAATAATTTAAGGTCAAAAATAAAAAGACACTCTGAAATCTGAACTTCTGAGGAAATCAGGGGAAAGACTTTTCCCACAGATACAAAGCTGGAAGGCTACAGGAGAATGTGAAGGTCCATTAAATGATGGAAGTACAAAGAATTAAACTAAATATGGGGTCACTTTACTGCAGAGGAGTTTATGGAGGTTTCAATGCTAAAGCTTTTCCTTATGAGGGATAAGAGAGAGAAGTCATCTCAAATTGAAGATCATGAGAAGAGGCTTTAGACTCAATAAATAAAAAAAATGGGAAGAGAATTCCTGTATGGGACAGCAATTTGAAAAATGTTCCAAAATCCCATCCTCAGATTCCATGATCAGTGAAAGTTCATTCTAAACTCACACTCCTGTAAGCGAATTTACACAGGACAGTTTTCTAATCTTTCACTTCATGCAGTAATTGAGAATTAATTTTATAAGTCTGTATTTAAAGAGTATTAATCAGCTTATTTACAATGTCTGCATGTTAGCGATACCAATAAATATAAAAAATACATCAAACTGTTTTATAACCTTTTATTTCAATAAAAGCAGCACTCTAAAAAACCCTAGTGCACTCCTTCCCAATATTTCTGGGGAAAAATGAAAATCATAATTAAAACATAAAAATCCTCAAAACTTAATGGAAAAGGGCATGGGATACACAGGGATGTAATTTTATTAGAATTATTTACTTAGCTGAGGGATTTCCAGTAAAATGTGCATGTCCAGGGAGAGAGGTGATGGATTCCCAGTTGCAGTTGGATGCTGTGTGCCCAGGCCTCCGGGAGAAGCCAAAAATGCAGGATTTGGCCCTAAAAACCTACAAAAATCAAAACCAAACATCAAAGGATTATTTACAAATATTTAGCATGACTTGAAGTTGCTGAATTAGCCCAGTAGCGGTATCAGGTGGTATTTTTGGGGTGAGATTTTTGTGCAGGAGACCGCTGGACTGGTAGCAGCCACAAGCATCTGAGGAGAAGCTGGAAAAGGTTGGGAACAGGGGGCTTGGTCCCAACCAGGGGACACAGGTCAGAGTCAGGGCCTTAGACAGGGCTGGTGCTGAGTGCAATAGTAACGCCAACAATAACAAAACCTACCTGGTCACTTACACCCAGTAGTAATTTTGATGCTATGAAACTCAGGGGGTTCCAGGAACTTTGAGGTACAAAGTTGGAATTCAGAGATGCTGAGGATGGACCTGACACTGACATCATTCCCCTGATCCTTCTGCTAGCAGAGCCCAGAGAACACAGGGACACCCCATTTTCCTGGGTGTTTCAGCCACAGCTGGATTTGGCATTTCTGTGTAAAATAGAGATAAATGTTTAGACAATAATCAGAAATTTCACTGCTTTGCAAACCAGGCAGATTAAGTTCCCCCAGTCGCAGCAGGGCTGCACACACTGATCACAGCTCACACCAGCTAATGGCTGCCATAAGGAATACGAGATATGGATCAGTCCATGGAGCAAGGGATGACACTGCTCCAGGCAGGTGGAATTTAGGCTCCTCTGAATGGCTTTTAGCATTCTCAAAAGGAAAAAACATCATATTTACATCACCCAGAACAAGTAATTTATCAACAAGATGAACTATTGCAAGGTGGAATTTAGAAACAAAGGAGAGCGGCGTCCCTGGCTGTTCCTTCATGGCCTTCCTATGGGATAATGTTACACCTAACTCTTGGATGTCTGGCACCATCTAGAGGAATGATTGGAATGATGCAGCAGAGAAATTAAATATTAAATTATTAAAAATAGCAAAAATCCTAGAGCAGATCTTGTGTAATATCTAACAGCTATTTAGTTATTATTTAACAGCTCTCGTCGAGGTAGAAAACCACAGGAAGGAGTGAACACTTGGAAATTTGTCCTGCAAAAACAGGACGTTGGTTTGCACACACGAACCCTGCACTCCAGCAACTGTAATTAGTGCTAATTATTTTGCACCTCATTTATTTTTTAAAATAAACTATGATATCAAAATTTGAGGTTTCTGTATTTAAAGATCTTAAAATAAGCTTGGACTTTTCAATATTCCTTTACTCACAACTGTGTAGCACAAGGCACCAACTCCTAAATTTCTTCTGAACAGCTCTTTTTTTTTCTTTAATCAGTTAAACAAAAACTTGGATTTAATTTAACTACTATCCTTGTTTGCCATTTAGCTCCATAGGAAAGGCCCAAGATGAGCAGGATGTTCATAGAAATCCTTGTGGGCTGCTTCCAACTCAGGGTATCCCATGAAATGTGCACAGAAAACCCCCACAAAAAAAAAAAAAAAAAAGAGCTAAAAATGCTCAATTTGTTCCAGTGTTTAAATCCAGCTGGATTCAGGCATGTGCACCCCCACCTACATTTACTCAAAAGGTACAATGCAGGTAAACCCACCACACCTGCACAATTCCACTCTAAACTTTCTGGTTTTGATTTTTAACTGTACATTTCTGGCTGTGCCAAACCACAATCCTGTTTTCGCACACAGCTAAAGCAGGATTTGACTCATGAGGACAGAATAATCATACATAAAATATGAGAGAGATACCTTTACCTGGTGTTACAAGCTGACTGTGGGGAAGTTCATTTAATTTTGTAGACAAATTAAACAGGGGTTTGAGTTTTACTCTCAACTACAACTGAGAGTAAAACTCCCTAGAACACCAAACGGGGAGAAGCAATGGGTATTTGAATGTCATCAGTTCCTACTCCTAAAATCCCTCAAAAACTTTAGTTTTTATTTATTTAAAGAGCAGTATGGAAAGAAACAGCTACAATCCAGCTTCTTCCTTAAAGCATCTCTGCTCCTGAATCCTTCTGCGGCCCATTAGTCTGTTCTCCCTCCTCCTGCCACCAGCTGCTGCTGGCATTTACATAACAGAGCTCTGCTCTGAGGAAAGATGAATCAGCACATCCATAAAATCCTGCTTTCACTCTGAGATTTACTATCACCCCCAGCATGCTGCCGCTTGGATGCAGAGGATCTGGAAAAAGATGAGTCATGGAGCTGCAGGATCCGCGTGTGGTGTGGAAATGGAGCTCCTGGGGAAAGAGAGGATGGGCATTACTCACCAGACATGACTCCTGCAGGGGAAAACCCGGGAGAGGGGGAAGAGGTATCGATCACAGCCCTTGTAGCAGGCTTGGGGAGCAAGGAAGCAACTGGGAGAGCTTTAGGGAGAGAAAGCTGAGGTGCTAGGGAGTCAGGAATGTTGGGAAGAGGCTTGGGAGTGACTGCACAGCAGCACAGTCCAGCCACAGCCAGGCTGAGGGAAGTTCTCCAAGAGCTGTTTGGGAATGAGGAATGCTGGTTGTACCTGCCCCTGGTGCAGGTTCCTGCACAGCTGTGCCCTGCAGCACACACAGGGCACACCTGGAGCATTCCTAACACTCTCTCATCCTGCTGATGTAGGAATCCATCCGAGCCACGATGCGGAGCAGCACCGAGCATGGCCGAGCACTGATACAAGGTCATGGATTGAGCACTAAGCAAGGAGCATGTGGCCAGGCTCCCAGCTGGAATGCTGCAGAAAGGACACAACCAAGGCATGGATAAGCTTACTTTGGGAGTATTTTCTATCCCAGGCTTTTGAAAGCCCCTTGTAGTTACTGCAGAAATTCCCATGGGCTCTAGACAGGCCCAAACAGAACAATCCTGCCTGGTGGTGCTGCCACTTCACCTGTGCACCCCCAAGCTCAAATAAAAGCAAATCATGAGTGGAGAGATTCAGCAAGGCACCAAAAGCTGCCAAGGAAATGTCACATTCCTAAAGAAATACAGAATCATGGAATCCCGGAATGGTTTGGGTTCAAAGGGACCTTAAAGCTAATCCAGTCCCACTCCCTGCCACGGGCAGGGACACCTTCCACTAGCCCAGGTGCTCCAAGCCCCCTCCAGCCTGGCCTTGGACACTTCCAGGGATCCAGGGGCAGCCACAGCTTCTCTGGGCACCCTGTGCCAGGGCCTCCCCACCCTCACAGGGAAGAATTCCTTCCCAATATCCCACCCTGTCAGTGGGAAGCCATCCCCCCTTGTCCTGGCACTCCAGGCCCATGTAGTCTCTCTCCATCTTCTCTGTGGGTTCCCCTCAGGTACTGGAAGGCCACAATTAGGTCACCCTGGAGCTTCTCTTCTCCAGGCTGAACAATCCCAGTTCTCCCAGCCTTTCCTCACAGCAGACCTGCACTATTCCTCTGATCATCTTGGTGCCTCCGCTGGACTCGTTCCAACAGCTCCATGTCCTTCCAGTGCTGGGGATCCCAGGGCTGGAGGCAGCTCTGCAGGTGGGGGTCTCACCTCAGCATGGATATATCAAGGAGCTGTTGAGACCGGAACGCACCAGGATGTGGTGCTGGGCAGTATTTATGGGGCTGTTTTTCCTCTGACATGGAATTCTGTTCAGCTCAGGAAGATGGATTTGTACTTTCAGGGCATATTATAAAACATCATCTGTGTTTTCTCCTTTGCCTTCCCATCACGCATGAAAAGATGAGCTTGCAGTTCTGGGCTCTGAAGACAGGTGGGAGAAACATTACCTCTCCGGAGAGTGGGATCAGCGTGCGCTTTTCCTGGCTGGCAATTTATTCTGAGAACAGCAGTTTCACATTGTCTCTCCCGGGAAGCTCTGCTCTGCAGCTGTGAAGGCTCCAGGGTCCAGCTGGGAAGCTGCGAGAGCTGTTACTATTGGGAAGCCACTGGAATTTGCATCTTGGTGAGGTGGCACCTTGTGTCTCTGCCACTGATGAGCTGAGCAATGAACACTCCAAGAGTAACTGTTTGGAGCCTACGAAAAAGACGGAAAGGGACTTGGGACAAGGAAAAGCGGAAATGGCTTCCCACTGCCAGAGGACAGTGTTAGGTGGGATACTGGGAAGAAATTTTTATTGTGAAGGTGCTGAGGCCCTGGCACAGGGTGTCCAGAGCAGCTGTGGCTGCCCCTGGATCCCTGGAAGTGTCCAAGGCCAGGCTGGAGGGGGCTCGGAGCACCCTGGGATAGTGGAAGGTGTCCCTGCCCATGGCAGAGGGTGGAACAAGATGAGCTTTAAGGTCCCTTCCACCAAACCATTCCACGATCCTATGAACTGTCACTGACAACTCAAGAACTTTAGAGGATGATGTAGATGAAACAGGGTCTACACATCACCCAGTTAGTCCAAGCTCCTGGCACAAAACAACTTCCACAGCTGGATGAAGGGGCAGATGAGTACAGGTGAATTATGTGGAGCAGCTATATGCCAAATCCCCAAATCCTTCTCCCCAGATTGGGTGGGTGCCTGGAGGCACCCCATGAAGCTGCCAGCAGGAAGGACTGCATCCTGACTGCACAGCAGGGAAACTCTGAGCCAGTGCTTCACAGCAAACCCAGTCCTGAGCAGCTGCTATAAATGTATGCTCAAACTGAATTTATTCTTAATATTTCCAGAGCATCGACTCACAGTGATTCAGCACTCGGTATTCCAAGTATGAGGAGAGGTTGTCCTTTTTTCTTCCATGATGACAGTGTTTTTTACACTGGCAAGGCTCTGGAGTTCTAACACCAATGTCAGGTACTTGAGATAAAATATAATTCCCTTGATGTGTTTTAGCAACCTATTGCTGAAGTGACACTGATTTCAGGAGCTCTGACAGGATGCTTCCCATGGAAAAATACTTATTTCCGCTCAAACTATCTACACTGACCCCAACTCCTCTGTTCCTTGAGGAGAACAGGCGTTGTATCCATCATATTTTAATTTCCTGATCACTGGGAGAGAACACTTTTATTTGACTCCTAAAGCCACCCGAACCTGAGATCCTTCCCTGCAGCCAGGCCTTGTTTACCGGGAGCCAGGGAGGGCTGTCACTTGCCCACCTCGCAGTCCTGTGTCCCCTCCACGGCACAGGCGTGGGCTCCATCCCCCTACCCATGTCAGGATGCCTAAGATTCCTGAATCCCTTCAGTCTCTTAAAAACTGCTTAATTTGAGGCACACATGGGACTCCATTTCCCAGGCGCTGCCAGGTAGAAGGCCACTGAAGCCGGGAACACTGTGGCCGTGAGGGCTGGGAAGAGCTGGAGTCGCGAGGGCCGGAGCTGTGAGGGCTGAGGCGAGAAGAACCGGGAGCGCTGAGGCCCTGAGGGCCGAAGCCGCGAGGACGGAGGCCGTTAGCGCTCCTCCGTGACGGCTACCGGGCCCTCTGAAGCACAGCCCGGCTCAGCGCCGGCCCGTGACAGCGGCCAGACCCCTGAGGCAGATCCCGGCTCTCCCGGCCCGGCCCTTCCTCTTCCTCCCTATCCTCCTCCTCCTCCTCCCTCAGCCGCCGCCCGGAAGTGGCGGGCGCCCCCCGCGGCGCGTCACCGCCCCGCCCTTCCTGCCCCCGCCCGCCCGCCCGGC
>VZTD01000230.1:111640-162904 GCA_013397725.1 Rhagologus leucostigma | reverse complement strand
CGGCCGCGCTCCCGCGGCCTGGCCGGGGGGACGTGCCGGACGTGCCGCCGGGCCCGGCGCTGCCGGGCTGGGTCAGGGATTCCCGGCCTGCGGCGGCCTGCGCGAAACCCGCCCCTCACCGCGGCGTCTGGGCCTGCTGTCAGGCAGGAAAGGAGGGGTTAGGAAGTGTTAATGTTGTGGCTGTTAAATGCCGGTGAAATACACGGAGTGGCTGCTTTTGCTGAGATATAAACCCTATGAATGTGTGTCATTGAGGAAGGTCAGTCCCTCTGCAGGGCCGGGGGTGGGGGGTGGCCCTTGGCCCCGCACCCCCGAGATGTGTCTGTGTGAAAGCGACAAAACCGAAGTCGTTCCAGTCCTTTTCCAAAGAGTTCAGACTGCCTTGGTTTCATTTCTGGGAGCTCTGGGCAATGACGTGTGGCGCTGATGTAGCACTTTGCAGTCGGAACGCTGTAAACTTCCCAATAGCGATTATAGCATTGAAACCTGTGACCAGCACTGGCACCTCACCTGGAAGGAATGGAAAGCACGTCCTGGCCTCTCCCGGCTCCCATGCAGCAATGGTGACGTGGGATTTTGCCATGACTGTTGCTCAAACTCCTCTCATCTGGCTTAGGAGGTGGTTTTCCACTTTAGCAACATTGTAGAAGCTCAGGTGTGGACAGAACTCCTTGTGTCCAGAGGAGACCTTTGGACCTGCTGCTGTTCCCTTTCCAAAGCCTATTCAGAATTTCAGGTGGAAGTTGGGCTTCCTCACACCTCTTGTGGATAATTCTGGGACTGTAAATTGAGTGAGCAGACACAGAGTAAGTTCTGCATTCAATAAATTTTGGTGCTTTGTGGTCTTCCTAGAGAATCTGAAATCTAACTGTGGGCTGTCTCAGGTTTAGCTTGGGACTGCACCCAGTATCCAAGAGGAATATTAGCAGTGCCACTGTGAAGTCTGGTGTCAGACAGAGTGGTTTTGCTTATCACTTAGATTAACATCTAATTTTTTTCCTTTCATTCTGTGTGGCACAGAAAAGCCTCAAAACCTTAAAACCTTTTTTTTAAATGTGTGCGTGAACATGTTGAAACATCTACTTTTCTTTACGTTTCAGAAATGAGAGAAAAACAATTTTGAAGTGAGTTATGGAGTTAATGAGAAATTTCTTCCTTCTGTATAAACTCATCATAATTAAATTTCAGATTTTTTTTCCTGTGTGTTAAACTAATTGGCACTAACCAATGCTTTCAGTTTGCCTTTTTATCTAGTATAATTTAACTGTTTCTCATGGTTTACAGTAAGGACCAGGATTATAAATGAATCATTACAGTGAGACAGGTTGATGCCAGGTGGGATGAGCTGAGTTTCTCTCTGTGAATCCTCAGAGTGTTGAGGATGTTGAAGAATGGCTTTTTCCCCCTCATTGCTTAGGGTTTGCTGTGTTTGGAATTTGGACTTTTGGCTGCATATGATTGTTTATTAACCTGAGCTCCTCGACTTCAGGGCTGGCTGGATGTCTGAATGCCATGTTCAGAACAGAGCCAGGGTTGTGAAGGACACAAAGCACTCCGACCTTCATTTTAATTATCTCAGGCACATAATGAACCAAAATTAAATTGGAGATGCCAGCGGTTGGAGGTAAAGCAGTTTTTTCTACCCATTTCTGCTTTTTACAGACAGAAACCCAAAATCATTTACCATCTCAGCTGGATGGTGCAGCTACTCTGGTCAGGCAGGTAATTGAATTGATGAGAGTTTACAACCCGGAGAAGTCTGATTTGTTTGTTTGCCCAATATTCTGTCAGAGTATTTCTTGTTCTGGTGTTTCAGCTTTGTTTTCCATCCTCAGTGTGGCTGTTCAGGTTCGGAGTGGTGTTTTTCAGAAAATATGCCATTACTGTGACCACTCAGTACGTTGTTACTGCTCTTGGGCTTTTGGGAGTGATAAAGATGGAACAGCCCAATGGCTACTGGATGGTTTTTATCTAAGGAACGTTTACTCCCACTTCACTCGAGTTTTTAGGCAAGATCTGAAAGCTCTCTGTGAGATTTCTTTGTTCCTTTTTTTTCAACCTAATCTTTTACTTTAAATGTCAGGTATCACAGGGCAGACGAGTAATTTAAGACACACTAGTAAGAATTGTACCTATGGAGCGAAACCACACAGAATGCAAGTTTATGTGCATTTGTGTTCCCTTTGTTTTTCCTGTTTATTTCCATGTTTGAGCACTTTCTGTCTGCAGCATGTGGCTGCCTGTCTAGGTAATTACAGAGTCGCAGAGTATCCTGAGCTGGAAGGGACACACAGGATCATCAGTCCAGCTCCTGGCCCTGCACAGATGCCCCAGCAGTCCCACCCTGTGCATCCCTGGGAGCGTTGTCCAAACGCTCCTGGAGCTCTGGCAGCCTCGGGGCCGTGCCCATTCCCTGGGGAGCCTGGGCAGTGCCCAGCACCCTCTGGGGGAAGAACCTTTTCTGATCTCCAGCCTGACACTCCCCTGGCACAGCTCCAGCCGTTCCCTGGCTCCTGTCCCTCTCACAGGGAGCAGAGATCAGAGCTGCCCCTCCACTGCCCCTCAGGAGGAGCTGCAGCCACCAATGAGTCTCCCCTCAGTCTCCTCTTCTCCAGGCTGAATTCTCCAGGTGTACTCCACAGCGGTTTTACTTTGTCACTGGCTGCTGGGGGTCTTGAGGCATGAGATGTGTTTGTAAAGGGGAGGGTCAGTGAATCGCAGAATCCCAGACTGGTTTGGATTGGGAGGGACCTTTAAGCCCATCCCACTCCACCCCTTGCCATGGGCAGAGACACCTTCCACTAGACCAGGTTGCTCCAAGCCCCGTCCAGCCTGGCCTTATGAAGGTCTGAAGTGTGTCCAACTTGCAGGCAATTAGTGCTCTGGTTTTAAATGAGCCGCAGCAGCTCGGTATGGAGTCAGCTGCTGTACAGATGAGTCAAGCTGAACGACTCCGATTATCAGCACAGTCTCCAGTGACCTGCTGTTCCACATTATCTTTGTTTATTCCTGATAAAGGTGACTGGCTCTGCTCTGGTTTTAAGAACTTTCTGATGGGCTGAGTCTTCTGGCTCAGCCTGGTTTGGTCTTTGTGTTGAAAAACATGTAATTGCAGGCAAAACAGAAAATAAGCTGTTGTTGGACAGTGGGGAATTTGCTTCCATGAGCGGCTGTGCTGGTATGGAACAGCTTATGGGATTTGGCTCTGAGTTCCTGCCTTGCCCATCTGCATTGATTTAAAACTAGCCCTGAGTCCGAGGTGCTGGTATTTATAGATCCTGCCAATCCCAGCATTAGCAGAGCAGAGATGTTACGGTTTTGTCACCTCAGGAAAATGTCATCTGGTAGCATGGTCGTTCCAACCTGTTCTCTCTGGGGACCCCAGTGAGTAAAGGCTTTTTAAATACTTGTCTATTTGCATATTGTTGGCATCTTGTGCAGGTCCAGTGTCTGAGCTTCCTTTTGCTGACATTCCCTATTTGAGGTCGTGAGTAATTTCCTCCTTGCTCAGCTGCTTCGGCCTCTTGGCCTCCTCCACTGCTTTTTGATACAGTTGTCAATTGATTCTTAATTGATGGTTATTTTGGCAAATGAGGGAAGTGTTGGATGACTACCTGGAGGATAGAAATCCACTGCTGAGGCCCGGCTGGGCCTGCCCACCAGGAATGGGGACAGAGCAGCCTCCGAAGGGCCACATCGCTGCCTCTTTCCAGTCTGCAGCTCCTGCTTCAAACCTGTGCTTTGAAGAGATGTTCCACTGGGCTTCCCAAAAGAGATAGTTCCCAGAGCTCCCTGGTTCCCATCTCTGGGAAGACAGACATCTTATTTTAAGTAGTAATCACAAAGAGTCTTTTTTGGATTGTTTGTTCCCTGTTTACTGAAACCTTCCTTGGAGGAGGAGTTGTCAGCAGCTGTAGAATCACAGACTCCTGACTTGGAAGGGACCCACAAGGATCCTCAAATCCAGCTCCTGTCCCTGCACAGGCACCCCAAGAATCCCACCATGTGCCTGAGAACATTGTCCAAACAGGGATCAGAGTCACACCCGGGGGTTTCGGGGATCAAGAAGCTGCTTCTCCCAGCTCCAGGGAGGACTCTGTGCTCATGGTCTCTGAGCTGATGCTTCCAACCACAGGACCATGAACAGGTTCAGGGGTTGAATTTCTCTGAGCCCTGACGTGACTTCACTAATAGTTCTTTCCTTGTGCTTATCACTGGAGCAGCTTATCTCAGCCTGGCTCAAGCAGTCGACTGGGAGAGTGTTTTAAAAAGAGGAGATTTTTAAAAAAGAATGGATTTGCTTCACTTAATCCTTTACTTTTTAGATCCATTGTACCTGTGTGGTTACTGTGTCAGAGAACTCATCTGTGGTACTGTGGCATTCTTGTGCTCTCATACTTTAACTTTTATAGGGTTTTTCACATCCTAAGGCAACAAAACATATTTTCTTTATGATTTATCCCAAGATGCAGCATTTGTTCTCACTTAGCACATTTTCAGCTCTGCATTATTTTAAAATGCATGGTTTGGGCCTGTATTACTCATCTCTAATTTTTTCCAATTTTCTGATTATTTTCTAAAATATTTTCTCATTGTATTCTAAAGTATTTTCTAATTATCTTCTAAAATATTTTCTAGTATATTTGAGGAGCTGATAATATCCTTGCTGCTGTTTCATTTTGCCATGTGGGATTTGGACGAGCACACACTAAGAGGTGTAGCTGTACCTTTGCCTTTTTCCATCCTTCTTTTAAGGAAAATCTGATCTGGGAGACTTTGGTTTTTTCAGCTGGATGTTTGCAGCTTCATGTTCTAGAAAAAGACTTAAAATCCATTTGCAACTCTCTCACACAGAGGTGAAAGGAAGGATTTTTGATTCAAGTTCTTTTGGGAACCTGAAAATAGAATTGCTTGTTTAGCTCTGGGCTGTGATTTAAGCATTTTTTCTGGAAGTTATTATGGAAAAAAATCACCAGGAGAATTCGCTGCTCTTGCTGCCTGCCTATAGAGCTGTTTGTTAGTAACAGCAGTAATAATATTCAGATTAAGGGCTGCTTATTTGGGGCTGTTGTGGGTTGTAGAAACATGGAAATGTGCAGGGAAAGAATTGTGATCGGGGAATGCTGTCGGGCCCCACGTGTGTCAGTGTTTGCTCTTTGCTATTTTCTGTAAAACTGTGCCTTCGTCTTTAAGCCACCAAGTCCTTTTCCATTCTGGAGTTAGTCAGGACTGCTTGTGGAACAACTTGGGCTCTGTCTGCAGTGGGATGTTTGCTGCCAGGCTTAATTCAGCACCTTCCTAAGCGTGGAATGTGGTGAAACTCCCAAACCAGCTCCAGGGTGAAGCGGGAAGTGTTTGCTGTGCTACACTGGGAAAATGGTTTGGATTTTTTTACATTTCCAGAGAGAATGGTACAGTTTGGGTTATTTTGGTACTCTGGAAATAAAATTCCAGAGCTTTTCAGTTGGTCTTTTTGATCTTTTAATCTTAAGCTTGATACATCGCTGTGTATTGGCAGTTGGTGACTGAGGGGCTTGTTGCTGGTTATCAGAGATGGAAATAAGAATTTCATACTCAGATTTTACTTAATTGCAGATGCTCTCTCTAGGGCTTCCCTTTCAGACCCTTTCAGAAATCTTACACCCTGAAGGGAGGCTGGTGCAGCATCATAAAATATTTTGTAGCGTGAACACATTAACAGTGTTTCAGGAATGAGTCAGAATGAGAGGCAAATACCAGAGTTTGGATAATCCTTTTCTCTCGTTTCAACTTCAGTTATATCCCATCATTTACAGTGAAAGACAATTCATGCTGATACACTGAACTTCACTGGTCGTACCACTGGGAAGGTGCCAGTATAATTTTGGAACTCTGATTTTGGGGAAAAAAAGCTAAAATGACTGGAGATACCTGTCAGGAGAACATTCACAGGGTCATTCCTTGATGCTCACTCACAGGATGAAAAGTCTTGGAATGAGAACATGTTAATGCACTCATCAGGTTTCTCATTCCTGCACTGAAAAAATGATGATTTTGGATCTTTAGAATCATCATGATTGATGAGATGATTTTTTAACCAGCAGTGACTGAGGGATGAGTAGAGGGAGAAACCTGTGTCTTCTCTAAGAGTTTCATTCACATCGGAAGAGTCTTTAGTCAGATTTAGTTAACTGATAATTTGCATATTTAATTAGATATATTTCCCTTTTCTTTTTGGTTTAAATCTTAATTATGGGACAGTGTTGATCCTGCTCATGGTGCAGGTGGTGACGTTATCCAGCCCTGCCTGGCTGTGCTGGGTCCTGTAGCTCCACTGCTGTTGCCCAATTGGAATGAAAAAGTTCCCAACGACGTGTCCTAATAATCTGTTTGATGACACAGTTGAGTGAACAATGTTTTGGCAGCAGGGCTGAGGGAATTACAGACCTTTTCCTCCTTCCTGATGCCTGGCACTCCCTCCGGTGTGCTGGGGCGGGAGCTGGGCACGTCCCTGGGATCTGGCTAGGCAGGAGGCTGTTGATCCATGAAAAGAGGTGGATGGAGCTGTGTGTCCTGTGTCAAAGGAGCTCTGATGGGCAGCTTTTCCTGTCAGTTTGTAAATATAGGAGTCAGGCAGTGCAGGACATTCTGGATAATGAGGCACAATTTATTTGTTGTTCCGACAGACTGTCAGAAAACCTGTTGTCACTCTGTAGAAAACAGTCTCTGTCCAAAGGGAAAAATAAAGGATATTTTCCCAACATGGCAAAATTGGAGCCTACACATGTGGGTCTTAAAGATACCTACTCCCAGGAGCTGGAAACTGGAGACTGTGTATTGATTTTAGGGTAATGTTTAGGGGTTTTAGGTAATTTCTAAGGTTTTTATTCTTTTGTACACGTGCTTCATACAGTAATGTAAATGCAAGGCTGTTTCAGTTAAGCAAAAAATGGGAAGAGAAAGAACTGAAAGGTAAAAAGGCTTAAAAAAAGTTGTTTGAGCAGAGCACTGCACTGGGAGCTCCAAGTTTCAGGGGATTTTTGTTTCTTACTAAGGGGTATCCCAAATTTACAATTAGGCTGTTACAACTTGAAATTTCTGGTGTGGCTTTTGCAACACTCCACGTCACTTTAAAATGCAGTGTAATTAATTTTGAGGGGGTTTTCAGGGGGTTTAGGCTTGGTTGCAGTAACTTTACACTTGAATGTGAAGCAAAGTACTACCAACAAAAGGCAAAATAAACCAGTTTTCAAATGTCTGTGTTGTTTGTGTGTTTAGGTGGCTGTCAATGCACACATCCCTCCAGATTATCTTCTTAGGATCTGTGAGAGACTTGGACCCCTCTTAGACAAGGAAATCCCCCAGAGTGTGCTTGGGGTGCAGACTTTGCTGGGTGTCGGGCGCCAGTCTCTCCTGAGGGCAGCAAAAGGTAAGATTCTCAATTTCTCTGGGCTTGAATTCTATTTTAGTGATTAATCCCCTTTTGTTTCCATTCCTGTTGGGATATCTGTGTGTTTGCATGAGCCCTGGTTTGTCTCCTGTGCTTGCCAGCTTTTTTCTTCCTAAAATGCAATTGTTGCTGGCCCTCCTGTTGGATGTATTTCCTTGGGTTGAAAATGCCATTTTAAGCAATTCTTGCCTACAGTTGCCTGATCTTGTTACTTCCTGTGCCTCTTTCCCCAGTGTGTTGGTGTTTGTGTAAATGATGTGAATGGGATTAAGGGTTTGATCCATTTGAAAAATGCCATTTTTTCCATATACATTTACACACATCTGTGTCTAAAATCACTGAGCTGGGCTATTTTTCAGCCTGATTTCTTCCATTCTCTGACTCCCTGGCTGTGCAGACACAGGACACGGTGGTGGCATTTGAGGAAGCATTTAGGGAGTAGGAGAAGGCCAGGCTGATTCTTCAGTGACAATTCCTGCTTGTCCTTGTGTCAAGTTAATTTGAAAGCCCCCATTTCTTTCATGAAGAGAGCACCAGTCCTATTCCCTTTGAAAAACTCTCTCTGCTTGAGAGAATGATCCTGAGAGCAGTTTTGTGTTAGAACTAAAGAGATCTGAGAGCCATCTGCTATTGAAGTGATTCCTCCTTCCCTCCTCACTCCATGCCCCTGCCACTTCCCCCCTGCAGGAGCCAGAACTTCCTTGATCCTGTGATGTGCTGATTCAGAGAGCTGAAATGTTGCAAAATTTGTTGTAGTGAATTAAATGAGCTGGTGGAAAAGGATCACAGGGCTGGAGGTGACACAGGAGGAGGAGCATCATCCTGGCAGAGGAGGAGGGATGGCAGAGCAGGACCTTCCTGTTTTGGTGGCAGTTGAGCTCTTAATTCCCTCCATCCTGTGAAGTCACTCCGTGATGCTGACGAGCATCTGCTGATCCGTTGGATATCTCCTGGAGGGATGTGCTGTTCCCAAACGTGTTGCCCTACACAGTTTTGGGGCTGAGTCTTGTTTTGTCTGTGCTTTGCTGTAATTAGGTGCCAAAATTCAGGTTTGCAGAGAAACATTCCTTCATTTTACACTCAGTGTGCAGCTTAGAAGCAAACAGCAGCAAAATGTAAAGAGAAAATAAATATTTTTCTGCAGGGGAACAGAAGGGTTTAGGTGGATGGATCTATTTTAGGAAGTCTGAGTGCTGTTTTTAATGAGTATCATTTAATACTCTGTGCAGCAGTTTGGGGTTTAATCAGAAGGTGCTCTCAGGAGTCTCTGAGTCACCTCAGCTTGTGCACTTTATGTTCAGAGATCTACATGGTGCTACACAGATCCACCAACCTGCGGCACTGTCCTTCTGTTTCAGTACTTACTCACCGTGGAAGCTCATTTCTCTCCCTCCAGATGGCCAGAAATGGAAGAAATCCAGGTCTAATTTCTGAGGCACTTTAAACGGTCTCAGAAAAATCACTATTGTTCTAGAGAGGAGCCTCTCCGAGGCCAGTTGGCAGCAGAGAGCTGGAGAGTCTTTAAAGAGAACAGTCTTCACTTTAAAACAATGATTTTTTTGGGGGGGATGGGGTGCAGAGGACAATCTGAAAGGAGGGCACGTTGCCACGAATTGCAGGAAAACAGATTTATTGGGAAAAAACCTCACTTCTCCCACTTTTAGGCAGCAAAATGTGTATTCTGAAATGTGCAGCTCCTAAGCAGAGGTGTTTTAAGTGTTGGGATTGCAGAAAGAAAACATGTCAGAGTTCAGTCCTGCCTCAATACAAAGTGCACCCACTTTTTAAATTCACTTCTTCTCTCCATGGATTTAGAGTCAATAATCACCAAAATTAAGCAAAAATAAGTTGAAACCATTTACAGTGACGCTGCTGAGGGATTGGAAGTCAGAGTCGCAATCTTTAAATGAGGAATCTCTGACAAACTACTGAACGAGACAAATCTCGTTCTGGGCTGCTGGGGGTGGTGCTTGATCTCTTGATTGTTTAATGTATTGATTATTTTTTGTCCCTTGTCACTCTTGGTGGTGCAGACTTCAGACACACGCTATGGAAAGGATCTGCATTTGCAGCTCTGCACAGGGGCCGGCCCCCCGAACTCCCGGTGAACTACGGGAAACCACCAAACGTGGGTGAGTTTGGAAGTCCATAAAATGTTTTTTTCTTCCTCTCTATATTTATTCCTGTCCCACAGAAAGTTCCTCTCACTGACTAAACACTACTATGGCTGTGCATTAATATTTTCTCTAACGTTTCATGATGAATTAGTTTAAAATAGATCTCTCCCTGACAATAGGGTAATTTTTGTGTTATTCAGGCTTGGATTTTCCACAATGTGTGTAGCCATGTTTGGCAAAGCCTTGCATGGTTGTTTGGAGGGCAAGGGACTTGGGTATTTTCTTGTGATACACCTCCATAATATGTACATGTGGTTGTAAGATTGGATGGGCATGGTCACAGGAGCATGGAATCCTGGAATCATCATGGAATCATAGCCAGAACAAAGCTTCTGGCTCCCAGGGAACTTTTTTGACTCAAGAATTCCTTTTAGTTGGATTATGACAGAAAACAGACTGCTTGCAACATCCCTCTCCAAAAAGGAAATAATCACCAAAGCAACATTTGTGTTCCTTCAGCCGCAGTTGTCCACACATTTAGATAAAGAACTTGTATAAAACTCAGATATATGTGGGCTCTCAGCTTACGTCTCATCACAGAGCTGCTCTGTTTTATATAAACTCAAGTGTTTGCCTTGTATGGTTCGAACTTTCATTAACTGTTTTTATAGCAAAAGAATTGATTCTTGCAGGCATAGAAGTAAATCCAGGTTTGTTTCTTCTTAGGATATTTTATCTCTGTGCAAATGGATACATTTGCCTGGTTTGTCAGGCAGTCCTTTCACATATGGATCCTCCCTCCCTTTGGAGAAGTGGGGATGGTGCTGGCAGTTTTCTGTTTCTACCCTATCTGTGTATTTATTATTTTAGGCTGGTTCTGCAGTTACTTTGCTCTGAGCAGTTGTGCTGATGGATTACTAATAGTCTACATTGTAGATTTATTGCACACAACTCCTCTGGTTGTATTTCTGCACGGATTCTTGGATCGATTCTTTCATCAGACTGGGTGTTTTTGGAATATGTGGTATTATTAATGAGGCATCCTGGCGGATTGGACTTCAGCATTTGTCATGCTTTCATGGCAAAGGGCTGTGCTGCTTGTTTGGTAACTACGTAGTGACTTAAAGAACAGAATAATTGTTTGGTTTGGGTGTTTTCCTAATTGTTTTTTTTTTTTATGAAAGGCAAAGGTATTCTATGGAAAAGGGTCTTTCATAGCCAGGAATTAATTTTTATAAGTATAAAGAATGGAAGAATGTAGTCCTTAGTGTAGCTACATGAACTATTACTAAGAGCAGAAAACGTGTATAAATATTTAAAATAAGGCTTTGTCTTCAGGCAGAAATTTGATTTTCCTTGTTAATCCTGAAGAGGAAGTCAGAAAATTCTGTGTCTATTTGTGCAAAATGGGTGTTTTTTTTCCTGGTGAGTGGTGCCAGCCAGAGATGCTGCAGCGTGTGTGTCTTGTTTTAAGTGCAAGATGAAGAAGTGTGCCCGACCTCTCTGGTATTTTGGCATAACTGTGAATTCCCACACTGTGCTGGCTCAGGCAGATGGACTTGTCTGGAATTACTTGCTGAAGGAGTTGGGCTGAAGTAGAAGACACCCATTAATGTGTATTCAGGAGTGAGATGATTGTGTGATTACCTGTGCACAGTGGTAAATAAGGTACAGAATGAGCAGCCAGGAGTAGTCTCACATAGTTTCCCTTCCAGTGATAAGGATTTAAGCTTTCCACCATAAATGCTGGGAGAATGGGGTCACTGATGGTCCGCTTGGGATCAGCTGGAACAGTCAGGAGCTGCAGTGGTTGCCTTCTCATGTGGTTGGGTTGGGATGGGACCTTGTGGTCTGTACCCCAAAATAAAAGGTCCTGCACAGTGGAACTGGAGTGGGAAATCCGTGTTGCCTTTTGCCGGCGTGTTTGTGCAGAGCTGGGAATCTTCTGGCTGGGGGAGTCTCTGGGAAAGTGCTGAGCTGTGGAAGTCATTCCCAGGGATGTGGTGTCTGTGTGCTGGGGCTGTGGTGATCTGCTGGAGGGGGACAGGGAGGGAAAATGTTGCAGAGCTTTCTGCTGCCGACAGGACAACACAGAGGAGGAGAGTGGTTGAACCTTTTTGGGCAGCTTTTGCTGTAGTGGAACTTCTAGGGTTCCCTTTGTGCTCTTCCAGACAGAAAGTGGAAAGACTGGTCATGCAGTACCTCAGCACTGGGAGTGATTCCCCTTTGATAAACCTGCTTTTGATGCTACTTCGATTTTGTCAGGGCTTTTTTTTTTTTTGCAGGCAGCTCAAAGCAAGTCAGAAGGTTATTTTCAGTCTTTACGAGCTGCTCTAACCTGAGCATGGAAATATTTCTGTGGGCAGCTGTTAGTGAAAACAACACAAAATTTGGAAGCAGAAAGTTTTCAGCACAGTTTCAGTGAACAAGCATTTCAGCCGGGTGGAAATTCACAGTCAAGGTGATCCAGCTACCTTGGGCCTGCCAAAGAGCAGCGCCGGGATGAGCTCAGGAATCGATGATGGTTCGTGCTGGAAATGAGTTCCATGAGGTCAGCAGCTCCCAGAGCTGGAACACGCTGTGCTTTCGCTGCTTCTCCTGAGTCCAGGCTCTTTGTGGCCACACAGCCACTCTCTCAGAAGGTGTTTTCCATGTGGAAGCCAACAGTGTTTGTTTCCCAGCACTCCTATGAAATCCTGACTTGTGTCTCTCCCATGAGTGGTACCTGATCTCTGCTCGGATTTGTGATGAGGGCAAAATCTAGGTCCTCATTACAAAGTTACAGTGCTTCTTGCAGCGGGTAAAACAGTCTGATAGGAGCTCATCACCCCTGAGAAACTGATTTAAAAAAAAAACATTTGCACCAGTTTCCCATTTTCTAGTTTTCCTTGCAAAAAGTGGAGCAAGACAAGGGTTTTTAGGGAGAGCAGGAATTTAAGCTGGTGCTGCCCAGTGACTTTACCTCACGGAAATGCTTGAATTCCTTCTGAGGTTGTGATTTAACTGTGAAGTTGGGGCTGTCTGATGATTTTTTTTTAGATCTGGCTTTCACTGGTGAGTTGTTGCAGGATTTGGGGTTTATCCTTCCTAAGTGAGCTTTCTTGCAAGGGGTTTTGCATTTGTGCTGTTACCGTAGTAGAACGTGGGGTAAATGGTGATTTAGGAATTGCTGTTGTCAGCTTATGTGGCTTGCTTTAAGGACTGCAATTTTCCTCAAGGTGTGGCCTTCCAGGACCAAGGACTGTGGGAAAGAAAGAGAAAAATGCCTGTATTTTACAGGTTGGTAGTTGGAGGAGCTGAGATGGCCCTTCAGTGCTGGGACAAAATTAACTTTTCTTATCGAGAAGGCTAAATCTCCTCCCTTTTTATGGGAAGTAACTGTCTTGAAAGATTTTCCTGGCAGGGAATAGTGAGGGGGTGGACTTGGCTGCTCTTACACCCAGTGTGGCATGAAATACATCAGTTAATGAGATAGGTTAGTAAAATTTTTTAGGGTTACTAAGTTGCTATTTCTCCGTGTGGGAATTGTTGTTGGGTTTTAATGCTTTGGGGCCTTAGGAGGACAATAACTTCATTGTGCTGTAGAAAGGAAACTTCACAGGGATTTTTGTCATGTGGGGGTAATTCCCTATTTAGATATTGTGTATTAATCTTCCTAAAAATACAGGAATGGAGAATGTTTGGTTTGTTCCTTTGAAGCAGTGATAGTTTTTTTTTGTCCAAAGATGCTGTTGCCTTGATAAAGCTGTTGCTCCTCGTGGCTCAACAATAGTTTTGGATGTCTCTGATGGAAGCATTTCATAAACAGGGCTTTTTATTTTGTAATTATCCATGGGAGATGGAGGAGTTTTGTCCTCATTGTGCAAATAGGGAAATAAACACAAAAAAAAAATGAAATTACTTTCATATCCGCTGAAGCTGAACTGATTGCAAGGCTGGGAATCGACCAGAAAAGTGAGGTGCCAAAACTGTGGGATTTAGGTGCCTTTTGGTGCTTTCTTCATGGGATTTACAGCAAACAGCAGTGGTAAATGTTCAGAAGGTTTGCAGGAGGACACAGAAAATATTGTGATTATTGGGAATATTTTGACATGAGAGTGTATCTTTTTGATTCACACAGTTCTTTGTGTGGTTAAAAAAATATTCAAAGCCATCTGAAATTGCTTACAGGCAGATACACTGTTATTATGTATTTAAATGTATAAATATATATGTATTGAAATGCTTGAAGCCTTGGAAGGCACAGCAGAATCACCGTGTTGCTGAATGACTCCATGTCTCTGTTGGCACACAGGGTGGGGGAAAGAGAGGTGTAATATTTTTAAGAATTCAGCTTTTAAGCTGTCATACTTGAAAAGTAAATAAAATAATGTGTAGGCAAAGCTGAGGTACCTTTGTAGAGCATTTATCACTGCGGGATCTCTGTGTTAGAGGTAGGAAAAAGAGTTTAAAATTTCAGTTTTACTTTGCTTGGGGAGACCGTTTTGTTTAACAGCCCTGTATAGTATCAGGTATCAATTGAATAGTAGGTAGGTGGTAAATTAATTTGCTTTAGTGTGTTTTGCTTTTTTAGTATTGCTGAATATGTGTTTTTACATGAAAAGCAAATATTGACTGAAGGTGAGGTTATGCTGGAGCCTGATGGCTTTTGCAAGCATCTCTTATGCAGCTTTTTTTTCCCTCGTGTCATGTTTCAATTGCATTGAGTGATTAAAAATAATCCACATTTCAGAGCCTAAAACTGAGACAAAAAGACTTTCTTTAAAGCTGGAAACAATTTCTTTTCCTTGCTTGTGTGTAAATACTTCAATGGTATCAATTTACACAAGGAGTTACGGGTTAGGAACCCTTTGAAATGGCACTTCTTGACTTTGTAGATTCATTTTTTAACGTATTCCATGATCTTTTTTGTGTAGATTGGCAGTGATATCATGAGACAATTAAGAAATGGCTCGAGTTTTTCACTAGACTTTTAAGCTAAAGGAGTGAAAGGCACTTTAGAGCTTCATGGGGCTCCTGTGAAGCCCGGCCCATATCAAGGTGCAGGAGAAGATAAGGAGTTGCTCCAGGGAATGTGCTATCACAGGAACTCCACAAACCCACCAGCACGGCTCTGTTAGATCCTCAAGTGCCCCTGAAAAACCCTCTCAAAACGTTCAAATCCAAAGTTCAAGTGCTGTAAATGAGGATAGGTTAGGGAAAATAGGATAGGATTGGTGAAATAAATACCTCAAAATGGTCTCAAATTGTGCATCCAATCAAAGGCTTTTTTACAGGATAGTTTTGTGCATTTCAGTTTCAGGCTGTTCTTGGAAGGGCTGCTGGCTATGGAAATAGGAAGGAATTCGTTGTTGTTGCAGTTCTTTCTCTTACCTGCCATTCTGCCACTGGGACTTTTCCATCAGTGCCAACTACTTCTTGTTCTTCAATTCCACTGCCATAGGAATGCAGTGATGTGGGTGTGGAAGTCCTTTGGCCCTCACATACGATCTGGAAGCCATTCCAAAGAAAGATTTTTATCACCAAAGAAGCACTTAAAATAAACTATTATTATACTCTTCTTGTAATTGATATTAGTAACATGTAATTTCCTTAGTTTCCTAAATTTCCTTTCTTCCTTCAAAGATTTTCCTTAAAGATTTTCCACGTCCGTGTAGGGCAAATGTATCTGTTACCTGTTCATGAATTGCACACTGGAATAACTCCCAGTTGTGGTGGGAACTTCTCGTTCTGCTTTTGGTTTTGGTAAGGAAGCAGGTGCAGCCTGTGGTGGGTATTGAAAGGCTCCATCAGGAGATCAGGAGTGGGATTTCTTTTTATAACACTGGACAGAATGTTCTGATAAGATGGAAGAGGTTCAGATTTATTACTGTTTCTAATAATAAAGTTGTTAATAAATACTATATTTATTTAGTATTTATTTACTCTGACTTCTGGACAAAATTCATGTCTCACTTTTCTTTTTGCTTTTTTTCTCCCAGTTCATATCCTTTCTGCCAGGCAATTAACTGGATGTGGCCGTTTCAGCCACTTATTCCCAACATCCACCTACCAACACATGAAGATGCACAAGAGGATTTTGGGGCACCTCTCCTCTGTTTATTGCATAGCCTTTGATCGCAGTGGGAGGAGAATTTTTACAGTAAGTTTAGAATTTTGACTTTTTTTTTTGGAAGATTGCTTTGTTTGGTTTGATTTCTTTCTTTCTTGAGTCCCTCAACAGCCTCTTAGTCACCAATTGAGATGCAGACATGACTTTCTTCAGCTGCAAGTTGTTTTTCTACTAAATTTACCTTCCAGGATTTGTAGTGTGTCAGTGAATACATGACAATTATTTTAAGTTTTTCTCCAGAATACAGTGACATCCATTTCTATGGTGATGCCCTTGCTTTTTGTTGGGCATATTTAAAAATCAGCAGATTTTTCAAATGAATGTTGCATTTTTAGCTGTCAATGTTCATCACTGTGTGTGGAGTGCCAGGACAAGGGGGAATGGCTTCCCACTGCCAGGGGGCAGGGTTGGGTGGATGTTGGGAAGAAATCCTTCTCTCTGAGGGTGGTGAGGCCCTGGCACAGGTTACCCAAAGAAGCTGTGGCTGCCTTGTCCCTGGAGCCAGGTTGGATGGGGCTTGGAGCAACCTTGGATAGGGGAAGGTGTCCCTGCCTTCCAAATAAATCCCTTCCAACATAAACCGTCCTGTGATTCCATGATTCTCTTTTATCAGATTGAAATCCCTGACTCCATAAGATGATCCCCAGACTCCACAGTTCACAGAACCATAGAATCCCAGAATGGTTTGGATGGGATGGAATATTTCAAGGTCATCCAGTCCCCTGCCATGGGCAGGGACACCTCCCACTGTCCCAGGTTCCAAGCCCCATCCAACCTGGCCTTGGCCACTTCCAGGGATGGGGCAGCCACAGCTTCTCTGGGCACCCTGTGCCAGGGCCTCAGCACCCTCACAGGGAAGAATTTCTTCCATATATCCACCTTCTCAGGGAAGGATTCCTTCGTGAAATTGTGCCTCTGGGGGATCCCACCGAAGTTGTTCTGTCAGTTCAGGGGGTTGGGATCCCTGTCCATCCGTGGTGATCCGTGTGTGACGTGCATGGAACGTGTCCCGTATTTTCTGTAACGTCTGGGAATTTCTGTGGAATTTCAGGGGTCAGATGATTGTTTGGTGAAGATCTGGGCCACAGATGATGGGCGGCTGCTGTCCACGCTGCGGGGCCACTCGGCCGAGATCTCGGACATGGCCGTCAACTACGAGAACACGCTGCTGGCCGCGGGCAGCTGTGACAAGGTGGTCAGGGTGTGGTGCCTCCGGACCTGTGCCCCCCTCGCGGTCCTGCAGGGCCACTCAGCTTCCATCACTTCCATACAGGTAAGGACTGATGGGGTTTTTCCCTAACCCCTTGAATTGGAATGGTAATAAGAGCTATGGTGGTCAAGGATAAAATTGATCTTTTTGTCTCTGATTTGTCCCAGCTCGAGGGCGTTTTTCCTGGTTAACTCAGTCCTGCAGTGCCGGGGATCATCCTCCTGCTTCCATGTGCTTTTAGCTGTGTGATCCCACTGCTGCTTCTTTAGGTCTAGAAAATGGGAGATCTCATGCTCCTTTAGAGCAACTCAGAGAGCAGCAGCATCTCCTTGGCTCAACTCACTGACGTGTTTGGCATCTTTGGTGGTGCTCCTGGCACAGCACCTGACCCAATGCTCTTGTATTCACAGAGAACATTTGTTTTTCAGAAGGATCAGTTAAAATTCCTTGCTCCCCGTTTCTTGTTTCCTTGTTATCTTAGCCTGTAGCTTAAGGAGCTGCTCTGGATGCCGTAGCAAATGCAGATTTTCTTTAAAAAGTCCTCACAACTGCCAGGCAGAAACCTCCAAAAAACAAAATTCCAGGATAAAAAAGACAATCTCTGCAATTTGGCAGGTGATGCACATAGAGGGGAGAGTGAGTGGGGCTGTTTGGCTCAGAATCCCTCTCTCCTGGAGTGGTACTGCCTTGGATTCAGCACAGGCTTCTCCATCATGCCAGTATTCCCCAGGAGTCTCATTTCTCCCCATCTTTCCTACACTTCCAATTTTGTCTGATTTCAACCATGTTAAGGTGATTGTTTTGGAAACGTATTTTACAGCCTGGCTTTATAACTGGTGTATTATTTGTTTATGTGTATATGTGTTTGTGTGTGTGTGTGTGTTTCTCTCAAGCTCTTTGTGAAACTGATTATTTAGAATATTATCAGTCACTGCTTTTTGAGGAAGCAGTGCTGGATTCCTTTATCAAATGACCAGGTAGCCTGAGGATTAAAGGTATTGCTGCAGTTATGAAATAAAGAACAAAAAGCTTTCCCAGTCCTCAGAGAGGTTTAGGAAGATAGAGGAGAGGGGATCCTGCTGTGCTGCTGTTCTTCATTGGACTTGGATGCAGGAATCATTGTATTTGCCATGTTTTATCCAGTTCTATCCCAGAAAGAACTATTTCCTCATGTTTTTGCCCCATTTGAAGGGTCTGGGCTTGTTTCATTTCTCCAATTTCCTTTGTGTGGTAAAAACAAAGAATTCCTAACCAAAATGTAGGTGTTTTCCATTTCTCAGCTTTATTTTTATGGAAATTCAGGTTCTGTGCTTACCCCTGCTCTCTGTACTCCTGGGGAGAAACTAATGTGTTAGTGAAAAACATTCTTGTCAACAAGTTTCTGGCATGAAAGAAGAGAAAATAGGAGCTGGTTTAATTGTTACAACTTTTATTTTTAGTTCTCTCCAGCAAGGAAAGGAACAACTCGATACCTCACTTCCACCGGTGCCGACGGAACAATCTGTTTCTGGCAGTGGCATGCAAACACCATGAAATTCAAGTAAGACTGTTCAGATAATTATAATTATTTTAACTCAAGGAGGAATTTATTTTTAATTTTGGCACGGAGAGAGATACTGAGATAATGAAATAAGGGCGTTTTCTTGCTCAATAAACTGGTGTGTGGGGCAGGAGCACTTTGGGATTCTGTGGCGCTGGAACCCAAAGGGCAGGGAGAGATTGGGGTTGTTATTTCTGGGGTTTGTGCTTTGCAAGCCAAAATTGTGGAAGAAATTCCAGCTTTTATGTTCAGGATTAAATCCTTGTCCAAAATGTACAGGCAGAAGAATTAATTTGCTTTTAATAAGAAGAATGTACATATGTTGATGTCATCAAACCCATATTTAATCAGGAGGAAATGCTATTAGATTAATGGTTTGGCAGGGTCTGTTTTAAATAGATTTGAACTGGTATCATGATAAATCAGTTAAATAATCTTGAACTTAGAGAATTATGGTTTTCTTATTAAACTAAGTAAGAAAATTCCTAAAATGAAAAATAAGTTCTAGCAAACTTAGGTGAGAATTATAAAATTAAGAGATTTAAGATGAGCATATTGGCCTCAGCCTGGTAAGCTGCAGGGAACTGTTTGTGTTGAATAAAGAAGGAAAAATAAAAATGTTGTGTTTTGCATGTAGGGATCGTCCTGTGAAGTTTGCAGAGAGGTCCAGGCCCGGTGTTCAGATCTCCTGTTCATCTTTCAGTTCTGGTACGTGTCCAGCATCAGCTGTTTCATGAATTTGTGGCCTTTGGTGACAGTTCTGTTACTTCTCTTTAAATACAAAGAGTGTTAAACCCTTTTCCACTTAATTTTACCACTGTCAAATTGTGATTGTTGGAAATTTTCCCTGAAGAGTGTCTGCCTCAAGCTGCTCTTTCTCTTTTTTCCTATAATTTAAGCTAAAATATCTTGACCATTTCCAAGGCTTTCAGTCTCTTGTCCTGCACATCAGAGATATTTCTCTGTAACATCCTTTTTAAGACTTTACCTTGTAAAGTTTTTGAGTGAAAAGTTCTGGAAATCCTCTGTCGAAGATTCAGCTTTTGCTAATCTTCCAAATTTGGCTGAATTCTAAGAGGATCAATTCAATGTATTGGAAAATCTCAGTTTAACAGACCTCCTTTGCAGCTTTGAATGAGCAAAATTAATGATTTTTACAAAGAAAATGATGTAATTTCTCATTAAGTTTGCCTTTTGAAATTGAGGGCTCTTGTAGAGCCACATTGCTTTTTTAAAGCTAGACAATCCTGAATTAACTAAACCCTTTTCAATGCTGTAAACCACACAATAATGCCCTTTTTGAGCAATATTGTAAAGAAATTACAATAAAATACCTTAATCACTGCATCCCAATTCAGCAATAATTTCTCTGCTGTGTGTCAAGTAAATATTGAAGTTGCACTTAAATATTTTATTTGACATTTACCTGTTTACACTGGAATTCTGTTTAAAACTAGTTTGACGAGAAAGCAGCAAATTAAAATAAATAAAGTTAAAATAAGTTGTTCCTTGGATGACTTTTCTTCTCACAGAGAATTCTCTGTTTTAGGTGGCATGTTCATTGCAACAGGGAGTACTGACCATGTGATAAGAATTTATTATTTGGGCTCAGAATCTCCAGAGAAAATGGCTGAGCTGGAATCTCACACGGTAAGAGGCAAATCCAAAAGAAAATCTTTTTTTTCACCCCTTTTCCTCATTTCAAGAACTTGATTTCTGTACATCCTATTTTTTTTATTAACTGTCTAGATTTTGTTTGTCTTTCAACACTGTGGTATTTAAATACTTGGAAATTTGTGGGATGTTTATTTTTAAATCCCTCTGGGGCGAGAGGTTTGTGCAAAATAAGTTTTATGTGTTTCATTCCCCCAGAAAACTGAAGGAGCAGGGGATTTTCCCTTATTCTTGAAAAAAATCTGTGTTGGAATGAGGAATTAAAACAGTTCTAATGCACAATGTCACTGCACAATGTCATTTTTTCCTATTAAATTTGCTGTTGAATGTTTAGTTAAATCCACATAACAAGACAAAAGTAATTCAGGTTTTGGACTGTGCTGTCAAAGTTTGGATCATGATGGTAATTTAATTTAGAAAATAAAGCTTAAAGCATCTTTTTTTCAGGTAATGCAGAAAGGTTCCCGTAAAAATTCAAACTACAAACTTACCACCTCGGGACCGTTTTATGGATTAAGCCCAAGGTCTGAGTTGATTCCCTGAACTTCAGTGGGAGTCATGGCTCTCACATTTAAGTCTCCAAGCCAACACATCTAACAAGTATTTTGTTCACAAAAGAAAAGAATATTTTCTGTATTGCAGAGGTTTGGAAGAAGCTGTAATTCCTTTATTTCTTTAAGTCCACTCTTAATCCTGTAGACAGCTGTCAGCCCCCACTAAAACAAATCCCAGTTACGAGAAGTTAGAGACGTCAGTGGGAGTAGGGAGAGCAAATCAAGTATTTGGCAAATTAAAAAAAAGGCAAAACTATGTCTACAACATTAAATTTGTTTCTCAACAATTTGTAAGTGTTAATAAAGCTAAGGTTTGCGTTTTTCGGGTTAAATTTTTGGATGCACTTTCATGTTAGGTCTAAAAATTACAGGAAAGCATCGCCTCGCTGAGGTTTTCTATTTCAGTGTTTAACACAACACGTCTGGGGAAGTTTTAATGTCAAATACAACTTTTCTGTACTTGAATTTTTTGAGGTTTTTTTATTTGCTAAATAAAAAGCTCATCATGGAGATCTTTTAGGCTGAGTTTTTCACTTCTGTTGTTTTCCTCCCTCCTGTTTAGGACAAAGTGGTTGCAGTGCAGTTCTGTAACAATGGTGACAGGTGAGTGCTGGGCTTTGGACCTGACAATGATGGTATTCAATTTTCCAAACAACATTTTATGGAAAATTTGGCGCAACAGGAGGATTGCCTGTGGGCTTGGCTTAATCTTGGACAAATTACTGCAGTATGTTGCAAGATGTGTGTCATGTCCACAGGCTTGAACTCGTTGTCCTCTGCTGTAACAGCACAAATGTTCTGTAACTGTGCTTTTAATTTGTTTTTTCTTTCAAACAGCAAATTGGAACCCAAATTTTATAACCTTTCTGTGTAAGAACAGCCCTCCTTCCCAGGTAGCCCCCACAGAGGGGTTGCTTATGGAGTTCAGAGCATTGTAATCAATGTAGTCTAAAGCGAAAGTTAGTAAACATAGATGTTGTTATCCCAGCTTTTGCTCCTATTCCTTATTTTGCTGGGGAGGAGGTTTAAGGGATGTGCCTTTAAGGAATGAGCCTTCCAAGCCAAACTGTAGCTGTGCACCTGTACTTGGAGAGCTTTGTCATGGGAAATTATGCGGGAATGTGCTGGTGCAATTGTACCACCAGTTCCTTCCAAGCCATGTGAGAGGGAATGAGGTCACATACTCACTGAAAATTATATTCTGTAATGATGCTTTGAATGGAAAAAAGGAGTACCTTCCTTTTTATTTTAATATAACGAAGTAAAATTAAGAAGAGAATTAATTTGTCACAAGCATTTTCATGCTCTTTTTCATCACAGTGAAAAAAATCAGGCCAGGGAAACTGAAAAGGTGAAACAATCACTTCAGAAAATTGAATAGATTTGCCTTTTAAGTGTAATTTTTAGATAAATGAAGTATACCTCCAAAGTATACCATCCTGTGAAAATGTATTACTTGGGGAGCTTTTTCCCAGTTTCTCAACAAAAACGATTTCTGTGGCAGTGATGGCCAAAGCATTATGATGTGGTTAAATACCTTTGCTGGATGCTTGAAATTTTTAAATAAGGAGGGGTTTAAAAATGAAAATATTCCTGTTCAGCTCCACAGGCAGGACAATCTCCTTGTGCTCCATTTGGCTCTTTCCCTTGCCTGTCTTCACCCTGTCCCTAAGTTAATGTATTATAATTTATGCCAGACTCCTGGCACGCAGTTTCCCTTTCTTTGCTGCCACTCTGAGCTGCTCCAGGGATTTGCTGATGTCATTAAAAAGGGAATGTGCAGCTCGTATGAATTACGACATTGAAGTCATTCCAAGGCCATCTGCTGCTGGAGCCAAATGTAATTAATGTTGTGGGCTAGAAACTCTCTTGTACCCTGCAATATCTGATAGGAAAATTGTAACCTCATGAGTTAGAGAAGTAGAGATACACAAGTACACACTTCCAAGTGTATATATATCATTTATTGGTGTCCATGTGGCGATGAAACCATCTTTGTCCAGAATTTCATGGCTTTTTTTTCCCTTTGCCCCATAGCTTAAGGTTCGTCAGTGGAAGCAGGGATGGAACAGCAAGAATCTGGCACTACCATCAGCACGACTGGAAGAGTCTGGTCCTGGATATGGCTACAAAAATGACAGGGTAAAGCAAAGCAAGCAGAACACACCTCATGGGCACATTTACCTGCAAGCTGAATCCTCCATCATACTGAAAACTGGTTATTTCCTTCCATTTTGAGTTAATTTCAGTGCATGTATTGCAAATGTTGTGGCTTTGTCAACTTACACAGTTAATTCACCCCCAAATAAATAATAATCTATTGGTACTTCCCTGTCCTAATAGTTGAGGAATATTTAGTATTTTACACATGAAATAAGAATGTCAAACAATTTATCTCACAGAAGGAGGTTTTGGTAGAGCTTCAGTGATCATATGTTAATACACACACACACACACACACGTATCTATCTATCTATCTGTCCATCTATCTATCTCCAACATGGTTCTTAAAATTGTATTTCTACCATAGGTTTCCAAGTAAGAGGTGAAATTAGTGTTTGGTTCTCAGGTTCAATTAGGGTTTCGAGTTTTTCTTTTTGAGATCCTCAAGTGGCTTCTTTAAGTGCCCTGTAATTGAATTGTAATTGAATATTCACAACAACAAAGAGCAGAAATGGAGAAATCCATTAGGCACTTGCTTTGCAGAATTCTCCATATTTCAGTGGTTACATTTTCAGTGTTTGCAGTCAGAACTGTGAGCTGGATTTCTTTAGCAGGTTCCTGCTCATTGTGGAGTTTACTGATATTGATGACTGATAAGAAAAATGCCTTGTAGGAAAAAGCTTAATAGAGCTGAAAGGAAGAATTGAGGTAGGGGAGGATGATGGCTTAGGAACAGAGGAGAAAATGTCCTTTTTAAGGAAATAGAGCTCTATAAATCTCAGTGGCACTGAATATTTCCCGTATCCGGTTTTTACCACCGCAGAACCATCCTTCATTCTCCTGCCTTAGCCAGAGTCACAGAGGTGGCTGTGATGCATCCTCCCCCAAATTTCATACTGAATTAGCTCTCCTAACTGTTTCCATATGTAGTTACTGATTTATTCCTTTTTAAATTGCTGATTTCCTTAGAAACAACGTGGCATCTGGGGAGGACAAGGTGACCAAGCTGAAGGTTACCATGGTGGCTTGGGATCGATACGATGCCACTGTCATCACTGCAGTCAACAATTTCCTCCTCAAAGTGTGGAACTCATCCACAGGGCAGCTTCTCCATAGCTTATCCGTGAGTACAATTGCCCGGGGGAGTCCCAAATGGATGTAGTTCACTCTGAGATTGATTTGAAGCTAAACTCATCACCATTCCCCCGACAAGGATTTGGTGTTGAAGTATCCAGCTGTCGCCTGCCTGCTGGGAGGAGGGTGTCCCGTGGGGAAAGGAGCTGATGTGCAGAATCCTGGCGATTGCTG
Organism: Rhagologus leucostigma; assembly: GCA_013397725.1. Taxonomy (NCBI): domain Eukaryota; kingdom Metazoa; phylum Chordata; class Aves; order Passeriformes; genus Rhagologus; species Rhagologus leucostigma. The sequence continues at coordinate 138,797 of VZTD01000230.1, read as the reverse complement.
GCTGACAGGGAACCCTTTGGAGGCTCCGTTCATGCCCTGATTTCTCCTTCCTTCCCATCCCTCCCCATCTCAGCGGTGCTGAGCAGTGACAATGCCAAACTGTGGCAGGAACGGTGACCAAGCACAGCTCCAGTAAATTGAGGTTAACTCAGTAACTCCCAGCACATCTGGAGATAACCACAAGGAGAAATGCAACTTCTTTTTTTTCCCCCTGCTGTCGTTGCAGGGTCATGACGACGAAGTTTTTGTTCTGGAGGCTCATCCCTTTGACCAAAGGATTGTGCTTTCGGCGGGACACGATGGGAATATTTTTGTTTGGGATATAGACAAAGGAACAAAAATTCGCAATTACTTTAACATGGTAAGAAGGATCACAGAAGGTTTGGTTTTTTCTTTTTTCACGAAACTGGTCTTGAGACAAAAGCAGATTTCATTAAATACCTCCAGAGCCAGTACAGCTCTGAGATCTTTGGTCATCTTGTCCTATGTCTACCATTAGCATAAAATGTAGACTTCCAGGTGGTTATTCCAGAACATACATGAAAAGTTGGGCTGAAATTTGAGGACAGGGAGAAAATGTGAAGTTTTACTTCGTTATTCAGTTTAACTTTAATAAATAGAAGTGTAAATCAGTCTTGAGTGAGATGAGAAATCACAGAATGAGGATTAGTACGTGTTGGAGCACAGGGGAAATGTTTGTGAAAATGCTGTTACAGAGAATGTATGGTTGTGAAAGGAATTCTCTGTGCTTGGTACAGATTGAGGGCCAAGGCCATGGAGCTGTTTTTGATTGCAAGTTCTCACCAGATGGGCAGCATTTTGCCTGCACAGACTCTCATGGACATCTGCTACTATTTGGTTTTGGATGCAATAAATATTATGAAAAGGTGGGTTGAATGAATTTTAAACTCTTCCCTTTCTTGACCCGATTTTGTGTTAGAAGTATTGTGTTACAATTTATTCTCTCACCCTGCCCCAGACAAAATAATAATTAGGTCATGGAGCAGTTGCTGTTTATCTAAACCAAAAAGATTTAGACAAGAGACTCCATAGACAGAGGAGAAAAGCATTAACTTCTCTGTCCACCTCTCTTGGCCTATTTTATTGTTGAATTTTTGCATCAGGCTTTGGTAATAAACCACGTTTGTGGTAGGAATCTGTTCTCTGTCATAACATTCCTTGTGCTGATCCCAAGTGTAGGAGTTGTGGTTTATGGGAGCCATTCCAGAACAGCAAGACAGCTGCAAATGGCCATTGATTTCTTTCCTAAATTGCTTTTCTTTCAGATTCCTGATCAGATGTTCTTCCACACGGATTACCGGCCCCTGATCCGAGATGCCAATAATTATGTGCTGGATGAACAGACTCAACAGGCTCCACACCTTATGCCTCCTCCATTCCTGGTGGATGTTGATGGAAATCCTCATCCCACGAGATTCCAGCGGCTGGTGCCAGGGAGGGAAAATTGCAAGGATGAACAACTTATTCCTCAGCTGGGATATGTGGCTAATGGTATTCTGTCTGAAGCTCATGAATTATACATGTGTGGCACAGTGTTGAGCACCAGCTCCAGGGACGGTGCTGTGAGGATGTAAATTCAGTATACAGGTAGAAGAGGAGATGGGGTGGGGTTACGGCTAAAAGGAAGTGTGTGGAATCAAACTGACTGGAGGCAAGAGTATTCCAAAATCTGGGGATTTTTCCCAGGTATATGGCAGATGTTTAAAGCATTGTCTATTAACCTCTGTAACTGTGGATGTGAGGAAGAAAGCAGGAAGGTGAGGAAGACATGGAAAACCAGCTTTTTTTTTTAAAACAGTTCTTTTTTCTTGTAGACACAAACTTTTGCAAAATGCTGATCCCCAAAAAAGACCTTCCGTTCTTACCTACTGAAGCATAATTTCTTTCTGCTTTTTCTAAGGGTTTGTGTTTATGTTCTGCATGTGGTCTGGAGTTTTAGGATTTTATTGCAACTTCTCTTTTAGACTTTGCCTCCATTTATTACATGAGAGCAGAAAGCCAGCTGGTGATCAGATGTTTTGCAGAGCAGACAAATAGTGGTGCAGAGTTTTAAATGGGATTATTTCTATGGTGTTTGGTAATACAGAAATCCATCATTTTATCAGTATTTGTGGCTTTGTTCTTGTCAAGGTGATGGTGAAGTGGTTGAACAAGTTATCGGGCAGCAAACGAACGACCAGGATGAGAGTATCCTTGATGGAATGATCAGAGAGCTCCAGAGGGAACAAGATCTGAGACTAATTAATGAAGGAGAAACTCCTCCAAACCCTCCACTCAGTAGATCCCACTCTGTTAATGGAGGTCAGTGTCCCAGCCTTATCTCTATCAGTTCCTTCCTTATCACAGGAAGGACTGATCAAAGTGTTAATGTCAGTTATGAGACTGTGTCTTTGAGGATGCTTTTCTCTCCTCTTCCTGTGCACCTTGTTAACCCCTGTGGAGCAGTGGGATGTTCTGTGGATTCCAACAGAAGAATTACAAATGTAAGGGGCAGCTGAGGGCACCCAATGGTCTAACTGGACTATATCTGATTGCCTGGAGTTACTAGATTGGAATTATTCCTGTTATAAACCAGTTTCCTGAAAAATAAGCATGAAATTCACTGCATCGTCTTGATATCAGTGCAGAGATGAAACTTCATAACTGCAAAATGCCAAAATGAAAGCATATAATTAGGGGCTGTCAGTGGAATACAGTGTTGTGACAGACTAATGGTTTCCTGCTGCAGCACAAGGCTGAGCATCAGTGCTAATAAAATAAACATGTTGCTCTGTCTTAGTGTTTCCTTAGAAAGCTTGAGATTATTCTCCTGGTAAGTGTTCTGCTACTGTGATTTTATATTTAATACACAAAGTGATTAAAAATTGAAACCACACTCAATCAGATGTGAGCAGCTGAGTGAGTGCAGCTGATGGGAGGGAGCAGATGCCCAGGACTGTGCTGCAAGTCAGCCTGAGCCTTGGGAGAATTCACAGCTGCTAATATATCACTTCTAGCTTAAGTGACTGATTACATGTGTTTGAAGTAGATTTCCTGGCAAAGCTCATTAGGATTTGGATTTGGAATTGCTTGTGTTTCAGTTCAAGAAGGAGTAAGAAAAATATCAGAGAAAAATATGAAAATGCATTTTTGCTTTGATATATGTTGATATGTCAAAAAGGTTGCCTAAAAGGCAGCTTCAGCTCACACAAAGTCTTTTCTGCTGCTTAGGATACGTTGATGTTTTGTACAGCCCCAGTTCCCAGTTTTATTTGTGTGTCCCTGTAGCTGTGTAAAGGAATTTCCAGATATGAGTAGTGTGGAAATTAAAGCAGTTCCCTTCTAGAACTTGCATTGATCAATGACTTTGCCACATGAACTGCCCATTTGAGTAAGTTAATTAGACTATGTATAAAGTATTTAAATAGCCAGATATTTTTATATAGCTTTGCACAACCATAAATGCAATATTTTCATGTGATTTACTGTATTTAAGCCTGTGGGAATTGTGTTGATGAGATAAGTAAGTACAATGATGGCAGTGATTCCATTATTATCAACCTTTGTTTATCAATCTTTGTGCCATCCTTAAGCTTTAAATTGTGGCTGGGATACAGGGAAGGAATTCTTCCCTGTGACAGTGGTGAGGCCCTGGCATAGGGTGCCCAGAGAAGCTGTGGCTGCCCCATCCCTGGAAGTGTCCGAGGCCAGGTTGGACGGGACTTGGAGCAACCTGGGCTAGTGGAAGGTGTCCCATGGCAGAGGGTGGAACTGTTTAATCTCTAAGGTCCCTCCCAGCCCAACCATCCTGTGATTCCATGATTTTCTTGATGGTTCATGGAAGTGAAGAAGCTCTTTCTTTCTTTCTCCGTTTCTCCCCCAGCTCTGCGCAGCCCGGGCTTGGACGTTGCCTCCCCGCCCAACGTGGGGCTGCGCAGGAGCGGGCAGATCGAGGGCGTGCGGCAGATGCACCACAACGCGCCCCGCAGCCAGATGGCCACCGAGAGGGACCTCATGGCCTGGAGCAGGAGGGTGGTGGTCAACGAGCTCCCTCCAGGCATCAGCAAGTAAGAGGCTAAGTTGGACAAGAGATTGAGTGGTATAATGTGTAATGATCCTTCCATACTCCTGGAATGATTTTTCAGTGATGCATCAGCTTTGGGGCTTAGTTGGTTGGGTTGTTTGGAATATTAGGATCAGAATGGAGCATTGAGAATGGTAATTCCTTCTTTTCACAATTCAGTCTTTCTTCAGTAGTTCAAATACCACATTTCCCTTCAGCTTTATTTAAAAAAGACTTGAAAATAATTTTAATACATTTGAAAATAATTATGGCTGCTCAGCTAAGGAGTTTGCTTCCTTAGATTGTGATTCCAGGAGTGAATGGATGGATGCTGCTGGGAGGATTTCTGCACAGATTTCTTACAGCAACAAAACAAGTATTTCAGTGTGTATATTAATGAGGCTGTTGAGTTCCATGATGATTTAATGAACATAGTGTGTGTTTCTTTTGTTTAATTAGGGTCCAGGAAGAATGTCGAGCTGCCAAAGGTGAAATAGAAATCAGTTTATACACTGCTGACAAGAAGAGAAAGCCATCCCACACCTTACAACGGGTGAGTTAATGCCCTGGAAGAGAGAACCTGGGTGGGAAGCAGTTCTGAGCACTGAGCAACAAAAATAAGACCAGCAGAAAACCCCAAACCAATTTTATTGAATTATTTAGGAGATCAGTAGTCTTAATTGTTTCTCTGGCTCACTGTCTTCCTTCTGTAACTGTGATTTGGCTGTTTATAACATCCAGATAGTGGTAAATCTCTATCCTTGAGGCTTCAGTGGTGGGAAGATGCTGGGAAAGGAAAAGAGCAGAGCCACGGTGCGTTTTCAGCTTAACTTGTGGAAAGTAGAGGTGCCAAACTTTTACAAGGGGCTGGATTTATCTTATGCAGAGGCTGCAGGAATTTTATAGAAAAAAATGGTATTTTTGGTCATTTCCTTTCCCAACACTGCTACTTTATAAAGCAGAATTTCTGTTGAACCAATAAGTCCACACCTAAAACATCCACAATGTGTCAGAGATACTGTCTGATTCTACAGTGATTTCTTACTGGTCAGCTGTAACGGGGGTGCCGCTCTCAGTCACTGTAACCAGGCACCTTTTAACTGTGTAACTCATGAGTAACTCCCTGCTCTGTCCCTCTTTGTGCTGCTGTCCCCGTGGCAGAGTGAGTTCCAGGCGGGAGGCGGCCGCTCCCTGCGCAGGAACCAGCGGAAGCGGCAGCACGCGTACCAGACCCGCTCCACCATCGAGCACAGCCAGCAGGGAGCCAGCCAGAACCCCTGTGCACGCCACGAGTCCGACAGCTCCTCTGAGGTCTGAGCTCCCAGCAACCTCCAACAGCTCCCCTGTTCCCAAATCCCAGAGCACGTCAAGGTTCCACGTGTCCACTGTAGGGAGGAAATTCGTGCAGCCGAAGCGCAGCTGGAGCTGCCAGGACTGGAGGGGACAGTAAAAAGAGGTTTTTCAAATGTATTCCTGGCAAAAGGCAGTGTAAAAATAACATTGGCTCGTTCCAGTATGGGGATGGTCACCTCACAAACAGGGACAGGGACAGGGCAGAGGGATTTAACACATCCTTTGCCTCTGTCTTCGACACAGATGATGGAGCAAGAGGGTCTCAGTGCTGTAAGCTGGAGGGCCATGACTGAGAATGATCAGCTCCCAGTCAACCCTAAACTTGTTTGGGATCTGCTGCTCCAGCTGGATCCCTACAAATCGATGGAGACTGAGAGGATTCATCCAAGAATCCTCAAATTGCTGCTGATGTTATCACAAAGCCTCTCTCAATGATTTTTGAGCAGTCTTGGGAATCCAGAGAGGTCGTGGCAGTGACAGGACACGAGGGAATGGCTGGAGCTGTGCCAGGGGAGGGTCAGGCTGGAGATCAGAAAAGGTTCTTCCCCCAGAGGGTTTCGGGCACTGCCCAGGCTCCCCAGGGCATGGGCACGGCCCCGAGGCTGCCAGAGCTCCAGGAGTGTTTGGACAATGCTCCCAGACACAGGGTGGGATTGCTGGGGTGTCTGTGCAGGGCCAGGAGCTGGGCTCTGATCCTTGTGGGTCCCTTCCAGCTCAGGATATTCTGTGATTCTCCACATGGGAAGAAACACTCAGGTCATTGAGTGTCTGGGATTTGTGGTGTTCCTGTGGCATGTTGGTCTTGGAGAGTGAAGGATCGTTTACCTAAATGCCAGGACAGTGTTCAAAAGTAGCTTAAAACAGCTCCTGTATTTTTGGAAAACCTGAAACATTTTCAAGTAAATTTAACTGGGTTGTGTTAAACCACTTGCTATTTTGGGATTTCATACAGCACATGGATTCTAGGTCAGGACTTTGATTTCATTTTGCAGTGCTTTGATTTCATCTACATCTGTAGACTGCTGTTGAAAGAGATTGAATATTGGTATTAATCATTGATTTTGTCAAGGAAAGAACTTAAAATACACCAGATTAAATATAACTTGTTCTCCTTAAGGAAGAGACTGAACATTGTTGCTTTGTAAAGGCATTGAAAGTCCAGAACAGCTCAAAAAGCTGGGCCCTGAGCAGTAAACTTTTTAATCAAACATTTAAATAAGAACTCATTCTATAGTTCTGATATAATTAAAATTCACATTTGTTTCTATAGGAGCTATATAAGCTATAGGAGCGATATTATAATATTAATTAAGATATGGGAAGAAATTGTGGATTCATTTATTTAAAGCTAAAGCAGCCCTTGAATACAAAGCTTTCCTCAGGTGACACAACTTGCTTGCAAACAAAAATGATACGTTTTACCCTTGGCCCCAAAATGAATCCTGTTGTTTTCACTACAGGAAGATGAGACTGTTGGCACAAGTGATGCATCCATGGATGATCCTGTGGCAGCCTGGCAGAGTGAAAGCAGTTCCAGGTACCTCCACTGGGTTTGAATTGGTAACACTGGTTTATTATAGGATTGAAGTAGGACAGTTGATATTGAGACACTCAGACTTCATTTTGAAGACTGATTTTTAACCAGTTCTTCATGAAACATTTTATATTGTGATTTTTTTACTGTTCTTTTTCTTTTCAAAGTCAAAAACAATTTTGGAAGACCATTTATAAGGAAATGTTGTCTTTAATTAAGAGCTGCTTGAAAAAATCAATGCCAGTTTGCCATGTAAATCTTGTACGTGTGTTATTTGGCATTAAAGAAGTCAGAACTGGATTTTTAGGAAGTGCACTAGTTCTTTAAATGTTTCGTGCATTTTTTGCTGCCAGTTCTTATGAAGTCAGTCTGTGAATCAGTGAGATAATGAGAATTGGTATTGGCCATAGATGTAGTTTTACTGTGAGTTTCAAACTGATAAAAGAATTTACTGAAATCACAAACCAGAGAGCACTTGGTTTTCTCTAAATTCACATGATAACAAAATAGTGTGCTAATCCTGAGCAGAACCAGGAGAGCAGGTTCAATGTTTGGACTTTGCAATCCACTGTGGGAAAACTGAAGTTTTCTGTTCTCTTTCTTACAACTTTTTTATTATCTACAGTGATTCATCAAGTGAATATTCAGACTGGACAGCAGATGCTGGGATTAATCTGCAGCCTCCAAAGAGACAAACCAGGCAGGCAGCTCGGAAAATCTGTAGTAGTTCTGAAGATGAAAATATGAAGGGAACAAAAGGCCTGGAGCCAAAGCGAAGGAAACTTAAACAGCCGAGGAAAAAGGTCAGAAAGTGTAATTTTTAATGTCTCTTGTACTTTAGGAATATAAATTTGGGATTTGGTGGTTGTTTTCAAAGAAAAATTTTCACAAATGGGTATAGAATAAAAAAAATTATAGAGAGCACAGTAATTGTGGCACCAAGAAATGTTACTGTTTGTTTTATTGTGCTTCCATGCTTCCCATGGGTGGTTCTCCATTACAAATGCCATTTTTTTCTCCCAGATTTATGCTCTTCACCACAGTCAGGTTTACTTCAGGGTGGTTTTGTTGTAAAATTATAATGGAGCTGTATTGTATTGACATGGTCAGATTTCTTTTTCCTGGTATTTTTTTTCTAAAGGTATTTAGAATATTAATAAAAATACAATTTCTTTATTATCATAGAACCACAGACTGGTTTGGGTTGGAGAGATCTTAAAGGTTATCTCATCCCACCCCCCTGCCATGGGCATTTTAATGATTTATGAATGTTTTAAGGCATTTTAATGATTTATGAAGGTTTTAATTTTCAATTATATTTATAACAAACCTGTCTTATTCTCTACTATTTAGTGGAGATTTTGGGAAGGATGACACTCCACAATTTGCTTTTCCTTGCATCTTATCTGCAGTCACTGCTGCATGATGAGTTTTCCCTGTGTTCTGCCATAGTAATTAACTGTATTCTGAATATTGTATTGATTGCATTCCAAGTATAATGCAGTATATTTAACTTCTATATGTAAGTTACCTGTATTAATTCCTGATGTGCTGTGTTTAGAAAGCCAGTGGGCTGCTGTCCCTGGAAGGGGAGCCCAGTGAGGAGTGGCTGGCTCCACAGTGGATCCTGGACACCATTCCCCGCCGCTCGCCCTTCGTCCCCCAGATGGGAGATGAGGTACTGCCCTCAGCAATTCCCACATTCCCAGGGAATCATCAGCTCAGCTTGCTTAGGACTGTTCTACCCAGCAATATTTGCAGGGAATTGTGCTCAAGACAGGCTGAATTTTGATACCTTTGTTAATTCCCAGGCCATTTGTTGTTTACACGTCCTGCATCCCTTTTTCTGCATGGGTAACTTGGGATTAGCAGGAAGAATTGGTTGTGCATCTTCATCTGCACGTTTCTTAATGATACCAGTTTTAAAGCACAGAGCAGCTGCCAATTTGGGGGCTGATATAAAGATTTTTAACTAGAAGAGTGGTTTTTGATGAAATAAATAAGTGTGCAATGTGTTCTGAAAGGGATGAGACCTGGCATAGAATGATCAGGAAGCACACGATCAGTAAAATAATTTTCTCTATTTTTCATTTTCTTTTCATTTTCTCTTTTTTTCTCTCTGCATTTTCTCTTTTTTTCTCTTTTAAGATCATTTACTTTAGGCAAGGCCATGAAGCTTATGTGAGGGCAGTGAGGAAAGCCAAAATTTACAGTATTAACATGCAAAAACAACCATGGAACAAAATGGAACTCAGGGTAAGTTCAAGAAATACTTCAAAGAGCTGAATGTCTCTGTAATGTTAAACTGACATGAAAAACCAGCATGAAAAATGTAAAGAAAGCATTACTTTAAAATGTTAGTATCAAAGTTTTACTTGTAAATTTTAAAGTTAGTTTGTATTAACACAAAGTCTTTACATCTGTTCACTTCCTGGTTTTGGACTTGATTCTCAGGGGTCTCTTTCAACACAAATTATCTTTTCTTAAACATTGAGTTCATTCAGAACCCAGCACTGCAGAGCTGTTCGTGTTTCTCTCACCACTCTACAGTGACCTGAGCATTTAGGTTCTGTTTCTTGTTTTTAATGCTGTGGTAAGAAGTAAGAAATCATGGTGTAAACACCTAAATGTGTGCAGGACCTCTCTTAAACACTGGATCTTGCTTTGAAGGAGTTCCCAGTACTTAATCCAGTGTTGCCATATTTTTTCCTGCTTTCCTCGGATTTCGTATCAAGAGAGGAGCCCATATATGTCCTCATATTCTCTGAACCATGCCAGTGGTTCTATTAATGAAAATAATTGCTTTACTGGGAAAATACCCAGTTACCAGTCCCAGGGATTCAGTGATTCCTGCTGTAATTTTCCAAGGCATCATCAGTTTGTGAGGAAAAGGAAATATCTGTTCACTTAGGATGGGCTTTGACAGGACATGAACATAAAGGCTATTGTGGAATTTCCGTTTTCAGAGGAAGAATTTCCTTTTTTCCCCTTGTGCAAGAGTGAGGGGCCCTGGGGTAGGTCAGGGAGAACCTTTGGTGTGCTTAAAACTGGGTTTGTTCCTTAGAACCTTCTTAAATAATTTGTGGGAATCATGTTCACAAACCTACCAAGGGAATGAGCTTCTTCGTTTTTCTTTTTGAGGTGACAGTGATTGATTTTAGTATTTGGAAAAGAAAAATTAATGGGTGAAATTAGCTGTGCTGTCGAGTGGAAACATATTTGGGTTTATCAATATGTTTCACTTTACAATGGATATTTTTGTTGTTGGCAAGTTAAAATAATGCTGTTCCGTGCTTCTTGCTAACTAGGAACAAGAATTTGTGAAGACTGTAGGAATTAAATATGAAGTTGGGCCTCCCACACTCTGCTGCTTGAAGCTTGCATTCCTGGACCCAATCACAGGCAAAATGACAGGAGAATCCTTTTCCATAAAGTAAGCCACTGGAATGCTGATGACATTCTTCAAGAGCTTTCCTTGCAGTGTAGAAACTTCCCCCTCCTCCTTTCTTATTTCCTGTGCAAGGCGTGATGATGGCAGTAATGATTATCCCAAATGCTTGGAATTTGAGGACTGTGTAGTTCGTGCAGAACTGTATTTCTGGGCAATAATAATTTTTTTTGTCTTATTTCCTGAAGGTACCACGATATGCCAGATGTTATTGATTTCCTTGTGCTGCATCAGTTTTATAATGAAGCCAAAGAAAGGAACTGGCAAATAGGTGAGTATTTTTTTCCCAATTCCATGTGTTTTGCACCATTTCCGCAGCTGTTTAATGGGATGCAGTGTCTTTATTATTTGATGTAAAGGACTATACGCTCGTGATATTGTAAAGGTTATTGGAAACTTTTATTTGATGTTTGCTGCAATTCCTGTAGCAAAAAAAAAAAGGAGAAATGAGAGAAACTGTTCCAAGGGCTGTGATAGCAGGAGAATCTCCTGGTCTATTGGAATCTGAGGCACGAGCCAGCTGTGAGTAATTCCCAGAGATGTGCAAGTCCTGCCCTGAGGGGAAGGGCTCGACTCCTGTAGTGCAAAGTGTAAGGATGGAAGGAGGGCATTCACAAAAGATGGAGTTGATTCTCTGAAAGGAAATATTTAGCAATTCCGGATGTTGTTCTTTTGCTGAATGCAGTGTCTGCCCTTCCAGGGGATAGATTTCGCAGTATAATCGATGATGCCTGGTGGTTTGGGACTGTGGAGAGTCAGCAGCCTTTCCAGGCAGAATATCCTGATAGTTCCTTCCAGTGCTACAGTGTCCAGTGAGTATTTCCATGTCGTGGGCTCCTACACAACTCAGAGGACTTCAAAAATGGGATCAAGAACCTCAAGAACTAGAATCCCTTTTTCCGTTTAAATACATACCCAGACACTTTATTTACTTACTTAATTTAATATTCACTTATTGTACTTTTTATTTGTTACTTACTTTTTACTTATTTTAGAATATTTTGAATATTTACTTAATATTTACTGATTTAATTTTTGCATTTATTCCTAAAGCAACACTTCTGGTGTAAACAGCAGTGCAGTGACTGTATAGGAGATACAAGAGAAAAATTGGGAGTTGGAATGGCTTATTCCTAACAGGAGTGACCTTTTGGGTTAAAGCTGGTAAAGAAAAGGTGTGTCTTTATATTCAGCTCTAACTTGTGCATTTGCATGTATTTTTTTAATAGCTGGGACAACAATGAAAGAGAGAGGATGAGTCCATGGGACATGGAACCGATCCCAGAAGGAAGTAAGTGTGTGTGGGATTCCTGTCCCTGTACAAAGCAAACAGCTTTGGGGCCCTGGATTTACTCTCTGGAATTGTTCCTCTCCAGCTGCGTATCCGGAGGAGGTCGGGGCTGGAGTTCCTGTGACCCCAGAGGAGCTGACAGCTCTTCTCTACAAACCCCAGGAAGGAGAATGGGGGGCCCATTCCAGAGATGAAGAATGTGAACGAGTAATCCGAGGGATTGAGCAGCTTCTTTCCCTTGGTATGTCTGGAGAGAAAAGGGGGAAGGATTAAGACTATCAGGGTGGTGGCACGGGACTGAAGAGTAGATGGGATGGAGTGTTGGGACTTGGTGTGGAGCATTTGAAATGTGCTCGACTAAATTACTGAAAAGAGCCTTTTAAACTTCATATTCCAATTTCCGAGCTATATTCCCTTTTTTTCTGGGGCTTCACCTGATTTCTTTCAGTGGGGCTTCCCAGTGGGTCATATCTAAATGTGAAAGAGCAAAACATTGAATTAAACCCCTCAAAACCAACCAACAAATCCTCACTAAATACCCTCACCTCCAAATTCCTTGTAACTGGTTTGTAGCCATTCAGTAGCACGCTGTGATTTAAATTCTGCCTCTGTTTACACCCAGGACGTGTCTGTGTTCTTACTTTATGTTGCATGTTGTAGTATTCCTGTTGTAAGTGCATATGCCACGTTCCTTTCAGTCAGATCTGGCTGCTGGCACACAAATCTCAGATGTGAAACTTAAACCAAAAGTGCTTTTTCAAGAGTAGGAATAGATGATACAGGAGGAAGAACCCTGCCCTGTGGGTAATGACATTCTCAGCTGTAGATCTGTGTTGCTTTTGCTGAATTCTTACAAAGAAACCCCAGAAACCATCAAAAGGAATCTTGGTATAACATCCCTTGGAGGCATCTAAGTTACTGTGGGCTTTTGTCTTGCAGACATTTCTAATCCCTTTGCTGTTCCAGTGGACCTTAGTGCCTATCCCATGTATTGCACTGTCGTTGCTTATCCAACTGACCTCACCACGATCAGGAGGAGGCTTGAAAACAGGTTTTATAGGTGAGTTTGGGTTTGTAGCTGATATTTATTACAGCTCCGTGGAGGACAGTGTGGAGCTGAATGCTGTGTAAAGTCCTTTCAGCAACTGCATAACATCAGATTGGCCTTGGGCAAAGTGAGTCTTCCTGAATAATGAATTCTTCTGGCCACGTTGTTAAGGCAGAAGCTGCCATAGCTGGATCTGGAGTGTTGGTTTAACACCCTGAGCCTCGCTCTGTGTTGGAGGCAGAGCATGTTTGCTGTGTTTCCATCCCTGCTGCCTTTGAACAGTGGCTTTGCTTGTGTTGCACTTGCCAGAAGTGGACTGAATAATGCTGGAAAACTGGAAATCTCCGTTTTTCCAGTTAATTTGGGAATAAATAATGTCCTGCTCTTTTTTTCCCCTCTGAGGACCACCTGTTTCTGCTTGATCTGAATTCCCAATTCCGTTTTTTACTGAAGAATCCTACTGAATGTGGAAGAAAAATAACATACACCTTCCTCTCCATGCCATTCCTTTCTTTTTGTGTATTTTTCAGGAGAATCTCTGCCCTGATGTGGGAGGTAAGATACATTGAACACAATGCCAGGACTTTCAACGAGCCAGACAGCCCCATAGTCAAAGCAGCCAAAATTGTCACAGACGTCCTGCTCCGCTTCATTGGGTGAGTTTGGACCTCACAGACCTCACAACTCCAATTCCTGAGATCCTTCATTGTGTACCTTGGTTTTTATCATTGTCCTGCAGAGATCAGAGCTGTACTGATATATTAGAAATCTACAACAAGGTGAAAGCAGAAGACCTGAGCAGTACTGATGAGGAAGAGGAGGTAAGATCATTTCCTTTCCTTTTAAAATTCAGCACATGACAGAAATCTTGATTTTTGTTGAGTCTTTATTTTATGGTAATTGCACTGAGTTTTGGAGATGAGGCTGTTTAGGCTCACCTGGGACAATAAGCTCCCTGAAGTAAAAGTGCTTCTTGGAACTGCCTGTCTTTAATCTTCTCTCAGAACATGATGTTTTGTTGGAAGGATGAGTAATGAGAGGAACTGGGAAGCGGAGCTGTTACTCAGTCAGAAGGACAACAGCTCTCCGTTGTCAGCGAGGCAGCAGAGCTGGTTTCCTTATGTAGTTCTGTGTCATTTCCCATCAGTTGATCCCTGGAATGAACTGTCAGGTAGAATCCAGGGTAGATATCACTGCCTTGAGCTCCTTCTCTCTCCTTACACCTTCTCCCCTTCAGTGCAGTTTGAAGTGTGCTGTAGTTCCTGTTGCCAGGTGCCCTGTGGTTGTTCTTGGCTGGTTTTTAACCCTTTTTCCATGGCTGAGGGTGCATCCAGACCTGCCTGTGTATGATCATTCCCTTTGCCTTTAGGTGGCAGAAGTAGATGTGGATTCAGACGCTCCAGGCACTTCCTCCGGGAAAAGACGAGTGAGTAAAATTTCTACTTTCGTCATTTTTTTAAAAATTTAACTTTAAAAAAATATCTCCAGCAGTCAAATTTCAATGCAGCTAATAAAAATAGCAAGGCTAGAGCTGAAGTATGGCAGCTTCTCCTGGGTTTGAGTGTTATATATAACCAGAAAAGGCAAATTTGTCTAATATGCATATTGCTGTGCATCAGCTCTGCTTTAATCTTCCTGGATTTCTGTTTTTAATTGGGGAATGCTTTGAATCAGAGCACTGGGAAATTAATAGAAACTTCAAGTGAACAATGTGAATATTCTGATACAATCTGCAGTACCTGTTTCCCTGCAGGTGAGACGAAGAGTGAAGAGGCAGCCCGTGAAAGCCAGTGCTGATGCTTGGAAGGACCAGTGCCAGCAGCTCTTAAACCTGATTTATGAACGAGAGGACTCAGAGCCTTTCAGGCAGCCTGTTGATCTCTTCTCTTACCCTGTAAGTTCAGCTTCCACATCCAGAATTGTTCTTCCTTTGGCAGGACATCCATGCTGGGCATGGCTCTGTCATCTGCTTTTGTGAGCTGTTGTTTTCAGGGAATTATCTGCAACAACTCTCGAAGTAAAATAATGACTTGAGCCGCTGGATGAACACTGAGGTGATTTTACTGCTGTAGGATTTGAGAGCTTTGATTTTTCTCTTCCGTGTTCTCACAGGATTATCGAGATATTGTAGACACTCCCATGGACTTCAGCACTGTGAAAGAAACCTTGGAAGCAGGAAACTACACCAGTCCCTTGGAATTCTACAAAGATATTCGTTTAATATTCTGCAACTCTAAAGCTTACACTCCTAATAAAAAGTCTCGTGTAAGTAATAAATTTTAAAGCCCTTTTTTAACAAAGACCTTGGTCCTACATGAATAAAACGCATGAAATGAGGTCTGAAGAGCAAAGCAGTGCTTGGTGTAATAAAAATAACCAGGGTACACCAATTCTGTGGTTATAAACTTGCTTTGTTCTGCTCTCCCAGAGCACTTCTAACATCCGTTTTCATATGGGATGCTGGTCACTGTTGCAGCTGTTCCTTGCAATGTTTGTAACAGAAAACTGGTCACCAGTTGCTTTTATTTTTTCAACAATTTGTCCCTGGAAACAAGGAATATAACATGATAACTGCACATATTGTGGATGAGGCTACACAGAGGCAAGGCCTAGAAAGAGGACAGGAAGGTGGTTTAAAGATTTTGATATCTGGTTTACAGAAATTAGGAACGAAGACATTTTGGGTAGCTTCTCTGTGCAGCTGTGTAGGGGTGGCGTAAGGACAGTTCACCAGGGATTTAGTGCAAAAACAAATGTGAGGAGACACGAAATCCAACTGTTTTTCCCTTGGTATTCAAGTTATCTTAAGGCCTGCTTCCATGCTTTATGGGGATTGAGAAAGGGGACTGTATGCCAGTAATCCAGATATCCATTTTACTTCAACTCTGGAAATACTTTGTACTGTTATTAAATCCTTTCATGAAAACACTTTCTCTTGCAAGAATACACATGGCCCGTGGAAGGAAATAATCTGTAAAGAACCTCATAGTGGAACATCACCGTGAATTTTTTTTGCTTCTGCTGCAAAGTCTGGACATCTTTGTGATGGTTTTTTGACTGATCTTCAAGTTACTCAATTCTAGTAAGCCTGACCATTTTTCCTCACTGCAGATTTACAGCATGACCCTTCGACTCTCTGCCTTATTTGAGAATCACATGAAAAACATCATCTCTGAGTACAAGTCAGCAATGCAATGTCAGAAGAGGAAAAGGCCTCGGTACCGAAAGCGACTGAGGAGCAGCAGCAGTTCCCCCTCAACCAGCAGAGCATCCAGGTAAAACAGGGATGGTGAGCCTGGCTGGCAGTGCCATTCCAGAGGACAGGGGGAGATGTGCTTTAGGGAATAACCAGCAACAGTGTTGCTCATTTCCCGATGAAGCTGCTCTTTTGGGAGATAAAATCATGCTCAGTTTGTAGTTTGTAATTCCGGTAAGTGAAAGATGGTTGTGGTTACAAGTGTTCCCTCTGGAGGAAATGAAAGATCAGCTGTCTCTTTACCTTTTAACTGTTGAAAGAAGTGTTGTGTAACACTTCCCTACCTTCATCTGATATATTATCTAAGGAAACTGAGTGTTGGTTTTTAAAAAGGAGATAAAATCTTGTCCCTGCAAACTCCTATACCTTTAGCAAACAGCACCATGGTGTAACTATTTTTAGTCTTATCACACCTGGGAAAAAGAGATCACTTTGCAGGAAAAATCAGTTTTGTGTTTGAGTCTTTGGTGATAACAGATTTATTTCTTCGGGGTATTCTGTGTTTGCAGCCCAAAAGGGAAACAGAAGCAAATGAAGATTCAACCTAAACCCAACCAAAATACCTCACTGCCCCTGACCAGGACTAACTCTTCAGTCTCATCTCATGGTGAGGAGAAATCCAGCCTTTCTCTTACAGCAGCTTGTCTGTGCAGGTTGAGTCTGATCCTCATGAGACACATGCTGATCCTCATGACACACCCACCTGCTGAAGGAGCAAGGTCCTGGAAATCTGTTGTTTGTAGGTAGTTTTAGCTGAGTTTGGCTGTTGGGAAGTTCTGGGTAAGGATCAGGGAACTGGGAACCTGGGTCTGGCCGTGTTAAGAATTAACAGTGACAAAAGCCCAGACTTCCTGTGTATGGGCTTCTCTCCTACAGCAGTTATGGATAAATTAATCCTTCTTGGGATTACATTCAGGAGGAATTTGTCTTTCCATGGCTGCAGAGCAGCTTGGTGAGATTAACCTGACTTGGGCTGTTAACTCAGGGGATACAAAACCTCCCCAGACACAGCCCTGTAAATAGAGCATTAAAATCACCCTGTCCCCTTGTGGTGTCCTGTCTGAAGTTTCAGATACAGCAGAAGAACCTCTGGGTTCAGCCACTGGTGAAGAACTTGAGGGTCAACCATCTTCGTCAGGCTCAAATGCACAGAGCCGGAGTGGAAATGCCATAGATCCAGGGAAAAGCAGACCAGTCAGGAGCAAATCTACACCAGTGAAACAAGGTGAGAAATAATAAGATTCTGTGCTTTGACTGACTGGTTTCACTAGAGATGAAGGATCTTGCTTCTGTCTGATGTTTATGGAATTACTGCCTCAGTGTAGCATTATATATATCCCCAAACCATACCCAAAAATGGAATTCACTTTACTCCTTACAGTTCTGTGGTGTCTTGTGTGAGGTGTGGAATGCAGATGATTCCATGTGCCATTTAGTGAAGTCCTTTCAAATCTCTCCAGATGGAAAACTTGATTGTTCTTAAACTCCTACAGTTCTGTCAGGAGTTACAAAAAGCAAACAAACCAAGAGAATCCCCACCCCAAAACCTTTGCCTTAAACCAAAGATGAAAAAAAGTTTACAAAACCATTTAAATATTTTTCTCACGCGCAAGACAAAGGAGTTGTGATTAGAAGGGAAACACTGCAGGTATGGTAGTCTCTGGGACAAGTTACTCGGAGTTTCTACCAAGGTGGGCACTGAGTGGGCATTTCCTGAACCCTGCAGCCTTTCCCAAGTCCACACTCCTGTGCTGTAGCAATGCTGGATGCTGTAGGTGAGCTTTTCCTGTCCTATGTTAAAGAAGATATTTAATCTTCATTGTCAGATTCATAACCCCAAAAATATGGAGAATTTTGGGTCCCAAGCCAGCAAGATACTTGATTTAATTTTCATTTAAGGTGTTCAGCGATCCCAGTGAGCTTTCTTGGGTCATTTACTCTCTCAAGTTATGCTTTCCATTGATATTCCCTGGACTAAGCCTTTTGAGAACGTGCATTTGATAGGGAATAAATGGCTGCTTGCAGAATGTTATTTTTGTGTATATGTAGGTTTGAAATGGATTTTAGAGTTTTTCCTGCCTTGGCACCCCAGGTAGGATTCACCTGAGTTTTAGATGTTTGTGTCCAACCTGGTCACTCCAGGCTCGTTTTATTGCCTGGATCTTCACTGAACTCTTGGTCAGGAGAGTTTGCAGTTGTTGTTTCCAGAGGAAAACTTTACTTAGATAAAATTTCCCCTTAGAGCACCTGCTTGTGTCCACAGCACGTAAAGGGTGAGTAGCTCCCAGTGGCTCACCCCTGAGCACACCTCAGAGGCAGCTGTGGAGAATCCCAAAGGCAACTTAAGCAAGCCCCACTTTTTGTGTCCTGTTTGGCTCTGGTGTGATGCTGATGGGGTTATTCTGTGTTTGCTTAGATCACTCTCCTGATGGGCCACTCACCAACGGGGATGGCAGAGAACCCCGGGCAGGAGTGAAAAGGAAGCTGCTGAGCGCCTCAGAAGAGGATGAGCACCTGGAGGAGGCAGAGGAAGAGGAAAAGAAGAAGAGAGAATCAAAGGAAAAGTCTGGTTTGTCTTCATCGGAAAGTGGGGAATCGGGATCCAGCTCCAGCTCTGACAGCAGAAGTGGCTCTGATTCCGACTCGGAATCAACCTCCAGAACAGACCAGGATTACATCGATGGCGACCACGACTACAGCAAAGTTGTGCAATCCAAAAAACCCAAACGGAAAATCAAACGGAAACTCACTGGGGGCAAACGGAATTGGCAGGGCCGAGGGACAGGGAGGAGGGGCAGATGGGGCAGGTGGGGCAGGTGGAGCAGAGGGGGAAGAGGGGGCAGAGGTGGAAGAGGCTGCGGCAGAGGAAGAGGCGGCGGCCGGGGAGGAAGGAGAGGCCGAGGAGGCCGAGGGGCCTCGCGAGGAGCCACCAGAGCGAAACGCGCCCGGCTCGCCGACGATGAGTTTGAAAACCTCTTTGGGGGACAGTTTGGGGAGAACGTGTTTGGAGGGAGATTCAGCCGCCCTCCTCGGATCAAAACCAGGAACGAGGGCAGGAGAACTGTCCTGTACAACGACGACTCCGACAATGACAATTTTGTGCACACCG
Organism: Rhagologus leucostigma; assembly: GCA_013397725.1. Classification (NCBI taxonomy): domain Eukaryota; kingdom Metazoa; phylum Chordata; class Aves; order Passeriformes; genus Rhagologus; species Rhagologus leucostigma. The sequence continues at coordinate 119,695 of VZTD01000230.1, read as the reverse complement.
AGGATCCTTTGAACCTTGGTACTTCCAGGTCAGGCAGGGTGCGGAAAATGACAGAAAAAGCCAGGGTCAGCCATCTCATGGGATGGAATTATTGACAGATGGAAAACTTTGGAACAATTTTAAAAGAACTTCAATGGCCTTCTACTGCAGGGATTTTACCAGAAATTCTACCAAGCAAGTTGTGCGGGGACTCCACTCACGTCTCACAGTGGTGCTTTTCCATCCTGTCAGTTTGTGTTTGTTTTAAAGCTTCAGATCTCCACACTTCATTGGTCAAAACAAGCCTTAGTCATTAGGCCTTAAATTACAGAAATTCTTCCCCACACACTACGAGTTCATCACATTACAGAGGCTTCCAGCTTCTCAGTAAGAACATGACATTTTCGAGTCACGCTTATGACTTCTCTCCCTCGTTTTGTTTTTGTATTATAGAAATAGCACCTTCTTACAGAGTTTTTATGTGGTTTCTGCCATAAATCCTTAGACACAGTAATAATTATAACTTTTGCACAATACACCAATCCTAAAGGCAGCTATAAAATGTTTACAGTTTCTATATTGTAAGAAGGATCTGGATTATTTTAATCTTCCCAGGCCAAACGTTGATGGAATTGTGCTGAACTGAAGTATGTCCATACTACAGTTTTGGGGGTCCTGATGTGCTTTCTATCGGTTCTTTATTCATGTAAAAAAGTGACAAAGGGTTGGTGCCTTGTAAATATGTAGCAAACCTTTGATGTGGTGTGTCCTATGTGTGCATTAACTTTATTAAAAAGAGAATACTTGAGAAGTATGAATATCTAGACAAAAGGTGCCAAATGCAAAAGTTACTTGCATCTATTTTCTTTTTGTCCTCTCATATTTTTATAGTATTAATCGAGATTGTGCAGCTAAAGGGGTGACTTCAACATTTGAAAGGTTCCTCCTCTTCAAAGCATGATTTTTAATAGTAGCTCAGCTACCTCTTATTTACAACTACTGGAAACTGAAAAGAAAATAGATGCTGTTGTTCAGAGCGTGGTGAAGAAGAGGCGAGAAGGAGCATAGAGAGGTGGAAGTTGTGAGTAGCTGTATCTTCCTTGTGTTGCCACCATGAAATCAAATGCAGTGGTTCTCAGAGTTCTCAGCAGCAGATGTTTGGGGCAGGTGGGGATTTGGTTGTGCAGAGGGGCTGGCTGGCCCCCACTGCTCCATGCTCCATGGAAAGGCAGTTTGGGCCCGTCGGCCCCTCGGAGGTGCCGAGGGAACTGTCACCCCCCAGACTGACTCTTGTGTCTCAAGCTTCCAGAAGAGAATTCCTGTTGCACTGTGCTCTTGCTGTCCTGGGAAATGCTGACTTGAAATCCTCTGGCAGTGGTAGTGCAGTTGGTGAGGAGATCCCTGCTCTGGCTCCTCGGTGACCTCGGCGTTGGCGTGGGCTGAGCTGGAGGTGAGCGGCCTCTTCCTTCCTTCCTGGGCTCTGGCTGGAATATACGTGGGATTCCAATTTCCTCCCGTTGTCTGACACTGCAGAGTCAGGTTACAGAGAGAACAAGTCAAAACAGACTACAAAGTTCCAGTGGAGTTTTTCAAGGTTTTTAGGGTTTTTTTAAGCTTTCATCCAATATCCTGAAGTTCTTCTGTGCACAGCTTGGTCAATAATTCTGGAAAACCTCAGGCAGCAAAGAGTGACCCATGTATATTCTCAGATGCAGAAGGAATTTAATTTTTGACTTTCTATATTAAGCACTAGCTATTTTATCTCGCTTTCCAAAAAAAATCTAGTTAGATGCAAAAATGACTTGAAAATAAAAAAAGCAGAGGTTTAGTTTTGTGATGGAGGAGAGTATATCCGAAATTGCTCATTAATATGAGTTTATGGTACAGTACAAAAACCACACTTTTAATTTTGTAAGGAATGTTTCGAATCAACCATAATCCATTGCTGGACTTGATCTGGTTTTTGATGATGGGGGGGGGGGAAAGAAGTGCAGAGGCTCTCCTAGTTCTGTGTTGGGCTTTAAAGTATAAACACCTGTCCTATCATCTCTCTCATATATCTGTATATATACACACGCATTTATATTTATAAGAAATGTATTATTTGTTTGACTGGTCTTTTTACATATGGTAACCAGGAATAGCATGTATGCATCAGTCCATAGTTGGAATCATATCCCTTAGATCAGTCCTCTGAGCTAATGTAAACACTATGGGTTCTGTCCTAAAGCCTGAAAAGCTTGAAATGCAAAAGAAATGCTTTTTTCCTCTATTTCTGACTGGCCGAAAATCCACTTATTCCTTATTTATTTTGTGTAGGGGTTGGGGAGAGAGAAACCACAGGGATTCCAGAGAAATCATTTTATAAGTTGGTGTATTTTAGCAGCAATTAGAGTAAGATGAAATGTGTTCTTAACTGTATCTTTTCTCCGTACTGTGAAGATACCAGTGAAGCATCACTTTGCTGTGGCGTAAGTATTACTGTGTCCCATGACTATGAGCTAGAGCAGAGGGTGCTGGGACAGCAGAATTCAGTGTAAAAATTAAAAAAAAAAAAAGCTTTTTTTTTTTTGTGCATGAGAACCTTTTATAAGCATGACAACTTGGGTTTAGAGCTGTTCTTTTTGCTTGGATTTGTGTCTGGATTCTTTCTCTGAGTTGGGCAGTTGATTTCTCATAGTTCTGTGGAATAATGACACTTTTGTAGGAACTTGGGTGCTCTCGAATCCTAGATCCTATCAGGGGCCATTTATGGGTGTGGTAAACTTAGGATGAGCCCACCAGGTGCAGCAGAAACAGAATTTAAAGTGAGTTAAACCATCCAAAAGTCTCCCTGCTCCAGACCCTGCCGAGGTACAGGCAGGCTGCAAAGTCAGGAATGTGCTGTCTTTCCTTGCACTCTCAACAAAAAACTCCAGACTCTACCTAAGGAATGGGATTTAAGGTCCGATTTTGAGTGGGATTCCTGAGGGTGAGCAGGCAGGCCAGGGGCTCCTCTGTTCCTGGAGATGTTTGGACACTGGTGCCTCTGTTCCCTCGAGATGTCTTGCTGACAGGATCCCAGTCCTGACCTGCTGGGGCACTTCAGGGCACTTGAGGACACCTTGGAGAAGGCCTCAGGCCCACACACTCCATCCTCTGCAGAGACAGGGCTGAAATCTTGTGTGTCTTTGCTCTCAGCTTCTCCCAGCCCCAAACCACTGTCCCTGTAGCGCTCCCCTTTCTCTCCAGACCAGGGCATGGATGACAAAGCTTATTTGGCAGTAGTGATGTGCTGTCATCTTGGATTTTAGGGAAAATATTTTCATGGAGAGAGTGGTCAGGCATTGGAAGAGGCTGCCCAGGGAGGTGGCAGAGTCACCATCCAAGAACTGAGCACATGTGGCCCTTGGTGGTTCAGTGGCCGTGGTGGGATTTGGTTGACTTGATGATCTTGGAGGCTTTTCCAACGTCAGTGATTCCGTGATTCAGCCTAAACTTCACCTGCTTTTTATTTTCTCCATCACCTTTTATTTTCCTCTTTGCCATGCCTCACTTCTCTCCTGTAGTTTCCTTTTATAGGCTATTTATTTATTCTCTTGGAAACTTCAGATACCGAAATGAGTTTTATTTCAGCTGGACTGCCAGGCTGTAAGGTTTAATCCAAACCTTTGTGTTGGTGCTTGAACTTGGATGGATTTGGGCAGTTTTATCCCTCCTCCCTCTTTCCATCACTCCTTTCTCCATCAGCCAAGCAGAGGCCACCCCCTAATCCCAACCACCCCCACCCTGCAGACACAAAAACTACAAAGAATTGTGGAGAAATGTTTCATGGAGGATTTTTGGCTGCTTCAAATTCTGCGTCCTGTTTGTGTAGTTTCATTTCCCTGGCATGTCTTCCTCAATGTCCATCAGCTGCTCCTCCTGTGAGGAAGCAGGACTGAGTAGTTCAGAGAGCATGGAAAAGAGCTGGCACCAGGGGTGTGGCAGAGAGTTTTTAATTAATTTAAAAAATTAAAATATTTGGAGGTTCTCTTGACTCCCAAAAGCAAGATGACCCTTGCCAAGCATTTGGAAAAGCTGCTCCTGGGTATCTCAGGAATGTTCCTGTGCTCCAAATCACAGAATATTAACATGAGAAAATCAGTTTAAATCACTAATTTTTGATGAGAACTTGATTAATTCCATCTTTGAGTGGTGAACACCAGGGAAAAGTGAACAGCTGTAGGTTTAAGGATGTCATGTCCTGATCTGGAGCGTCCCGTCATGGATCTCATGGGTTAAAAACCTCTTCGTGTGTTTACATGTCTTAATTTTATCTTCTTATTTAAAAACCATCCTGCAGAGTTTTATACAATGCTGATGATTTCCTGAAGGAGCAGTTAACCCTCCAAGGCTAACTCTATATTTAGTAGGTAGGGAGCTGTTGTTGTGTTCTTACAATGTGTATTATAGCAAATCCCTGCGCATGAGCGACAGAGACTTTTCAACTCTTTAGTATATCCGAGGTTTACACATGGTAAAAAAACTCCTTTATGTACAGTAAGTAACAGCCTGCAAAATTTAGTCGAAAAACTTGTCTTTTTTTTAGTCTTAGAAATGCAAAGACCTGTTGGAAGCTTGTACATTTTTACTACGTCCTGTCCGGCCCACAGCGAACTCACACAACTGTGCTACGAATCCCTGAAAAATTTAGATTTCCAGTGGGAATTGCTGTCACAGCCTTAACTCTAGTGTTCTAAAAATGGTGCTGAAATACATTTATGTGCGTCGATGTGGGTACCTGATCCGAGTCTGTGAGACTTCCAAGGCAAACCAAGCACTTGGAGTTACTACTCCTGGTAGTAACTGCAGCCATGCTGGGGAGCTGGCAAATGTGTAAATAGTTGGGAAATAATTCCACCAGTGGGCAGTTAGGAGCAGTTCCTCGGTTTGGGGGTTTTCATTGGCAAGCACTGCGGATCTTCTTGGGTTTTGGGTCTGCGAGGAGCCGTTTGGGGGGGTTGGGGGGTGAAATCCTGCTGGAATATTTGCAGGTAAAATCCAAATCCACCATTTCTCTTCCTAAAATTCCTCCTCAGAGAGTGGTGGCTGCTCGGGTGTGTTCAGAACTCAACGTCTGAGGATTATTTTTCTGTAGAAATACTAATTCAGGCTCTTCATTCCTCCATGAGTCATTAGAGCAGATTTCATGTAGAAATACCACTTGATGTCGGAGCAAAATTCACGAAATTTAGGCTCTCCAGGTCGTGTTCTGGATTTAAAATACTCCAAAAATGCACAAAACTATTAGAATTATGTCTACTTTCTATATTAATTTTTTTTTTCAGGTGATATTTATGCCCATATCTTCACATCCGCTATCTCAGGTCCCTTTAATGAATACTTCAGGGATTTTGATGCCACGTGTTGGCAGACCAAATGTAATATTTATATGCAATGAGCTGTTAGTTTTTTGTATTGTACAAATGTAAATTTGTAAAGATTTTTTTCTAGAGTTTTTTTGAAGTCACTGATGTAATCTAGGATGTTTCATTTTCCAGCTGTGGGATTGTCTTAATAAAAAAAAAATAAAAAGAGAAACTCTTACTTTGGTTTTGCATTGCTTACTGAGTAGTTGAGACATTAAAACATAAAAAAGCAGTAGCTAAAATGGAGGTTTTAATCTAAAAAGAAAATTGCTTTTTGATTCAACTGGATGATTTTATATTTTAATGGAAAGTTTTATAAACTGGATATAGAAACTTTATTTATAAAGTCGGAAGAGAAGCTTTATAAACTGAAGATCCTGGGCAGGATGGGATGGAGACCCTCACACCAATCACCATCCAATCTGGCTCCAAAGTACAATTTTTCTGGGAAAAAAAGGATAGCAGCTAATGATTTCTTGGGAAAAGAAGTGAAAAATGGCTGAAAGTGCTGTGAAATGGCTAAAAATGCCATGAAAGGAGCAGAGGAGGAGGAGAAGGCTCCTGGGTGAGGTCCCTGAACCACTGTGGGACACAGGTGGGTTCAAGGGGTGACTCAGCTCGAGGAGATGGTTGTACCTGTTATCTAGGGGATATTTCATGGAAAACAAGGAATTACTCCTTTCCCACCTCTGTTCTTGCCCTCTTGTTAAATAGCAGGAATAACATTGTCTAAACAGGGATTTTGGGGATGGATGGGGCCGGGTTTGTGTGGAGCGGCCAGGGGCAGGTACTGACAATAAATATATGGAATAAACTCGGGAGGAATTTCTTCCTGGAAAGGGTGGTCAGGCATTGGAAGGGGCTGCCCAGGGAGGTTTGGAGTCCCCATCCCTGGAGGTGTCCAAGGAAGGACGGGACGTGGCACTCAGTGCTCTGGGCTGGTGACAAGGGGGGCATGGGGCACTGGTTGGACTCGATGGTCTGGGAGGCCTTTTCCAACATTAATGATTCTGGGATTCTGTCATTCTATTTCGACTTTTCCCCTCATTAATCTGCTGACTTACTTGACATTTCACTTTATTGCGCTGATTCCAGTGGCATTTCCTCTCCAGTGGGAATGAATATCTCCTTTTTAACACAGCACTCATCCTCCAAACCCCAGGGACAAAAGGGCTTTTTTTTTCTTTCTTGGCCTCAATGGTTACAGTGAACAAAATTAAACTTGTTTTGCAGAGATGCTGGAGCCTCCCTTTATGTCCATCCATCAGATGGCATTGGAGGGAAGGAATTCTGCTCCCTTCAGAGCTACTTGACCTTTGCTAAACGCCCCTTGGCTGTCCTTCTGTCGATATTATATTGCTATTATATCATAGCTGTTATATGCTTTATATCACGTTTAGGTCATATGTGATAACACATGTTATAAAATACAAGTTATAAAATACATGACATAAAATACCAGAGTGGTAGAGAAGAATTATTTTTCCCCTGCACTGTGGAAATGCGTTTCGTAGAAGTACCTTTTTAATGGTAATTTTTATAGATGTCTTAGAATTCAACTGTGATTTTTATGCATTTCAGCAGTGTGTGGACTCAACACAGCCTTGCAGTGATGTGCAGGGCAGCTGGGTCATCCCAACGCTCATTTCCAACCTGGAAAACCCCAAACCTTTTTGAATTCACCCTCACGATGCTTTAGGAGCGCAGGGCACTGCCAGTGACATCGGCGGTCGTGAGCCTTCCCCGCCTGCACAGCAGGGAGAGGCCAAGCTTTGCTTCCATCCCACCTTTCCAGATCACAGCAGGCGCTGGAATGGGATGATCTGAGTTCCAGGAGTGTTTGGACAGCGCCCTCAGGCCCAGGGTGGGATTTTGGGGGATGGTGCTGTGCAGGGCCAGGAGCTGGACTCCGTGATCCCTGTGTCAGCGACTCTGTGTGATTTGCCCTTCATTTGGTACACCCAGGAGCTGGGTTTGGGGCACACTGTGAGGCCGGTGACGGGCCGGGTTTGTGAACCGGAGCTGTGTGGAGCTGTTTCGAAGGCCGGGGGGGTGCAGGGTGGGGCAACCCCTCCGTGCCCCGTCTGACGGGACTTTCGGGTCTCCTTGTTTCTGGGTGAATAAAAGCGTCTTTGTGCCGAGCCTCGGCGGATCAGGTGAGGAGCCCGAGCCCGTCTGGTGACGCAGGTGCGGGCGGTGCTGGCAGCGCTCCCGGCCCGGGCCTTGCTCCCGCTCTGCCCCGGGACAAACCCTTCCCTCCGCCGGCGGTGTCCGGCCTGGGGCTGACGCAGGACCTGCCCTCCTCCATCAATATTTGCTCTGGTGCCAGGAGGGAGGCTCGCAGCGCTCCCGCAGGAGCTCCAGCCTCACACTTCCCCGCAGACGGTGCCGGAGCCCCGCGGAGCATGAGGGACCGGCTGGCGGAGCTGCAGCAGCGAGTGGCGGCCGAGGGGGACCCGCACGACGACTCGCTGCGCTTCGAGAACCCCGCGTTCGTCGGGGACGATGCCAGCCCCGTGGGCCGGGCGCTGCGGGAGGCGGCCGAGCTGTGGCGGGCGCTGGAGCGGCTGGAGCAGCTCTCGGAGAGCATCGACAGGACGCAGCAGTCGGTGCTGTGCTGCACCTCGGAGGAGAGCATCGCCCGCGAGAAGAGCGGCCTCGGCGCGGCCCGGGCCGCCTTCGCCCG
>VZTD01000230.1:28857-111623 GCA_013397725.1 Rhagologus leucostigma | reverse complement strand
AGCTGGCGGGCATCGACCTGGGCGCCCAGGACGTGGATCTGCTGGCCGAGAGCACCCAGGGGCCTCGCATCGTCGGCAGCGACCTGGAGGAGCTCAAGGCCAAGCATCACCTCGGCCTGGCCCAGGCGCGCCAGCGGCAGCTGCTGGAGCTGGAGGCGCAGATGCTGGAGCTGCGCGGGCTGTTCCTGCAGCTGGAGGGGCTGCTGGCCCAGCAGCACGGCGCTGCCGACAGCGTGGAGCAGCACGTCCTCCGCACCCTCGACTACGCGGCCCAGACGGGCGGCGAGGTGAAGAGAGCCGGCAAATACCAGCGGCCGTCGCGGCTCTCGGCCCTGCTGACGGCGGCTCTCGGCCTCTGCTCCTGCTGCCCCTGCCTGCCCTGCCCCGGCCGGGGCCTGCGCTGAGCCGGGGCTGCGCAGGGGGATTCCAGCAGCGCTCGGGGATTCACCGTGTGCTGGGCAAGAAGCGGTGTCGGGAGGCCGCTGCTGTCCTGTGCTCCTTGAACAGTGCTGCACCTCGTATGATGGAGCAAGGACCGCGCACACCTTGTCCAGTGGTGTAAGGGCCATGCACACCTTCCTTGATGGCACAGAGACCATGCACAACTTGCTCAGCGATTCCGGGTCCGTGTGCATCTCACGTGGCAGCATGGGGATCACACACTCCTTTCCTGATGGCGCAGGCACCACGCACACCTTGGATGGCAGCGCAGGGACCAGTTGCCCCTTGCATGGTGATGGAATAACCATTCACACCTCGCCTGGCAGCTCCAGGACCAGGAACCTCTTGCATAGTGGCACAAGGACCACCAGCACCTCTCCTGATGGCACAGGGACCCTGCACACCTTGCATGGAGCACGGGGGCCGGGCACACCTTGTGCAGTGATGTAAGGACATTGCACAGGTTGTATAACAATGTAAGGAGCGTGCACGCCTTGCTCAATGGCACAGGGACCTTGCACACCTTGTTTGGTGGCACAGGGACCAAGAACACCTTGCACGGTGGCACAGGGACCGCACACACCTCTCCTCGTGGCACAGAGACCGTGCAAGCCTTGGTGACATCACAGGAACCTTGCCACCTGCATTGCAGCACCCAGCAAAGAAAAGCACTTTTAACACTCCAAAACCTGGCTGCAGAACCGTAACAGGAGGGAGGATTCTTTTTGTTATTGTTTCAAGGAGGAAAAAAAACCTGTTGAAGTTTCTGGCAGGTCTGTGGTTACGTGTGAGGGGACTCAATAGCTCAGTGCCACCAAAGAGCAGCGTGAAGGCTCCTCCACCACATCCCAATCCTGATTTTCCCCACTTCCTCCAATTTCTATTCCCTCGGGTTTTTTTGGTGCATTCATGTTGCATTTTGGTGCATTCATGTTGTTTTGGTGCATTCATGTTGCTTTTTGGTCGTTGCTGGTTTGCCAGGCAGTGGGCCAGGTCTGGGCTGGGTGTTCCTCATGGCTCATCCCATGCTCTGACACCAGGAGGGGATTTGCACAATTTTTTGGGGAATCTGCAGGCTTTTACTTCAACCGTCCAATATCCCACATGTGCTGGAAATGCTGGAAACTTGGAGTGGCCCTTTTTTCTGGTTCCCATCACTACCTGAATTTCTTAAAACCTCTTAAATTAGAGCCTGGGTCCTGGTTAAGCTTTTTGGGACCCTTTGTGGAAGGTCCCTCTGTGTCCTGGCAGGTCCTGGCAGCTCATCCTGGTGCTCTCAGCCACCCTTACATTTATTTTCATCTTCTGGCTGAGCTTTAATAAAACAATTTCTCAATAACCTCTTGAGTGTGGAGAGTTATTTCTTTGCAGCAGGAGCCCAAAGCTAAGGAAGAGCAGAAACAGAATGACTTCTCAGTGTGCTGATTGAGTTAAATTCTTAGGAATGCAGAAAACTTAATTTTCAGGCTGATAAATTCATATTTTCTGTTGACCTGGAAGACCCCCACATCAGGAATGTCCATCCCTATGAGAGCTCTGGGAGCCAAGTTGTGGTCTCCATTCCTGCCCTCTTCCTCCTTTATTTTCCATTTGTGAGCTCTAAATGAATATTCCTTTTTCGTTCAAATTTTGATGAATGGAAGATCATGCTTATTTAATTTTCATTAAAAAAAAAATAAATCTACCACTTCCAGCCCATTGGAAACACCCCTTGCATCTCACATCCAACCCCACATTTACTGTGTGGCTGCAAGAGCAGCCTCCTGGGAAGCACTGAAATTGTTTACAGACTCCCAGGATACAGAGAGAAGGGAAGTAAACCTGCTGAGGTTGGGAGGTGGCAAATCTAAGCTCAATAAAACTTATTTAACCTCCTTTCACGCCCCACTGTCACAGCTCCGTGCAAACAACCTCCCCGGAGGCCTCTCGGGTGGCTGGGCAGCGTCTGGCCCGACTGGTTTTGCTGCTCAGGAGATCATTATCCATGAAACACGGGGAAGAATTTGTGTTACCAGCAGTGCTCTCTCTCAGCCGGGACGTGTTCCCAGGGCATTTCATGGAGCACAACTCCCCTGGAGCCCGGCACAGAGGGGATGGTCCTGTGCTCGTGGGGCTTCAGCAGCCACGAGCTCTCCTGTGCGTGGGATTAGCAGGAAAATAACCCTCATTTGTGTTCAAGGATCCATGAGGAGTTAGAGGAGGAGGAAAAGAGAAACTTTGCACCTCGGAGTGGATCTTCCCACCAATGGCTTCTGTGGTTAATGAGACTTTATGAATTTATGATTTTATTTTTTTCTGCTGCCTGGTGGCCTTTCATTAAATACTGGCCTCAGACAGGATCTAATTACTGCAGGGCAAAATAATTAATAACATTGTAATGTGGGCACGAACACCCAACAGGATGGGGAAGATTCCTTTCTCTTCTGAGGAAAGGCTGGGACTTCATCTGGAGCACATTTCGGAATATTCCTGGAGATGGTGACACGGAGGTGGAGAACCTGCTGCAACAATTCCAAGAATATACACTAGAGAGCTGTTTTAATTCTGTCCCAAATGAGCATCAGAAATGTAAAAAGTTCATATTTAAGGGGAACAATAAGAGAAAGCCAAATTAAACATTCAAGCCCCTCAGCTCTGCTCTGTGCTCACACACTGAAAGAGGAATTTTTGGTAAAATGTACAAAAAGGAGCTGGATGAAAAGCCCAAAGCCTTTGTAACTGTGCTGGCAGCACTTGCAAAGTCTTTCAGTTGAAGAATTGTCACTGAAAATAATTTTTTTTTCAAGAACACAAAATCTTTTGCTGACATTTAGACGAGTAAATAATTCCAGGGCAAATTAATCACCCTGCAAAACTCGTTTTTAAGGTGAGATGGGTTATCACAGCTCAGCAGCTCCTGCTCAGGGACCCCAGGGGGGTTGTGAATTCCAGCTCAAACACTGAGCTTTGGTCCCTGCAATGCTGCTGATTTTTGATGTCACAACAAAACCCTACAAACAGCGTAATTTCTTGTAAATGCAGCTTTTTAAAAGCCTCCTGAACACTGAAAAGGAACTCAGCTCCCTGAATTCTCTTGTGTTTGAAGCATCTCTGGGCAAACCTCTGGACATCCACATTTATCAGCAAGATTGGAGGGGAAAGTTGAGCTGTGACTTCATTTTGTTGTTATCCAGTTCCCCAGCACGAGAGGAAGGACGAATTCTTCACTCAAAATATTTAGATATTTTAATTCAATAGGAGACATTGAATGGATTATATTTGCATTTTCTTCACTGAAAACCATCACCCAATATTTCCATTTCTAGAATTTTTCAAAAAGGGTTTTTTTTATTTTTCAAATCACACTTAGTAATTTTATTGCAAATACACTTAGTGTCAAATCAGAAATTCATTCTTCTGTGGGGGCTACCAAGTGATTGCCTTGCTTCGAAACACTTTTTACATTTCCCTCCCCAATCCAGGAACGTGTCAGCAGTTTAAATTGACTTGATTTGTTTTCTCCCCAGTTTTTCCTGTATTTTCCAGTGAATCAACTACTCTATTCATAGAGCTCATCAAATACCTGCTGCTGCCTCTCCAAAAAATACAGAGATCTGGCTCACAAGCCTTTCTGCAGGAGCAGGGATCTCTGCCAAGAAATTCAGGGGAGACTCTTCTCGTCTTGGAAACTCCATCCTTGGGTTTTATCGACAAATTGAGCTCATTTGTGGTGTTTGCTTCAACTGGATGTCTTTGGTGTCCCTGATCTGTGTGGGCAGCCTGGAGCAGGTCACATCTCAGTTTGAGATCATTTTTAAGGGTGTTTCACTACAGGCATGAATTAAATTGTGTTTTCCAGGGATAAAATATTGCTGTTGGATTTCCCTGTCAGGGATGAAAATTTATGTCCATGTCTCTTCCTGCAGTCAACTCATACAAAACCTACCAGTAATAATTTTGGATCACAGAATCCCAGAATGGTTTGGGTTGGAAAAGACCTTAAAGATAATCCAGTGCCACCCCTGCCATGGGCAGGGACGCCTTCCCCTATCCCAGGGTGCTCCAAGCCCCGTCCAACCTGGCCTTGGACACTTCCAGGGATCCAGGAGCAGCCACAGCTTCTCTGGGCACCCCGTGCCAGGGCCTCCCCACCCTCACAACCAGGAATTCCTTCCCAAAATCCCATCTGATCCTGCCCTCTGGCAGTAGGAAGCCGTTCCCCCTTGTCCTGTCACTCCCAGGAAGCTCAGACTGGAAATTCCTGTTTCCTTGAATCCTGTGAAGTGTGCCCAAATCTTTGTTTTTCCAAGCAGAGACTCAGATTTAGGGGTTGTGTCTGGCTGGGAGGGCAGAGCTCTCATGACGGGAGAGAAAGGAGAGGGATTTGTGGCAATTTTTTATCCTCACCGTGTTCCCATCACGCCGTGGGAACAACGGATACGTCACAGTCTGCCAGGACCCCACACTGGCACTGGGTGATGAGTGAAGGAGGTAACAGCTTCTCCAGGGATGATTTCGTGCCTAAGCGCTGTTTGCAAAGCTCCGAGTGAGATCCAGGGGACGGTGGGATGTTGTGCATTGCTGAAGCTCTCGGAGCCTTGGGAATGGCTCACACCCAGGGACGGACAGCGGTGACGTCCACGGGATGGCACTGCCCTGGCTTTGCCTGGAAACGGGGTCAGAGTCACCTTTGCACCCACGCTGATCACCAAGGCTTTAAATAGCCCCGGATTCGAGTTCTGGTGCAATCCTCGCTTCACAGGAAGTTTTTAATTTGGCTTCACACGACACATCCAGCCCTTTGGGCTCCGTAACCTGGATCAACTTCTGCTTCTCTAAAAATGGGCTTTGTTTGAATGATTTTGTCAATCCATGTGCACTACAACATTTCCATGGAGGCTTAGATAAAGCCTCTCACTCGGAATACAAAGTTTTTCAGGCTGGATTAACACTGAGAGGTAAAAAATCGACTGTTCAAGCCCAGCATATGGGTCAAGCTGAACTTTGTTGTATCAAATACACCTTAAAGAGAGTTTTACCTCCTGTTTGTAATGGCACCGAGCCATTTGTGATGAGGAGCTGTTTTACAGCTCCAGTGTTCTGTCTGGCTCGCAGGAGTCTGTCTCCGAGACAGATCTTGTGGCGCTTGGTTTTATGGGAAAAGGAGGTGGCCTCTCTGTCTCCAGGAAAGGCCCAGTATTTTTTATTCTTCACAAAACTGCGGTGGCTGAGTGACATCATTTCCCTTATGTTCCTCAACAGTGAATCCTATTTCCCAAATATTAGCACAGCAATAAACCCGAGACCTGTAGAAAGCTTTGGAGCCATCGGCTGACGGCGAGCGAACTTCTGGCGGTGACTTCCAGATGGAATCGTGGGCAGAAAGCACCAAACAGGAGCAGCCGATGTCATAAATCCCAATTATTAACTGACATCGTTACTTGAGCCACAAAGAACAGTTTTTACTTGACTTTATTTTTCTAACAGAGATGTGAATCAAACGTGAAGTGGGAAAACTGGAAGAGTGGTTTCCAAGCAGGAGCAATCCTCTTCCTGCTCTCTGGGTGACACGGTGAAAACCTTTGCTGCCTTTTTGTCCCCAGGCCATATCCTTCAGAGGGTGAATATTTCTGCATTTAATCTGATGTTATGCAAATGGGAAGAGAAATAATTGTGTCAGTGCCTCTCTGAGGTGAGGGTACAAAGGCTTTCCATGGCTTTCCACGGCTTTCCACACCAGGATGGCATACCTGCAATAAGACTCTGTTTTACTCACTGCTTTACACTCAGCTCAACTCTAAACCAGCTCCTTTTAAAATCGTTTACTCATTTTCTTTTTGTATGGAGCCTGCCAGGCTTCAGAATAACTGAAGTGGAGAATATTAGGAATAGAGGAGCAGGCAAGATAAACAATCTTGAGAGCAGCGTACAAATGCAGCGCGTTCCGTGCTGGAACGGGAACATTCAGGCACTTTTTCCAAAAGAAGCAATTAGCAATTTTAAATAGCTGTATCATGTGGCTGCAAAAACTCCCCATGTTCACTGCCATGAGGAATGGATGAGGTTTATTCACCACACAAAATGGATTTTATTAAAAACAGGGAACAGATAGAAGACCTGAAATCAAAACTTTTGTTGGAAGTTAGTGGCTGTATAATCCGAGTGGAGAAGGGAGCTGGGTTGGTTAAGGTGGACAGCAGATATCCATAGGTTTGCTACAGGAATTTTTTTTAAGTTTCCATAGTTCCTGCCCCAGCATCCTCAGAGCTGAAATGTTTCCAGGTGTATTATTTCAATATAGAATCCCAGGATGGTTTGGGTTGGAAGGGACCTTAAATCCTGTCCCATTCCACCCCCTGCCATGGGCAGGGACACCTTCCACTATCCCAGGGTGCTCCAAACCCCATCCAGCCTGGTCTTGGACACTTCCAGGGATCCAGGGGCAGCCACAGCTGCTCTGGGCACCCTATGCCGGGGCCTCCCCACCCTCACAGGGAAGATTTGGTGGCTGAAAACCATCAGCAGCACAGGAAGACCATGGAATTCCTAACCCACACCTGTAGGAATGGTTTGGATTCAGCTCTATCCATAACAGCTCTAGGAAATCCAAATCCCAGCCGGGGTGGCTGGAGGGACCGTGGGGCTCATCCAGTCCAGCATCCCACGAGCCCAGGTCAGCTGGGGCTTTGCTCAGCCAAGTCTTAACAACCTTCAGGGATGAAGACCTCAATCTCTGGGAAATCATCCCTCAGGGGGTTCTGTTGAACAAATTTCTATTAAATTTGGTGGATATTGGGAAAACTAAAGTGCAGGTTGGCTGTGACTTGGGACCTGCAACATTTCCTCTAATTTTGCTCCATTTTCTTGCATTTTGACCATGCCTTGTCAACATTCAGAAATGTAAATAGGGACTGGAGCAGATGCGCCTCAGTCTCGGAGAGAAAATCAGTATTTTGTCCTTTTGTCTCCGAGCTGTTGAGGAAGCTCTGGGAGAGGATTGTGGACGTGACCCAGCAGATCTGCTCTGCTGTGGAACACGAGCCCGCTCTCTTGTGCTGCCTCAGAATAGAGTTTAAAAGAAATAAGTCTTATTTCCATACTGAGTCATTGCTGGCACTTTGTTGAGCGACTGAATTTCATTTCAGCTGGTGGTGAATTGGGGACAGGTGCAGAGGATCAGCTTTTTGTTTTCCTGGCAGATGCAAGGAGGGGGGAGTGCAACATGGTTCTCCTCCATAAAGCAGCCACAGAATAATGGTAAATTAAGACTAAAACATTTCTGATGAATAAAGGCAGAAGCACAAAGTTGCAGAAGAAAATGTGCTCCACAAAAACCCCGAAGTTTTCAAACTTGCAAAATACGGATTTGTTATAAAGCCGCATATTCATCATTTGTTTTAGTGGGTTTGAAACTTATCATGGAAACATTTAGGTTGGAAATAACCCAGCTGGAGGAGCAGAAGGTGGATGAAGTCACCTAGCCCAGCACATCCTGGTCCCAGGTAGGTGGGAGGTGTTACAACAGGTACAGACCTCAGTGCAGACCCTGCCCAGCCCACTGGGCCCTGGCCACCACAGACGTTTCTCACCAATTCACTGCAATCTGTTTTTCGCACTTCTATCATTACTAAATGTGGTGTTGGGTGATTCGGGCCTGTTGTTTTATTCTTTAAATGTTTATTTCTCAGTTAGAAAAGGCTACAATAAAACTCTTCAGCAATTTCAAAGCTCTACCTTGAGAAAAGTGATATAATAAATAAAATTACTATGAAGTCTTTGGTTCTCTGATTAAATTTGTTTTCTAAACACTGGCAAAGCTGCAAGATACTTTTCACTGCTGGGCAGTGAATCCTCCTGGCTTTGGGGGCAGCCAGTTTTGGGACAGGCAGATGTACAAGCACAGGCTTTGGAGTGAAAGAAAACCCGAGTGGTGATTTCAGGTGAGCTCCACCCCAGGGCTCACATCCTGCCTCCATTTATCCTTCCAGGGATAAACTCTGAGCTGTAATTCCACCCCGGTTCGGCAGTTTCGTCACTTTTTATCGTTTTCCATGGTTTCATCGTTTCTCCAGCCAGCGACAGCCGTGTCCCAGGACTCCTGTCCGCTCTAGTGACCACACAAGCAGCTGCTTGGCCGCTTGGCCGCTCCAGGGATGCTGCTGAGTTGCCTCCAGCCCATCTGCCGCGCGGGTTCCGGGGATTTGTGTCTCCAGCGGGGAGGACACGAGGAATTATTCATGTGTGCGTTCACACGGGCTCCTCCTGGAGCAGCCCCGGCAGATGGATCCCTCCGGAAAGCTACAAATCCCTCACTTAGACACCTCCTGAGCTGAGGGATGGGCGGTGACCGCTCGGGCAGGGGGTGCTGCAGGAGGCGGATGCTGGAGCCAAGCCTCCTCCCGGCTCCATGTGGCCGCGGGGATGTCCATGGCCCTGTGCCCGTGGGCACTCCTGCGGGTGGGAAAGACCCGGGCAGGTCTGATGGTGCATTTTAGAGGAGGAAAAGTGCCAGGGAGAGGAAGGAACCGAGGCCCCGCGCGCGGTTTGCAGGGGAGGCTGCAGGCTCGGCTTGCAGAGAACGAAGGGCTGAAATCCTGGAACTGGGCTGCACCATCCCTGTCCCACCCAGCGGTGCCACGGCCACCCCGGGCGGTGTCCAGGGAGCCGGAGCCACCCCTGAGCCAGCAGCAGCGACCCCCCCGTGCCAATTAACCCCCAAAGCGGAGAGATTGCAGTGGGTAATTAACCCGCGAGCGAATCCCGGCTCTGCCTTTGCCCCTGGCCGCGTTCCAGAGCGGAGCCTCCCACTCGGCTCACCCCGGGCTGGCTCGTTCCCGCCAGCCCCCGGCCTAATTAAAGGGTTTGATGTGTAGTAATGGTTGCACTAATTAAATGTTGCTGTTTATCATTAAATAATGAGGCTCATTAGCATAGGCTGTGCAGCGAGACGCTCGTGGTTGAGCTGCGCTGCCTGGCTCTGCCCGGGAACCCTGGCAGTTCCCTGCTCCAAAACCGGACGATCCATGGTTTTTCCAGCACGTTAAAGCGTTTTGACTTGTTTAGCCGAAAGAATTTTAAATGGGGAACGTTTTAGCAGGCTGTGGAGGGAAACACCCATCTGCTCGCTGGTTTGGGTCACCATTGATCCCTTCAGCGTTCCTGAGGCACGGGGAAAATCGGATATCGAGCACATTCCCACAGGGAACATCTTTGCATGTGTACAAAGCTAAATTGATTGCAAGAGTGCAGCCAGCACTGTGACAAAATTCAGCTGGTTGTTTTGCTGGTGCACCACAGAACAATGTTTTTTGTGTCATTTCTGCACCGTAATTCTCAAGTTTCCTGAGCTAAGCAGAGGAAAGGTTTGAACAGCAGAGTATTAAAGACTCATATCCACGGAAATATTCACAATATAAAATCTTCACACATCCCCAGCACTAATCTCAAACATGCCAGCCACAGAGTCAAAATAAAAACTGGGGAAAAAAACCCAAATCACACAGCAGGGCTGAAAATCCAACTTGTTTTCACCACTAGGTTGCAGACAGCCCTGATGAATCAGAGAGCCCTTTTCAATCCTCATTTTATATAATTTATTATCAGAGGGGCCAGCTGGGATCACTGTGGCTAAAGATTATCAGCATTTCCATTACCATCACCTTATAGCTAGGCCATAAACATCCCTCAGGATTGGGATGGTCCAAGGCTTTGCTTAGGAAAAAATTTCTACCCTCAAAACTTTGAGTGACTTAGGAACCATTAAGGAGGGCAAAAGGAAAATAAAAAGGTTGATTTTGCTCATTGTAGATGTTTTTTTCACCCCTCATGACATGGAAGGCTGGCAGTAGTGGACACTGCTCCTTCCTATTTGCTTGTTTTCTTGGAAAATAGCTTTGTATCAGGAGCAAAATGGGGCAAAAATAGGATTTTTTTTGGTGGTAGGTCTGTTTCTGTGATGGGGTTTGTGCTTGTGCTCCTGCAAAAGGGCAGAGCTGGGATTTACCCCGGGTGTGATGTTTTTCCCTCTCCGTTAACAATGGAAAAAAAGCCTGGATGTAGTGCCGTGAAACTGCACTGAAAGAGGGAAA
The DNA here is from genome assembly GCA_013397725.1 of Rhagologus leucostigma. Lineage (NCBI taxonomy): Eukaryota > Metazoa > Chordata > Aves > Passeriformes > Rhagologus > Rhagologus leucostigma. The sequence continues at coordinate 101,115 of VZTD01000230.1, read as the reverse complement.
ACTGGGAGTGATGAGAACTGGAGCAAATGCCCTTTTGCTGGATACAATGGGATGATTTTATTCATAAAATGGCAAATAATTTCCATGCTGGAAAGCATTTTGCTCGTTTCTAGCAGGGAAACAATGGGCACAATTCATGCAGACAGCAAGGAAAGCATATCTGAAGGCAGAGAGAGCTCCAGAGGCTCCATGTGAGCGTGGTAAATGCTCCTTTAATTCCACATCCAGCCCCGGAGCTCCCAGAGGGATCATTGCCACACATGATGCCGTGCCCCGGATCAATAGGTTAAAGCTTCCTCATCACTTTGTACCAGTGGGTCAAATAAAGCTTATTTTTAGCTCCCAAACCACCTTTGTGCTGAGGTATCCGAGAGGGAGGAGCTCCCTGGAACCTGTTGGATTTGGAATTCTTTCCTGTTGGAGTGTTATCAGTGTTATCTCCGCGTGGGCATCAGACGAGGGGTTCGACCCTGATCTCTTTATTTCCCACTAGGGGAGCCCATTAAAGGAGGTTAGAGGCCCACTCAAGGTGCACAAATCATTCCTCTTGCTACTGAGAGCCCGGAAAACAAGAGAAGAGAATTTTATTCATCCCTTACCAAGCTATTCCAGGTCCTGGGGCCATCTGTGTCAGGCAAATATTCAGGAAATATTCACCCACATTATCGCATGGACAGTGCCAGGATGCCCAGGAAAATCCCATCTCCTGGCAGCACCTGGGACCTCACCAAGAAAACAAAATAATTTAAAATTAAAATTAAAATTAAAATTAAAATTAAAATTAAAATTAAAATTAAAATTAAAATTAAAATTAAAACGAGTGTTATGCCTGGCAGAGGAGGAGATAAGGTGTTCCCTGAGCCTGGCAAGGGATGCAGGGCTGTAGCACACCCAGGGATTCACATCCACAAGAGCTCAGATGGGACATGAGACTTGTGGGAATCAGTGGCATGGCATCCATGAATCTATGATAAAATACAGTATTTCATATATAAAAGTATCTTCTACCCCGCATTGCTCACAGTCACAATGTCCCACCTGGAACTTATCCTTCCGAGCAGATTTTTGGGAAGACTGGGAAGAAGGGTTGTGCTGCAAAACTACGCTGATTTCTTATTTAAAATAGACTTTCCTGGGGTTTTGTCTCCGTGCTGACTCTGTGTGAGTGTGTGGGTTTTATTCTTTCATTAAATAAAAACCTAATGAAAATAAGGATCCATAAAGTTGGAGGGTGGGAATGACTCCGTTGCCTCTGGAGAGAGACCGTTGGCTTTGTCTGAGGTATTTTATTACTGAGAGCTGCAAAACCACTCCTTTGCTTGCAAAAACAGCTACATTTTAGTTTGATAGCATTTGGGGGAGGACTGTGATCAACTGAGAGGTCGATTTTTTACATTTTCTGCAAAATTCAAAATGCAGAAAATACAAATTCAAATTACATCCAAATTAAATTCAAACCTGAAAAAGGCTCTTTTTGCTTACATAGAAACCGCCTGAATCACCCCCAGTGCTGCCGCATTCAGGAGCTCTTCTCTCAATTTGTTTTTCCCAAGATTTGGCAAAACCCGAATTTCTAAAAGGTTTTCCTTTCTTCACACATCACATTCCTGCTTCCTGGCAAAACCTGCTCGGATCCATTCAACTCCAGGAGCTGAGGATGCACCAGGAGGCACCAAACACCTGGGTGTGAAGAATTAATATCAGGCAGACAAAATCTGAGAGTCAGGATTACTCTGGCTGGTGTTCTCCTGGGTATCCAGAGGACTCAGGGGATTCAGGAGGAAATTCCACAGGAAATTTTGTGCCGGGTTTAGCTGTGGCCGCCTCCTCCACTCCGGTGCTGCGTCACCGTTTTGTGGAGCACACAGAATATTCACGGATTCATTATTTCCACCTCTATTTCCCCCAGGAGCCGACATGAAACTTCATTATTTTTTTAATTTAACCCACAAGAAATACTGAAAATTGCTTTGAACAGCCAAGGCTGTACATAAAATACAACAAGCAAGCTCTGCTGTACATAAAATACAAAAAACTGTTGCTCCGGTCCAGTTCTCCGTGTGCCTGGTAAAACAGTGGAACGCAGGATAACAAGCTTAAAAACCCCCTTCATTATGGAATAACAGGTTTAAGAACCCTTGTTCTGTACCAAAACCTTAAAAACTGGCAGTGGGAATATCAAATTCTGCAGCAGGACTTTACTGCCTGGGTTTTATCTCTTTTCCAGCTCCAGGTTGCAAATGAGTGTGCGGATCCCAGCATCCATCCTGGTCCTGGAGATGAGTGGGGTGGATCCAGTGGTCGGCATCCTGCTGGTGTCTGCTCCATTCATCACCATCAGCAGCGACGCTGCTCTGCCTGCCAGATTTCTGGATCCATAATTGGATCAAAAGTGGGTATTAAAGGCAATATTTCAGGCTGGTTAAGCCACGGCCCTGGGTGGCTTGGAAGAGGAAAAAAAAGCAGTGTTAATTGAGGAATTCCCAATTAGAGGGTCAGCAGAGCTGCATGGAAAAGGGGAAGGAGAGGGAGGAGGCTGAGACTGCAGAGCAGGCACTCAGCACTAATGCTCTGGTAATCCAGCAATCAGGGATGCTGGGCCGGAAAACCAGGAGTGGATGGCACCAGTTTTTCCATGAGGGTGGGGACAGGACGGCCCAGTGACAGCACAGCACTGACTGGATCATATTTCAGAGCAGAGAAAACTGTGTAGATGGAAAGAAAGACGTGGCTTGTGGAAGTGGCTTATGAATAATTACAGTTTACATGCTTTAAAAATCACATCCCAGCAGAACCAGGCACGAGGCTGCAGCCTCAGCCCCCCCAAGGTGGGAGCAGCCACGCGGAGCTGAAATGGGGACAGAAGTGCCACTCCTGAGAGTTAAGCTGAAAATTCCCAGCTTTGGAAATACTCGGGAAAGCCTTGGGGCAGGCTGGCTGCTCCCACACCCGGAGCTCATTCCGTGTCCTGCCAGGCTGGAGTTCCTCCTGCTCCATCCCATCTGTCGTGGTTTTATCGCCGTAGACTTCAAATGAGTTGGATTTCTCCTGAATCAATCCCCAATTAATTACCTCGGCTGAGCACTGTGCAAAGGACCAGTTTTATCTCTTTGCCTGCCCATGTGACTGACTCACTGGTAATGGAAATCTTTGCCTTCAGGCAGAGGAACGACGGCAGCCGGGTCTTCTGCTGCCCATAAAAGCCAGAAAAACTCAGAGATATTGCTCTCCTTTTCCCATTTTCCATTTTTTATAGACATCTGCATCCAATCAATCGTAACAAACGTCTTCTCTAAGCTCCTTGTGTATTTTTTAAAGGTCTGACTGGTGAAACTCCTGAAGGAAGCGACTGAATACAGCTGTAAACGGGCAATTAGTGGGCAGCAACACTCGTTTATGATTTTTTGATAATTTCTATGAAATGTTACGAGTCATTTTACTGAAACTTGCTTATTTATCTTGCACTGACCTCACCAGAAACACTCATCTTGCTAAATTGACCAGCAAGCCACATTTATTGGAGTCATTTAAACTGGGAAACATCAAGTGACTTATAAAATGCAGAAGCTGGAGCAGAGGATTCACATTTGTAGAATCTCATCTTTCTGCCACTGGTTAAACCCAGCCACTTCAATGGCAGCAGATCGTAGCCCTGAGAGTCACAAGCCTGTAGGAAACAGAGAAAATCAGTCCAAAGCCTGGAATATTTGTGGTGTTGGGAGGGACAACACCAGGACTCGGCCACCACGGAGCCGCTGGAGAAGGAAGGTTGAGGAGCTGCCCTCCAAGGGTCTCCAGCCATCAGGACTTTTTCCACCATGTGAAAGGAACTCACCTGTAGGATGGAGAATCTTTGTCTCTCCTGCTTTTCTGAGCAGAAGTCTGTCAATTGTGCCGTGCAGTGAATTTTATCAGCTGATGGACCCAAGCCATTTTCCCTGGAGAACAAACCATTCTCCCCACGCTGGGAACGTGCCCAGGAGATGGGCTCTGTTTTGATGACACAAGAGCGTGTTTGGGTTTGCTCTTTCCTCCTCCTTCAGCTCTTCCCAGTTCTCCCTTCTCCTCCTGACTCATAAATAATTGAGCTGTACAGAACAGCCAGAATTTACCCAGATCTTCTTACAAAAGAAGGTATTTTCCACTGGAAAAACCAGTGTAATCGCAGTTCCATTTTATTATTTGATCTCTTTGCTGTTTAGAGTGTAAATAAGGAAGACTGGGATTTGGGAGCTGCCTCCCAAAAACCTCTGTTAAAAAGGAAATCGGGTTATTTTGCTTGGCTGCTATAAATACTTCATGAAAATGTCTACTCTGTCAAAGAGAATGTGAATTTGCTGAGTGTTGAAAGGAGCTGCAGAAATGCACATTAAAGATTCACAACCCAGCCCAGGCTTCATTCAGGAGAGGCTTTCTCATGATTTTTTCAGTTAATGGAATCCTTTGCAGACATGAGAATATTTGTATCTTCCTTTGACTAAAAAGCTGCTTTAAAGCACAGCTTGATGGTCTTATTCAAACAGAGATGAGGTTCAAAGCTGGCAATTAAGGACTCGGGGTTTTGGCCAAGGCATCACATCCCCACTGCTGAAATATTCAGAGCTCGGTGCTGGCACTGGGTTTGTCTCACTCGGTAGGGAGCAAACTCTGGATTTGAGCTCTGCAGGTCACCTCAGGTGCCTTGTGACAGGGCCACGCTGGGCTTCTCCGTGTCCTCCTCGTTGAATCCAAAATTAAATAGCCCAGAAATCACAGGATCCCAGGATGGTTTGGGTTGGAAGGGACATTAAAGCTCATCCCATTCCACCCGCTGCCGTGGGCAGGGACACTTTCCATTGTCCCAGGTTGCTCCAAGCCCTGTCCAACCTGGTCTTGGACACTTCCAGGGATCCAGGGGCAGCCACAGCTGCTCTGGGCACCCTGTGCCAGGGCCTCCCCACCCTCACAGGGAAGGAATTTCTTCCCAATATCCCATCTGACCCTGCCCTCTGGCAGTGGTAACACATTCCTCCTTGTCCTTGTCCCTCTCCAGCTCTCCTGGAGCCCCTTCAGGCACTGGAAGGGGCTCTGAGGTCTCCCTGGAGCCTTCTCTCCAGGTGAACACCCCCAGCTCTCCCAGCCTGGCTCCAGAGCAGAAGGGCTCCAGCCCTGGGAGCATCTCCATGGCCTCCTCTGGACTCGCTCCAGCAGCTCCACATCTTTCCACTGTTGGGGCTCCAGAGCTGGACCCCACATGTGGAAACGTTTACAGATAAATTTTAAAAATCACTGCTTTGGGATGGGGGCCTGTAGATTTTTGTATTATTTTCCACCCTGTCAGTTTTGAGGATAAGTGGGATGAATCAGCCAAATGGTCCATGAGATTTTAAGTTGAATTTCAGCTATTTCGGTTGGACGGGGCCTGGAGCAACCTGGGATAGTGAAAGGTGTCCCTGCCCATGGCAGGGGGTGGGATGAGATGAGCTTTAAGGTCCCTTCCCACCCAAACCATCCTGGGATTCCGTGATTCTCTCTTGGATATTTCCAAGTGGTTATTTTTCAGCAGCCAAGCCCAGCGAGTCCCGCACGTGGAACTCAACACCTGCATACTCTAATTAAATCCTGAATTCTATTTGTTTATTGAATACTTGTCCAGAGCTATATCTGATTCAAACCTGCCTAATACTTTCCCCTAACAAACCATGATTTATTTGAGTAGATCCTGCAATCCATTTCTCAGGGCAGCGCCTCTCCCTGCAGTTGCTTGGGCTGTTCTGTGTCTTACTGAGCTTCCATTCTTTTTGAAGGAAAATGAAATCTCCCACATGGATTAGCATAATTTCTTGTGAGAGTGACTGTGCTAAAGCCATTGACTAATGCAGTTTGCAAACCAGAATATTTTTCAGAGAGATGAGTTCCTTCTGGGCAGATATGCAAATGCAGTCTTCTTTTTATTCAAATCTCTTAGGAATTATTTGTGGGGGAATTAGTTTGTGATTGTTCCTGAATCGGTATACAAAGCACTCGGACACTGCCTGCATATTAAGAGTAGTTATTTATAACACTTAATAACTCAACTCAGCGAAGGTCACGAGGGATAAATGGTGCTCCTGGATTCAGGCAAACGTAATTCATTAAGGATTAACATCTGTCTGGTAGTAGAAAAACACAAAGGAGCTACTTGGCCTTCACTAATTTCCCTAAAATCAACATCTTTTAGGGTTTTGGGATATTTTATCTATTTTCTGTGCAATACAGATCCAAGGAGACATTGACTGGGATGTTCTAAGGTCAAGCCCTGGGTGTTTATGGAGCACCAGGGGTTGAAAGGTGATAAAGCACAAACCCTCACCTCTGGCATGGCTAAGATTGGCAGCCTGAGGTAGTTCAGGATCCAGAAAAGGAAGGTGACCTCTTCCTAGGGTATTTCTGGGTTGAAATCACCTCAGCAGGAGCTTTTACCATTCCCCAGAAAGCGCAGGGTAATCAAAAGCTGCCCAGAAAAGAGGCAAGTTCCCAAAGAGCGCGGAACCGACCAGGGGCAGACCAGGAGTGGGGCTGAAGTGGTGCCTCTGCCAAGGGTGCTCCTGCACTGACACAGAGATCCAAGAGCTGGAGAGCTCTTGGAGGAGAGGGAAAGGGGCTTGGAGATGACGGTGATCTGGTGCCAGGGTGACCCTGTTACAGTGAGATAAAACCTGCCAACAGGGAGGTGTTCTCCAGGCGTCCCACACTCCACAGTTCATGAAGTGTGACAATATAAGGATATTTTCCATAATCACCACACTCTACCCTTGGCCACGTGGACCCTGCAGCAAGGGTGATCCAGGGAAGTTCTGTAAGCACGATCCATCTCCTCTCACTTCATCCAGCCCACGAGCAACTGGTGCCCACGGAGGACTGCCCTGGGCAGCAGCACTCCTGCTTTCCTCTGCCACCAACTTCCCCATGCCTGGAAGTTTTCATCTGACCAGCAAGAAAAAACAGATTTATGGTTGAATTGACAACATCCCATTAAAATTCAGCTGGAGTCGTCTCCTGCCTTGGTGGCAGCGCATCCCCATGGGCATCCTTCTTGTAGGTCAGACATCCGGAGGTGCCACTGAAGAATCAGAACCTTATTACTACAGAGAAGCAGAGATAAAAGGGAGAGAAAGATAACAATTACAGGCTGAGCAGAAGAGAAAGAAATGTTATTAGTGGCTCCAATGACCTGTCTGCCCAGGGCATTGGGAGTCCACCAAAATAAACAATCGGCCCAGGAGATGCGAGTAAATAGATAACGCAAAATTTATGTTCTCTCCGTTTCTTTGTATTTAATGAATGCAGTGACTCCACAAACAGGTTGTGTCGGACACGGCGTCCAGCAGAACACGTCAGCTGAGCTGCTCTGGCAAAAACCAGGTCACAAAGGGTGACCTGCTCAAAACTGCCAAGACACTTCTCCGTGCACCACCAGGACACGTGGTCCTGTGAGAGACGTGACATTGCAGCAGAAGGTTCTGCAGTTGTTTGGAAGGTAAATTGTGCTTTCCTGCTGAAATGGAGAGGGATCAGCATGGCAGAGCTGGGTGGGGGGAGTGTGACCCCCCCCCTCTGGACCTTTCCATGCACCCTCAGGGGATGGAGCACTGAGTCATGGAACCTCAATCCTGCTGGGACGATGTGCGGTCACAGGAGTGACGGTCACCTGTGTAGGGAGGTAAATTTGTGCAAGAGAACACCACAACGGATCCATCCATGGGAAGTTTAGTCCAGTCCCAGGATTAGGCTTCTAATCCTTGTACTTAATCTAAAAAGTGAAAGATGCCCCTGCGCATGACTTGGAACTGGATGATTTTGACGTCTCTTCCAACCCAAACCGTTCCGTGATTCTCTGAAAATAGCGAAAATCCTGAATCCCCGGTCATCAGGCTTAAGCAAAAAATTCCAAGTCTTTTTTAGAGCAGATTTCCCTGGGGTTTTTTAAACATTTCTCCTCAGGTGTGGCAGAATTCCACTGGCAACCACCGGCTCCATCCCGAGCCAGCCCATCCTCCGAGAAGGGGAGCCAGGCTGGTGCCCAGCATCCCCCCCGGTCACCATGACAACGAGATTGCACAGGACAGCGAGCGAGAAACCCTTCGGAAACCTCTGGAGCTCCAGAGGAATCTGAATAATTACTACCCCAGACTCCCAGTGTCTCCAGGGACAGCTGTGAAGGACCGGGGTGACGCAGGCTCTGATGTCACCCAGCGAAGCCTCCGTCGGAATTCGGCGGCTCCCGGTGCCACCGGTGTCACGGAGAGAATGACAATGAGGCAGGAAAGGTTGGCTCTGCGGGAGGACCTGGAGTGCTAATGAATGCTAACAGCTCCTAAAGAGCCCGTGCTCTGCATGTTAACGACGGGCCCGAGGCAGCGAGGGGCGAGCGCGCAGTGGAAAACAATAATTGTGATGTCGGAGGGAAAATGAATGGATCAGCTCCCGGGAAATGCACCTCGTCTGCGTGGCAGGGCTTTTATCTTTGTGTGGGAAACGGCCAAAGGTGGGATGAGAGGGAAACATGGAAGCGTGGGTGATGTGTCACCTGCAAGGATCAGTGTGCTGGGTGTTTGGCTGTTGGTGTTTGGAGTGGTTTTTCCTTGGAAGGTGGTACAAAGCAAACACCAGATGGGCCACGCCATTTCACATGGTGGCTCCAGATGTTCTTACCTCACACCCTCTCCAGCCATTCCATAGAATCCCAGGATGGTTTGGGTGGGAAGGGACCTTAGAGATCACCTGTTCCACCCCCTGCCATGGGCAGGGACACCTTGCACTATCCCAGGTTGCTCCAAGCCCCATCCAACCTGGCCTTGGACACTTCCAGGGATCCAGGGGCAGCCACAGCTTCTCTGGGCACCCTGTGCTAGGGCCTCTCCACCCTCACAGGGAGGAATTTCCTCCTAATATCTGATCTAAAACTGCCCTCCTTCAGCCAAAAATTATTTTCAGATCACATCTGCCCAGCTGCACGAGGAACAACTCACTGGGTGCTGTGAGTGGCACACAGGAATCTTCTCCACTGCTATTTTTAAAAAAAATTTAATTCAAGTTTCAGATTTTCAGAGCAGAAAATTTTAATTAGAACAATGGTCACGAGCACAGGGTCTTTCTGCAGTGGTTTTGAGCATCAATAACAATTAATTTCCAAAGCTCATTGCTTGGGTTATTTGTGTAATGAGCTCAGGCAGTGTTTGGAGTCACTGCAGCTGTTCCAGGTGAGAGCAGCTGAATTTCAGGTGAGTGATGATCTGTGCAGAAAACCAGGCTCCTCCCGACCTCAGCGAGGGCTTGAGCCCTCACACAGGGGCTGCTGTGTCGCCACTGCACAGAGGGACTTGGGGAACATCACAGCTTAGCTTCCTGCGAGGAGAAAGCAGCGAAGACCAGGAAAACCAGGGGAGCAGAGACTTTGAGGGGAATCCCAGGTGTGAGCAAAGGGCATTTTGGCCACGAGAGGGGCCTTCCTGCCCAGCCCACGCTGAAGAATTTCAGCTGCTCCTCCAGGATCAGCAGCGTCTGTGTTTTTTAAGCAAGCTAAAAAGTGCAGGCTGCTCTCCGCCCACTTCATAACGCTCAGCTGGGAAATCCCAAGGATGTGGAGCAGAAATAATTGGATATAAAATGACCAAGTGGCATTATTATATATCATAGACTTTCTACTGAATCAATACATGTCAGGAAGCATTTTGCTGCCCCAAGCTATCAACAAAGAAAGTTCTCCATGGCAATCCCCTCAGTTTAGTATTTTCTTTTCTCCTGCACACTCTTCACCTGTGAAGGATCCCGTGCCCAGGGCAGGGAGAGCAGGGCAGGAGCAGTTTGTCACAGAGCCACCCCAGAGGAAGGCAATAATCCCCTAATACGATTCACCCTAATTAAATTTACCCTTCCTAACCATCCTAAAAAATATTTACTCAGCTTTTTCTCCCACAGAAAGTCAAGAGAAAAGCTTTCAAGTGTTTGAGTGAATCAGGTGGATGAGCAGGTGCGTTAAAAACCAGGATTTTTAACCCACATCATGAGGATATTTTCCGAGCAGGCACCTGGGAAAGCACAGCCACCGGTGCCCAGGTCTCCTCTCCTCAGTAGATTTCCACCCTGATTAACAAATGGCTTTCCTTAAAACAGCCTGGTCCTTCCCCAGAGCTCCTCTCCACGCTGTGGTTTTCCATCTAATCCCCCAGAGCAGCAGGGCAGGGCAGAGGCAGGCGAAGAGCCTTCTGCACACCCGTGACACCCTCGGGAACCTCTGACAAACCAATCCGAGCATCCCCCACTCTGCTGGCGCTGGTCCGGGGCAGAAATCCCTTTAATTAGTGGTCCAAGCCCCAAAGCACAGCTCAAACCGTGTGGGCACAGCTGGAATAAGGTGACAAAACACCCAAGCAGGGGCAGTGCTGCCGCACAACTCTCGAAAGATTCCCTCTCCCCGCTCCTGAACACCCCTCCCGGAGCAGCCCTGCCCCTTTCTCCACTCGTTATCTCCAGAGACTCCCTCCCACCAGCAGCCCCCGGGATGCAGCTCATTACAGCAGATAAAAAACCACCACAACCTTATCAATGCCACGGTAAATAACACCAGAAATAAACTTTTTTTTGACTAGGCGCTACCTCACGTATAACCTCAGCTCCCGCGAGCAAAGGTCCCTCAGCAAACGAGGACAGGACACCCGGAGCTGCAGCACCCAGGGTGTTGCGCAGCAGGTTCAGGTGACAAATGAGCTGCCTGCTAATTAGAAGCTAATTATGTCCCGCAAGAAATTGCTACCAGGTGTTCTGAGTACACAAAAGGAGAGGCTGGGCCGGTCCTGCCCTTTCTCCCAACCCTGGGCAGGGGAGCTCTCATAAGGGTCTCTGGCTGTTCTTTGCCTTCAATTTCATGCAAATCATAATTATTTTGTTAGAGTTTTCTTGTTTGTCTCCTGCGTGCAGTGTTTGTCTCCTGGCTGGCTCTGCAGGTAAACAGCCTTTTCTAGTTTTCACTGGCATTCTTTTATCTGAGCAAATCTAGCCCTGGTGTTTCTGTCTCCCTGAAAAACAAACCAAAGAATCTGCAAAAAGCTGTGATGCTTGAAAAGAGTTGGGAATTCTTAAGCCTTGTCCCTGGTTGCCAGCCAAGGGAATGAGGCTATGGAAGGAAAGCCCCTAGAACTCCAGCCCACCTGGGGTGATAAAAACACGCCTGTGTTCCAGACATGGGTAAAAATCCAGTTTCAGCTCTAAATGAGCAGAAATGATCCTTCTCCATAGCACGCAAACCTCTAAATCCTCTGAGCAGTCACAGCCCCCAAAACCTGGGCGAGGAAACTGTTTTTAGGGGGAATTAAAGGATGGGAGAAACAGCAAATACCTCTCAAATGTTGAAATAGACCCCAAATTATTCTTGTCTGGCAGAGGTGATCTGGTGTCATCACATGCCCCCTGCCAGCTCCTGTTTCCAGTGCCCCATCCAGGCTGCCACCTGCAGGTCCCATAAATGGAAAATTAACTATTTCTGGCCAAAACAGCCAGAATTTGGCTGTTGCGGACACTCAGTTGTGGATGTGGGGTTGTCTCTTCAATTTCCTGCTTGGACATTGTGGAAGGTCTGAGCTATTCTGGGGTGAAAGGATGCAAATTCCCTCAACGTACACAATTCCTGTGCTCTCCCTTACTCCCCTGTAATGAAAGGCCACTGCATTCCTTTTATTTCCCCCTCAGCACACATAACTTTATATGGTGAGTGCAGGATTTTCTCTGTATAAAAGGTGTGTGTTAACCCAACTCTAAAAAGTTTGTAGGATTTGATGTTCCTGAGAATGTGCAGCAGTGGGAAAGGGGAGACTGGGAAAAAAATCCCCAACGTTCATAGCTCGGGTGGCAGGGTTGGGTTTAGCTGGGAGGGAAGCCTTGGATGCACTCAGTGGGCTGGAGGAGGAGGGGGAGTGGGAGAGGCCTCCCGGGTGCTATTCAGGATCCTGCCCTGTGTGTTTTGCTTCCCACATCCCATTTGAATGCCAAAACAGAGTCTCCAGAACCACATGCCAAGCCAAGGAGGACTCGTTTATCTGTCCCAGCCCACCTGGAAATGTGACCTGGGATGACACAGGGTCCCGAGGCACTACAAACTTACCTCGTGCAGTGTTTTCCATCCAGGAGCGATTGCTCATTTAAAGGCTTTGTCTCTGCTCCCACGATGTGCACGGCAACATCCCATTATTGTGTTCATTTATCAGTATTACATTACTGTGTTCGTTTATCTGTGACATTTCAGCAGAGCTCTCGCAGACGTCTCTGAGCAGCGTTCACAATGATGATGGTTTGGTTTTCTCCTCTTCAGAGTGAATTTTTTCACACCTCATAGAGCTGGGAAGGCTCATTTTAGGAGAAGTCTCGTCTTTTCTATCACCCAGTGTAGATTCATACTTTTCTTCCATCCCAAATCAGACTCTGGCAGCCTGGGCAGGGAGGAACCAGACCTGTGGACACTCTCAGGATTCTCTTCCAGGTTTGGCACCATTTCGTTTCCCTGTTTGAAGGGCCATGGTGAAATACCAATGCCCACAGCAGCCAGGACCAGGTTTAATCATTAATGTGATACAGGCCTCTCCTTCCCACCCCTAAAAGTAGCTCTTGTTGAGGCTTCAAATGGATAATTGACTGGAGCTAGCAAAGCTCCTCAGATGCAAAACAAGCTGCAGATTTACATCAATATAACACAATTCCCCATTTTTATCTCAACAAGGTGAGCCCCCAAGTAGAGGAGACGTAGCCACGGAGTGGACAGAAAAGGTGTTTCCTTGCCAAACCTTCCTGCCTCATCCAGTGGGTAAATTCTGATCCCAATAAAGCTGGTGGGGGAATATTATTTCCTTGATCACACAGTTTTACTCCCTCAATATGTTTGTGTTGCCTTGGTCTAGCCAGGGGTTGGATGAAGAGGTTTGTATTGGTCACTGGAGTTCCATTTCCAGGCATTTCTCCTGCCCCTGTGCTGTTACAGGAGGTTGTTCTGGGCTCTGTTTTGGGGAATGGAGGATTTATGAAGGAATTGCTCCCTGTGAGGGTGGGGAGGCCCTGGCACAGGGTGCCCAGAGAAGCTGTGGCTGCCCCTGGATCCCTGGAAGTGTCCAAGGCCAGGTTGGAGGGGGCTTGGAGCAACCTGGGATAGTGGAAGGTGTCCCTGGGATCGTGGGAGGTGGAATGGGTGATCTTTAACATCCCTTCCCACTCAAACCATTCCGGGATTCCACAAAATACCTTTTATTTTGCATTGTGCATAAAATTATACAAGTTAAATTGCTTTATGGGAAAGCCACTCAGGCATTTCCAGCTCGTGGCGCATCAGCCCCGGCTCAGACCAGGCTCTCCTCACACCTGCCACCAGCCTGAATCCCGGACAGCTCAGTCGGAAATTTCCAGCTGGGATTTGTCCCTTCCCACCTCTCCAGGGATCCTCCAGCCCAGCAGCTCCTGCAGCAGCCCAGTTATGCAATGATTCCGTGGCCCTTTCCCTGCGTGAGGCGAAGGCTGGGGAAGTGAGGGGAGTTCAAGCTCTGCTGAGGAGTGTTTCTATTTCTGGCTGATGCTGCTGAGCCTCTGCCCTGCTCTGCGTGGGCTCGGGTGGAGAAGAACACTCACACGGTGATCGGAGTGATTTTGCCTTGAATGGAGAGGCGCAAAATCCCGGATCTGGGCAGGGATGGGATCAATGTGTTGCTCTGCCCTTGAAAAGCGGGAGGAGGTGCTTGTGCCTCTTCGAACAGAGAAAAACCCCTGACTCATTCATGCCTCACCTACACACCACATCCCAGGTCCAAATGGAGTTCTCAGGATGCCTCAAAGTCCATTAAACCCAGCAGAGTTCCTCCTGGTCAGAGAAAGCAGGCTGGAGTTTGTCTTTCCATGCATTAACATCACGTGCCATAAACGTGGAGCTGCCTGTCCTCGCCTGACCCTGGGATGGATCAAAAGATCAATAACATTTCTGTTTACATCATTTATCTGTGATTTCAGATGCCTTTAAGCAATGAATTTACTAAATTCTTCATTATTCTGACTTAACCAGAAAGCAGCAATCATTTCTTCCCTCAGAGTGGGAGCATGGAGTTATTTGCTCCTTAATTCAGTGCCAGGTGTGGGTTTGTTCCCAAATTCTGTCCTCAGTGGCTGGGCATCTGTCTTGGGGTGACTTTTTTCCCGAACCCTATGGGGGGGAAGGGTGGTTGCAACCTGGTTTTTCTCTCAGGGGCTATATTACTAGATTTTGGCCAAACCAGCACAGCATCCCAAATATTTACCAAGCTACAGAGGACAAGGTGGGAAAGGCCAACTTCATTTATTTAGCCTGAAACCCTGGGCAACACAAATGCTGGGCTGCTCTGGTGCCATTTAAATATTTATATAGAGCCATCAGCTGCTTGACCTGTTCCCTTCTTTATTAAACAGATCCTCTGGATAATGAACGAGGCTTCTGCCGCTTCCATGGGGATTTTGAGCCAAATCCCACAGTTTGCTGTGACTTGGGGGTGGCATTCTCTTTTGCCATGAGTAATTCCCTGATGATGAACTTTTCTCCCACTCTGATGGATCACTATTCCAACAAGTGTTTCCCTTCAGGATGAGAGCCCAAGCTCCTCCACTCCCTGCGCTGATTTAATCAGACTGTTGGGAAGAGGAAAATTTGGAGTGTCTTAGCCTTCATTATATTTTAATTGATTTTTTTATAGCTTTCCTGATTGGTTTTGAGTTGGTTTTTCAACTACGCGACCCTCAGTCATTTTTTACCTCCGTCTGAGGGAACCTGTCACGTCCTGCAGCCTCCCCCCTGCTCTGCCCTCACTCGTTTTTCATTCAGCTCCTGGAACTGGCTGCAGGATCTTTCCAGTTCCGGGTTATTAATCACCTGGCAGGGCACGAGTTGGCATCTCCACAACAAACCGATAACAAACCTCCTCTCAGCAGAGCTCGCCGTTCGTGTCTGGGGTTGCTTTTCGTTTCTGTCCTCCATTATAAATGTATTTATTATGTTATATCCACGCCCTGACAGGCAGTGGGTGTTGTTTCCCAGGGATGACGCAGGCAGGTTTGTTCCCATGTGCTGCCTCCTGCTCCTGACAAAGCCACTGGTGTGGATGTTCCCACAGAACCTCCTCTTCCATGAATCCACGAATCCATCAGGGGTGTGCTGGTGGAATTTTCACCCCTTTGCACAACCTGCTTTCAGCCTCAGCTCATCTTCCTCACCTCCTCAAGAGTTTTCCACCATGTGGAGACCCTTGAGACTCTCCTTAGATCAAGTTTTCCTTAATTTGCTCTTCACCTGTGGTTTTATAAATCCTTCTGGACTTGTGTAGCTGTTCTTCAGGCTTTTGGTTGCAGTTGGTTTTATTTAAAAAGACAAAAAAGTTTGGTTTATGTTTCAAAACCCAACCGAAAAAGAAATATAACAGTTGCAAACTGTTTTAAATGCATTTGATGTAAAATAATATTAAAAAAAAGTATGAGAAGAGCTGCCTGCCACGTGGCCCCACACCCCCCTGGGCAGGGGTCACCTCCTCTTCCCTTACCCAGCACTGGCAGCACCTTCTGCACTTTTGGGGTTGAGCATGGGGAGCACTGGGACACCCCAAAGGTGCTGGCTTGGTAATGCTGGTTCAGCATTCCAAGATCCAGCTGGATTTCAAGCATCATTTCCCAGCTGGGCAATGGACTCTGCCCTGAAAATCCTCAGAAAATTGGTGAGAGCCCACCCCCGTGCTCATTACAGAGCCATGAGCTGAAAAAAGCCACTCTGTAACCTTCCTGAGCAGGATTTGGGCAGAACCCGTAAAAGATACCTGCAATAAACCCGCTCTGAGCTGGGCTGCAGCTCAGCCACGTCATCAGCAGAAGAAACAGTTCTATTTCATTAATTTTGCAGAAAATGTATGGGAGCTTCTGTCTAACGAATACTAATAGATCCTTTAAAGCTCATTTACCAAATCCTTACAATTAAAGGACAATGGGAGGCATCACTTACAGAGCACATCTGAGCAGCCCCGAAATATTCTATTTGTTTATCCCAATAATTGCAAAATAAAATACATTGATTGCTCCATATTTATGAATTCAAGAGCTTTTTGGGTCTGCGCTCTGTGTAATGAAGGTTATAAAAGCATCTTAATGCAAAATACAAAGAAAACTCGAAAACTGCATGAAATTTGGGAAATAAGACCTTGTGAGTCAGTCATTTACTCATGTTCTCTCCCACCAAAGCACAGGGACGATGATGCAAACAGGATGTGGGAGGATTTGTGGATATTTATGAGCAGGTGCTCTTCAGCTGGAGTCAGGTTTGAACTAATTGGCACCTGAGGCAGAGGCTGCCAGGGGATTTCAGTGGGAGCAGGAGTTGTGCTGCAGAGTGCCCTTGGATTTGCAGCAGAATCTGCCAGAGTCAGCCCAGGCACAGCACTGAGCAGCACCATGGAACCCCAGGATGGTTTGGATTGGAAAGGACCTTAAATCCCCACACCACTCCACCCCCTGCCATGGGCAGGGACAACTTCCACTATCCCAGGTTGCTCCAAGCCCCAATGTCCAACCTGGCCTGGGACACTTCCAGGGATCCAGGGGCAGCCACAGCTTCTCTGGGAAATCCATTCCAGGGCGTCCCCACCCTCTCAGGGAGGAATTTCTTCCCAGTATCCCATCCAACCCTGCCCTCTGGCAGCGGGAAGCCATTCCTGCCCCCTTCCCCTCTGTCCGTGGAGAACAATGACAATGAACAGGCTCTGCTGGTGTGCTGCAGCCCTTCAGCCCAACCTCCCATGAGGTCTTCCCAACAGGAATCTGGGAGAGGAGCCCAAACCCACTCTGCTGACTGGGGTGACAGTGCCCAACCCCTGCTCCTGCTGCCCTTCCCAGAGCTGGGGTGGAAAGGGATGGGGTGGGTGCAGGAATTTGGGCCCTTCAGCCCAAACTTTGCAATAAAGAATTTCCAGTCGAGAGCCACCTGCTTCCTTTGATTTCCAGCCTAGAGTAGTTGCATTTTGACATTGTTTCCTCTACAAAGACGCGTCATTTTGCCAGTTTTTTTCTGCTGTAGAGCAAGAAACAGCTGCAGCACAGAGCAGGCAGAGGAACCTCAAGAACTCCAGTGGCGGTAAAGGAATGTCAGAGGTGGGTGCATGGCTGGGTCCAGGGATGTTCCACAGGGGGTGATGGGCACAGGGGATAAACAGAAGCATCACCAAAAGGGGAAAAAACTCCCGTTGCGTTTGAACCGTGGAGCTGAACCCCAGCAAAACGCTCCCCAACTGCACGACTTGTCTTTGTGGAAGAGTATCCACCAGGCACTGGGGTTTATTCTCAGAGCTTTGGGCACATCTCCACAACATCCATCTCCCTGTGGTTTCCGTATTCCCTGGTTAAACCTGTGCCTCCAGCAGTGCTGGATCTGCTGGTTATCACCTGTTAACGAAGCCATCCATCTCTCCCAAGTGAGGGGAACCAGACTCACGTGGCTCTCAGTGGCTCTTTAGGGATTTTCATTATTTTTTAACCCATTTCTCTAAATCCACAAGCATTGTTTTCAGCTTTAATGTGCCCATCCATCCCTCCTCTTATTTCCCCTCATTCAGAAACCACCACCTGCAGCTCTGGGGAAGGATCAGCCTCTGAAAACACACTGATCACCCCCAAAATGCTGCCAGCCCCAGCCAGTCGTGGTGACAGCACCTCTGTGGAACAGCTGGATGCTGATGATCAGCCCCAGACCCACCAGCCCATCCATCAGGGCTGTTCCTGAGGGGAAGCAGCTCTGTAGGGATGCAGAGCCAACGTGTGCAGCCTTCGGGACAGGGATTTAATAATTTAGTGGTTTTTTTCTTCCAAGCATCATTTATTAGCTCTTTACAGAGCTGTTTGCTGCTCAGTCACAAACTAAAGCCAATATTCTTCGTGAGTGTGTGGCTCTAATGCTGTTAAACTTCACAAAACCCATCAGCAGTGATTTGGCCTCAGGTATGAACAACTGAGGAGGAAGACAGCAGCATTTTCCTGCTTGCCTGTGGATCTCAGGAGCCTGGCAGGCTCTTGTTGCAGCAGATCCTGGCTGGACACGGCTCTTGGACATGGTCACATTCCCCATGGAACCAGTGGCTTGTGCCAGGCAATGAATGGTTTGGACACCCACCAAAACCTCCTCTGAGTCATTCTGAAACCTTAAAGTGCTGATCAGCATTGCTGGGGCTGATCAGGAAGCCCTGGGAAAGAGGGAGGAAAGCTTTCACTTTGCTCTTTTTTTATAATTATCTTTTATTGCATGCATTCTTTTGCTTCAGTGGATTCTGAGGTGGGAGCACTGCTGAAGTCCCACACACAGGGATGGCACCAGAAATGTTTCAGGGCAGAGTGCTCAATTAATCAGACTGAATTCATCAGCAGTTTCTTGCTCTCCAAATAGTCTTTTTTAGCCAATGCAGGACTGGGATTAGCCAACAAATCTGCCCTGGGAGGAGTGGCAGAAAGCTTTGACACCTCATCCTGGTCCTGTCACATCTCGGGCGCATCCCCTCCGAGGTGTGGAGCCAGGTCATTCCCATGGAAACGTCGGCAGCACCGGCCCAGAGAAAGGATATGGCTGTGGTTAAGCGGCCCTGACACTAATGATATAATTAGCTGTGTTAAAAGTCATGTCTGGGAGCAGCTACTTTGTTTCCAGGGTGACTGGAGTGCCATAAATAACGATGTCCAGCGGGGTTTCCATAGAGCCGCTGTCCCCGGCCGAGCGGGGCAGAGGGACCTTCCTGGCCACGGGGCAGGACATGGACACGGCCAAAGGTTCCGTCCTGCCTCCCAGACTGGCAAAGCCGAGATCATCAAGCCTCACCCAGACCAAGTGAGCAGCTCCAGGCTGGGATCTTTCTTCCTTGGCTTCCACAGGCGTTGAGCACCCCTTGTTTTGTACGTTCACAGAAGCACGGATTGGTTTTATCTAAACCACGCTCTCCCAGGGCCCTTCCTTAGTTTTTGTTGTAGAACCTCTTTCCTTGTTATGACCTGGGGAAAAAATCCCATTTCAGTTCAGGAAAGCACCTAAATGTACCCAGGGCCATGTCTCAGTGAAAGCAGCACAGCACACATGCCTGGCTCACACCTTGCGTGGGAACACTTGTGATACTCTGGTTTCCTACAGTAAGAGTTGAGAAATTCGTTCACTGAATGCACTATTTAAAGGTCTTTCCCAACCTAAATGATCCTAATGTTCCACAGCTGAGTGTTTGGGATGGAACTTCTGGTTGAATCAATTTTAAGGAAGTGTAAAGGGTTGCTGGAACTTTAATATGGGAAGGTCACAGCTCCTTCTCCTGACCTGGGGGTAAATCAGCCATTCAAGGCTGGTGGTGAGTCCAGATCCTTTAAAGGTCAGCGCCATTCCCTGCGAGCTGCCAGGGATAAGCAGGCAATACAATACAAAGGGATCTATTCCAACATCCATGTGGATCATTTAGGCAGAACCACGAGCTGCAATTCCAGCCTATTGTCTGGAAAATGTCAGGAGCTGAGAAAATGCTGGAGGAAGAAATTGTTGGCACGAACGGCGAGAGCACTGCAGGGTCGCATCATCTTGAGCTGGGAATTGTCATCCTCCTGCTGCTCCCCAGGGAAAACGGGAGGGCAAAGCCGGCCCTGGGCAGCTCCCGGGACACAGAAACGCCGCCGGTTCCGTGTGTGCAGAAATCCAGGGACATATGGGCAGCATCCTGTCCCTGTCTATCCCGGCAGCAAACCAGGAGGAGTGTGAATAAACTCTTATCAACAACAGGATGGGAATACTTACAGGAAAATGAAACGGAGGATGGGGGAAGGGGTTCCTGTTGGAGGGTGGGCTTGGGAGGGAGCGAAGCTGCATCGTGGAGGGGTTTGCTGTTCCCATGCACCCAGACATGAGGAAAATGAAATAAAAATGGCATTAACCTGGGGATGTACAAGCACACGCTGCCCATTAACATCCATGATCTGCATCCAGTCCTCCAGAGGACTTATTTTTACTTTTATTTCAGAATCCTAGGCAGAGTGAGCAGCCTTTAAGTGTATTTATTACGGTCTTGAATTGCTTTCCATGGTAACTAATTGTGATTTCCGAGGCACAGGTTCTGCAACGGCACAGGATGAAATGGAGCTGAATATGGAGGCAGCTGGGAAGAAGAAAATCGCTTGCTTATGAAATAGTATTTAATGATGGGGATTGATGGAGCAGAAAAAATGGGGGTGGCAGGGACTAGAACACGAAACAGCTCTTGCTTATCTTCATGTACTTCCTCAGATTTTGAATTCCTCAGGAAAGCATCTGGTGAATATTTAAGGAAGGGAAACTCCGCTATCTGTGCTGCCTTCTCGCTTCCCCACTTCCCATTTTATTGAGGCAAACTCTTAAAAATCCAACTGTATTAAAAAAACCACTCAGGAAATTAAATGATTATTAAATGGTGTTTGCTGGTTAAAATAATGGGAGGACTTTTACAGAAGTTTACCCATTGCACAGTGAAAAACAGGTGAAAAAACCCTGTTTTGAGCGATGTCGGATAAAATTGAGGAAAAGAGGTTTCCCTGCAGTGCAGGGGTCTCGCTGCCCTCCCACACCCAGAGCCTGGGATGGCTCTGGTGCCCAAGGAAGAGCTGAGCGGAGCTGGGGAAAACACTGAGGACCATTCTGAGTCAATTGGGAATTTCCAAGCTCTCACACTGGGTCAAAACCTCTGGAATGTTCCTGCCCCTCCTCTGTAAGACTCTGACAGTCCAAGGGATTTATCAGCTATTACACCCCACCAGAAAAAGAGCAATATTGTCTTGTCTTCTATAAAAACTCTGAATTAATGAGCAGTAGTGCAAAGCCCAGCCCATGAAACCACAAAACCCCTAAAAAATCCCAAACCCAACTCCCCAAAACCCAGAAAATCCAAGTAAACAACCAGAAATGTAACTGTGATGAGTGTGGTTCTGTTGCCCAGCTAAACCCTGCAAGTTTGTGGGAGTTCCTCCGACCTTGGTCCAACATCACCAGAAATCCTGGATAAATATGGGATTAGATTTATGGGGATGTCCATATGTAAAGTCCAATCCTTTGTCACTGAAGTATTAATTTTACTGACCCAGCAGACAATCAGGTTTTATTATATAAATATAGAGATGTAGGCACTTCAAATGTGAGTATTTGACACAAACCTGGTGAGAATGAGCACAGAGCCATTCCAAGGGATGGGAGATCCACGGGAACCCGGCCGCTCTGGAACCTCCCCTGTGGGTCTGCCAGGATGAACCTGAGCCTGTGGTTTACCCACCTAAGGAACCAGAACCAAATTTTCATCTTGCAGTTACCCCACTCCAGTTTGGCTTCCTGGAGAAACCTGCCTGCTCCAGCTGGAGCAACAAAGGGATTACAGGAAACCACACGTTAAATAAAACGTTCTTTTAATGATCACCCCCCAAATACCCAAAGGCACCAGTCAACACCGTGGACTAATGACCTACAAATTGGTGGGATTCTTACACATTTGTAGCATTACAATATTTTTTCCACAGCTTCAGATGGCACATTAAGAGGAATATTTCATCTGCAACAGCTTTGTCCTGAACACCCTTCCATGTGATTAATTTAATAGAAAAAGGATCAAACCAAAACTGAGCTCTCTGCCCTCCTTTCTCCAGGTATTTCTGCAGCTCATCTTGAATTCACACCTGTGTAACTCCAAATTTATTCCCAATTTATCACTGTAACTCCTCTAACACCAACCAAATCCCCTCACAGATCCACAGGCTCCGGGTAACACACGGAGAGGCAACACCCCCACTGAGGACAATTTGCATTTCTTTTATCCATTGCAAAAACCTCTGTAACGTGTTGAGTATAAAGCTCACAAAATACATTTTAAAGGAACTACCATAAAGTATTTGCTTCAAATAGACCTTTTACAACAAAACACAAAATTCAAAGGACATTTTTTAGGAAAGCACTTGAAACTGTAACACTTAGGTCCTGACAACATTAGATTACTTTAAGCTGTAAACTCTAAGAAGTTTTGTGATTAGATAAAATCAGCATTACAATTTCCAGGCATTATAATCATTGAACAGATTGTAACAACGAGATATAATTATAATGCAAACATGAAGCTCAGGAGACTGGCACAGAGAAAACTCTCAATTCTTTGTAGATTTAGATCTGCACATGATAAAATCAGTAACAACTGCAGAAGAGGTTCCAATATTTCATCCTACACACTGGTATCAGTGTTTTGCAAGCAGCAGTCAATACATCATCCCCTTTTCAATATTACTTTACAGACTCATTACGACCTTGAAAAAAAAACCTCCAGGTCAATTACTGCTGCCAGGTATCAATAGAACATCTGGAAGGAAATAATTAAAACCACCAGGTTTTGTTAATTGCCCCTGTAGGTGTAGATACATGAGATTTTATATATGTAAGGCGAAATAAATCACATATATATGCTTACATATACAAAATCACAACCTCAACCTTCAGAACTGAACTACCTCTAGGTAAGAAATATAAGACCTTTTTCCATAAATTTAAAGGGTTTATTTATACCTGAGAGATTTTTGCATATTGATGTCGTTGTACCTTTGCCTGCAGGTGCTCCCCTAAGTCTTTCCTCTTTCCTGGGGTACAAAGCCCATTGCAGCCAGGTGGGTTCTTCCCACCAGCTCCATGGACTTTGGCTGAGCCCTTCCTTACCTAACCTGGATCAACAGAGAGGTGACAGAATTCAATACATGTTTAAATAAAGTTCTGTACAAGTGCACAGGCTGGTTTATACAAATCCACAGCGAGTTCACCGCTCCTGATACTTTCACAATATCTGCTTCGAAAAGAATTTTAGTCCTTTACCCAACGCATGTTTCTACTTGTTGGTTAGAGAACACCTTAGTGAAGAATTTTTCCGGGTATTGGATCATTGGCCATGCAAGACACGCTGAAAATGCTCCTTCCTGCCCGACCTGTTCTCCAGTTCTTGGGAAGATCAACCTATTTTTCCACCCAGCAACCAGGGAAACCAGGAGTGGAGGAGTAGTAAATCAAAGTGGCAACACTACATTAAGGGCACAGGCCAGTGCAGATAGACTGAGACTTTCCAACAAATCTAGAGAGATTAGGAGCCCCATTCCTCCGGAAATTTAAGGCATTTGGATGCCTGATTCCCACAGATTCCCCAGCCCAGCTCTCAGCTCCTCATCCCTGCAGATCCCAAGCAGGAGCAGGGACAGGACCCACGTAAGGCTCTTACAAAATTTCACAGTGCTATTCAACATGGCAAACACCAAACTAAATGTAAAGGTTCCCTTTGTCACCCAGACAGTTCAATTAAAACAGAAATAAAAGGAATCCATCGTGTCTCGCTCCATTTTGCTCCTGACACGGGGAATTCCCTAGAAGTGCTTTCATGCAAGTATGGTGTTACCACAGCTGATCACAGAGCAATTAGAACTGATGGTTTTTATTAAATATTGTTTAACCAATGTAAAGATCTTAGTGGAAGTGGAATAAAGTGTGCTTTCAGACACCAAATTGGACATACCTGAAAAATCAGCAAAAGTAACAGTACTCTATTCATGAAAGACATCACAAAATGAATCAGCTTCATCAGCAAACCCTTCTTACGTTGCAGAAATACCAGTTTTTTGCACTGTATTTTATAGAAAAAGTTGACTTTAGTGATGATGGTCAGCAAAGCTGTCTTTGAACAATTCTTTGTTCAAATGTACAGGAATATAACGGGGAAAAGGGAAGCTACATTTCACTGGCAATTGGACTTAGAAAATTAAGAAATGTTTAATTTAAAACAGCACATTTATGGACCACATTTCTGTGTAAAATAAATCAAACTCTTGTGCCCAAGTAGAAGAAATTCCCAAGGCCTGACAGCAGTTGTAAATGGATGCAGTGCAGCCACTGCTTTGGAGCAGGAGGAGATGAGGATGAACAGTGACGGGGATGACACAGCGACATGTGAAGTCGATGAAAGAAACTCTACAGCTTGCATTTCCAGTTGGCTGTTCCCATTTTATACGCACACCCCTTCCAAACCTCCTTTTCCCACTAATCCTTCTTGTTCCATATTCCTTTTCCCATGTTTGGTTTTGGTGACACCACTTTAGATCCATCTGTCCCAAACCTGCTCATCCTGCAGCGAACTCTCCACCTGTCGCTGCTACAAACCCTTTGCAACCCCCAGGGTGTGTTTCCCTTTCCATGTTTCCCTTTCCATGTGTCCCTTTCCATAATTCAGGAGCTCTCTGGCACCATTTCCAACATTTCATGGAGCAACTGGCACAGGGAGGCACTTATGTGACATGTTTAAAACTTATCTTTGGTAAACACTCACACACACACACAAACGTGTAACTCAGGTTTTGCTTCCTGATCATAAATCCTCGTTTGCTACTGGTAGATGTGTGCAGGTATCTAAACACAGACAGGACTTTACCAGTACAAAATAGTTTTTCAAATGCCACTGCCAAGGATTTGTTTTAATTCACTTAAAAATAGCGCAGTCCTGGGCTTTTGGGGCTTTTTCCTGACTCTGTTTGTTGCGCATTAAAGCAGCTCTGATCAATAACAAATTAGCAATAGAAAGCGAGCCTGATCTGCTCAATTTTCACCTCCTTTCTCATTCTCTTACCTTGGCTTTCAAGACCAATTTAATCAGAATAGTTGTATCTCTTACAGCTTTCGTCACCTGTGAGGCAGATCCTGGGCTCTGACGCTGCCTGACTTGAGCAGCCAAATCTTTCACTGGGATCACTGGAAATTTGGGATACACAAAATGCTGAGTGTGCTCTTGGTAGGGGCATTTCCGGCTCACCAGTACGAACCAGTACTCTGGGGAGGGGAGCGACCCCGAGTCTCTGACTGACCTGAGGAACGATCTGCAGAGCTCACACCACCAAGAGATGACCCATCAATGTGTATTTTCAAAGGTGCTGCAAATAAATGTTGCTGGAACTGCATGGATAAAACCAAGGGATGATTGACTTTGACGTACCCAGAGCACTGTCCCTTCTAACATCAGGCATTTCTACAGAGAGGTATTTCATTGGCTTCAGTTTTCATTGACACCATTTAAATTTTGCTTAAGAATTTTTTTTTTTTTTTAGAACCCAGAACTTAGTGCATTTCATTTTTATAAAATTAGAATAATTTATATCCTTCTCTTTTCATTGCAAAAAAATACAGCCCAAACACACATCAAGGTATAAACACTTCACGAATGACAGACGCTTCACTTATTTCACCCGCTTAATGGTGAGTTAGACATTGATCAACCAAACAACTTTGGCAACTTGCACGAAAATATGTCCTTAACTCAAAAGTGCTGATAAAACTCGCTTTAATGAGGCCTTTATTAAGGAGAGAACTGGAAAGAGAGGAGTGGTGAGTGCTTGGAGGTCGGAGAGTTCCTACACCATCCCGCTCTGTAGCTGTATGTGGAAAGGGTACGGCTGGTAGAACACAGGGGGTTGTCCATGAGCAATGTAGTAGTTGCTGAAGTTTCTGTCACTGATATAGGGAGCAGGCTGATAGTAGCACGTGACATTGGCCGCGTTTGGGATGATGTTTTGTTCTCCGAGCACTTTCAAAGCCAGAATTGTGATCATGTTGAGGGTTTGCCTTCGCTCGTGGCCCATGAGGCAGACTGTGCTCTTGTTCACCACCCCACGCAGGGTCATCAAGTAGTCGTACTTGCTTTTCTCCTCCCCGATGAAGTGGTTGCGCAGGTAGGACTCGATTTTCCTCTGCTGCTCAGCAACGTCGGGAAAATCAATGAAGAATCTGGAGCACATGTAACGTTCCAGAGATTTAATTTCAGCCTCATCCGCCGGCTTAAAGTCACGGACCAGGAGGTTGCTGTACTTCAGGAGGCCGCCTCCTCTGATCTCCTCCGGGTTCCGGGTGGAGATCAGTTTGTATTTCAGGTGGTCCATGGCTTGGTTGAAGTCCCCATACATGCTCTCGGCGACGACGGTGGGGTGACAGTCCTGTGTCAGGGGCTGGTCTGTGGCTCTGTAGACGGCCAGGATGGAGTCCAGGATGATCTGGAAGGAGTCCACGCTGAACTCGAACTGCCGCCGGAGTGAGCTGACAAACTTCAGCTCCACGTTCTTGCCGCTGTTGTTGGACAGCGAGATGAGGCTCCAGCGGTCGTGGTCGGTGGAGACTTTGACCATCTTCTGCACGTAGGCATCCTTCATGGTCTGAGCCGTGATTTTTTGCTTGTTAACACATTTTGGCAAGAAGTCCAATAGGCAATTGAGAACTGCTTCCTTAACGACCTGGAACTCGAGCTCACTGGGAAGTTCCACTCCAAAAATGATGTCCAGGTCCTTGTAACTGGTTCCATTGTGCTTCACCAGGATGTGACTGGCAGTGGAACCATTCAGGCGGATGTCTCTAACCTGGATCTGCTTCTCAATGAGCTGCTCCTTTACCATATGGATTATATCCTTTGGCTTTACCTCCAGGGTTGGAAAATTTCCTCTCCCATGAATAGGTATAGCCTCAGCCAAAACCTGATCCAGGATTTTAATCTGATCCCAGGTGAGATAACTGAATCTGTGGTCCAAGTCCTCAGTCATTGTGATATCAGTTGGCTAAACAGTGAGAAAGAGGAATTAGAGACAAATGTTAGAACTTCCTAGAATACAGGAGAGGACATTTCACTTGGTTACACCAAACTTCCTCCCCCAGAGTAGTGACAGAGCTGTTCATTTTACAAGGACACAACCCCAGTTAACGGTCTGAGTCAAACACTGCACTTGTCGCAGGCTTTTAATTGAATTTTAATGTACTCAGGTTTTAATCCTGCTGAGAAGCCATCACGTTATTGTATAACCCATGACTCAAAGTGAATACATCAAAACATATAGACCCAATTTAAAACTACTCAAAGGTTAATAGCACAAAATACTTGGTGGTTCTAACGAAACTCCAAATAAACTTCACCATGAAGAGCTAAAATGAGCAAAATGAGCAAATTTGTTCTTTCTGTCCTGCCTAGACATCTCCTTTGATGTTCAGTGACTTGAATACTTAAAAGTACTAAAAGACCAGGAAGTTTTTTGTGAAAACCAGGAATGATGCAACCTGCTCCCTGTTTATCCACCCATATGCCTTGGATGAACTTTGGTCTCTATGGATCATCTAAACACATGCATCCTTTAATATCACTTGTGGTTTAAGGACTGGACGTCTGATAACTGTTAAGCTGTTTGCATGATGTTTCTGAGGAAAATATTTCCCTTCTAAGCCATTAACCATGTTTTACATTAATATATCAATGCTGCAAGTCTTGGTTTGCAGATCTGGTGAGAAAACCCCTTCCAGTCTTGTGGAGAAAGAACGTCAAGAGAGCCTATGAAGAAGCACCTCTAGAATTCACGGGATAAAGCTCAGATTTGGGAACTTCTCCGTTTAAAATGGTATCTTGCCTTCATAGCATCACATCTAGCAAGGAGATGAGACACTCAGGTGATGTCCAGGTGGGATCTGAACGCGCTCAGTGAGGCACCAGCCGGGTGGAAGAAGTGCCTTTGGGAATCTGCCAGCACCCAGAACCTGCTACCGAAACTCCCCCGAGTGTTTCTGCAGCCAGATGGCTCAAACATATTCTTTCAGCCAAAGCTCAAGAATAAAAATAAAATAAAATCATACTAAGTAATAACACTACTGAAAAGTCCCCACTGTTGTTTCTTAACCAGTAGTGACTCCATATGTATGTTGTCATACATTCCCCTTCCCTCGCCTTCAGATTCCACATTCTGGAATATTTTAGTAATTTCAAGCAACTCGTGAGCTGCCAAATGGCTTGGGAATATGGCAAAGCTCTATTTCACATACTTCTGCTGGAATTTCAGCTCCCATTAAGCTGATCAGGAGCATATGTAATTCCAAGCACCTTCCTGGCCTCATGACAAAGAATGGGACCAACCAGATGTTTGAAGTTGAAGGAATGTTTTAAAAGTTGGCTAAAGCAGGACAGAAGTTGGGAATTTAATTGCCAGCGTGAAGGTCTTGGAATCGGTCCCATAGGTCTGGCACAACCACGTAGCTCCTGGCATGGTGTACACAGTACATAATTCCACATGCCTAACAGGTATGTTTTCAGGTGTATTCAGAAATCCACATTTTCCCTGCAGGCATTTAGAGGACACAACATTTGAACTGAAAAGGAGAGAAATTGCCATCCACAGCACTGCCAATTTTACATGCTAATGATTTCACCATTAAATATTCAGTAGAATTCCACGCTTTTTCCTTTAAACTATTGCTAAGCATCCTTCAGAGCCTTTATGACAACCCAGTACAAGTTTATCCTAAAAAACAGCTGTTACAGAAATTCTGGAAGTGGGACAGCCTTGGGTGGAGGCAGGTTGGAAGGAGAGGGTTTTGTTCAAATGTTTTTGCTGCCATATTGTCACCTGAGTCATTCATAGAATCACAGAATTAAGGTTGGAAAAGACTTCCAAGATCATCAAGTCCAGCTTTTTATATGTCAGATTATGGTGGACCAGCCCCACTGGGGGTTTCTTAGCAAACTCAGAATTGTCAGAATTGTTGTCTAAGCAGTAGTTTTTATTATGGCATTTGTCTGATATTGCAAAACTTTGACCTTTTTGAGGCTGATGCTGTGATGTAAAAAAAAAAGTAGAGAAGGGAATGTTGAAATTCAATCCCCTTTTAGCAGAGGGACCCTCTTCAAACACTTGGAAAATCAGAAGATGGACATATCCATAAATAAGCTTAGAAATCCTTCCTTTATTGCTACATGTTTTTAGGTATTTCAGATGTTATTGCAATATACTGAGGTTTGAAACTGAAAGGAGAAGGTAATGTCAGTAAATCTCTCTTTTGTGTTGAAGAGTCATCCCTCAAAATGTCATTTCCCCAAAGTGATTCCTGGAGAATCTGGGGAGGCTTTAGGAGCTCAGTGTCTCACCATTAATGTTTTATGATAAATATTAAAGAATTCTGTGCTGAAATAACACCTTCAACTTCGACAAGTGAGGAAAATGTACTAGGAAAAAATACCAGGAATTCAGTTTTCAAAAATATCATTAGTTTGCAGGTAAACCTAAATAAACATTAGTAGTAGTAGTAGTATTTATTATTTACTAATTTGCTACCAGTTTACAACCCAATACTTTAACCCTGCACTCTCCTGGAAGGATTTTCTCTCATTCTTTTCCTCAGACTTGTCTGGCAACAAAATTTCCAGGCACTTTTATAGTTATTAGGGACCTGATTTCTCAAAGCAGGGGCAAATTTAGTTACTGAGGTGCTCAGGTTAATGCCAGGAGTTATTATTAATGTAATTAACCTCAGTGCAACACATCAGCAGCAACACTGAGGTTGTAATTAGTCAAAGTGTTGTGTAAAACAAAAGATCCTGGGATGATGGGAACGAAACTTCCCGCCCATGGCCACAGCACTTGGATGAAGCCAAGCACAAGTGAGTACTGAGCTGGTTAATGGGAAAAGAGGCTGGAAAATCACTTTATTCCTTGGAAACTGGTGCTGTCGGCAATCGAGGATGATCAATTTACATGGGAAGAGCGTGACATGACACAGGAATGGTTTTAAAGCAAAAGAGGAGAGGTTTAGATTAAATGAGGGAGAAATTCCTCCCTATGAGGGTGGGGAGGCCCTGGCACAGGTTCCAGAGAAGCTGTGGGTGTCCCTGGATCCCTGGAAGTGTCCAAGGCCAGGTTGGACAGGGCTTGGAGCAACCTGGGAAAGTGGAAGTGTAACTGGAAGCAGGTGGTCTTTAAGGTCCCTTCCAACCAAACCATCCTGGGATTCCGTGATCCCTGGAGGCAGATACACCTCACCTCACCGACACCCCCAATCCCAGCCTTCCCTAAGCCTTCCCTGCTGCACCGTGCCAAAGAATTCCCTTTGTGAAACTCTTTCCACAGGAACACCCCAAAGCATCTCATGTGTTCCACATTCAGGGCTTTCTTGTCCTAAAGTCTGCATGTGGGCAAATGGAAGCTGCAAAAACATCACCACCATGGCAGTGAAATTTAAAAGAGGATGTTTTTTTCCATGCTTCATCAATATTTGTAATTTACTAAGATTCTCTCCTAGTGAATTTTCTTAAGTTTTTTTGTTTATGGGATTTAAAATGTTACCATAAACTGCAATAGACCCTGAATCCCACCTGATTAAAGATCTCTGCCAGATAAAATGATGAGGAAAAGCAGTTTTCACGGTGTTTTCTTTTACATACACTGGCTAGAGAAGCACAGAATAAGATGGATCAGACCCAGTCAAGTTTTGTGATATATTATCCTTCTTATAAGGTTAGAAAAATATTTCCCTGACTCAACTTCCAACTTGTCCTTGAGTGGTCACCTTCAGCTGATAAAGCAGTCACAATGTGGAAAAATGTTTGGATACTGTTGGATGATTAAACACAATATTGTTAAATTTTATCATTTATTTTCCTATTGAAATTAGAGGCTCTAATTTTCTTCTTGGACCAAGCAGCTCTGAGTTTGGGCTTACAATGATGCTAAAATGTTTCATTAACCACTTCTTAGCACTCGACCACACATGAGCTTCATCAAAAAAATCCAAGCAGATCTGGCTTTACATCTGAATGAAGCAAATCTGCCATGCTAATGACAGCTTTCATGTTGCCCACAACTTTCACAGAAACAGATACTTACAGTCTAGAGAACAGTCTCATCAAATTTAGCTCATATTTTACTGATAAACTGTTTAGATTCTCTTTTTATATATTCCATAATGTTGATTCAGTGTATTTTCAAAGGGTTTGCCATGTGCTGGCATTTTCAGGCAGGATACAGCTGAAATAGTTTTTGTGCAGCTGTGGCAGCTCCATCCTCTTCCCTTTGCTTCTATCTGCTCCCATGTTTTTCTGTTTACAATAAAGGTTGGGAATACTTAAATGCTCCAATTCTTTTTACTTTGCACTTGAAATCGGTTGTGCAGGGACCTTTTACAGATCACAGAATTCCAGAATCACTGAGGCTGGAGAAGCCCTCCAAGACCATTGAGACCAACCAGTGC
This sequence comes from Rhagologus leucostigma, assembly GCA_013397725.1. Classification (NCBI taxonomy): domain Eukaryota; kingdom Metazoa; phylum Chordata; class Aves; order Passeriformes; genus Rhagologus; species Rhagologus leucostigma. The sequence goes on along the minus strand of VZTD01000230.1, from coordinate 70,028 downwards.
CCCATCCCCACCTTGTCACCAGCCCAGAGCACTGAGTGCCACGTCCAGTCCTTCCTTGGACACCTCCAGGGATGGGGACTCCAAATCTCCCTGGGCAGCCCCTTCCAATGCCTGACCGCCCTTTCCATGAAGAAATTCCTCCTGCTGTCCAACCTGCATCTCCCCTGGCACAGCTTGAGGCCATTTCCTCTCATCCTTTCTCTTGTTCCCTGGGAGAAGAGGCTAAAAAGGAGATGGGGCAAAATGTCTTGGGAGCTGCCGTGGTGGCCTTGTTTTGGGGGATCACTCCAGAAACACCCACAGAAACTCTGCCATTCCTCACATCTCTGCACTGGTTTTCCAGCTTACACATGACATACATCACTAACAATTTCCATGATCTCCTGTTAAAGCTTTATTTTAATTCAAAGATCCATTTCTCTGTTAAGCCGGGCATTTAGAACTATTTTGCTCACTTACTTCAGGACTGCAGCTGGCATAAGCTCCAAAGGCAGGAATGTCAAATGTGGAGGGACTTCCAGTCGTAATTTAAAGCCAGATGAGACAAGGAGAAGCAGTAAAGCATCTGGGGAACCTAAATGAGGACACATTTAAACTGGTTTGACAGTGTTTTCCATGAGTTTTTCCTTCCATTAATGCTAATGCACGCGGTGGAGGCAGTGTTTATTTATCCTGTTATCAAGAGATAACGCATGAGCTGCCATCAGTTTTCAGTCCAGTTACCATCGAGTTTCCCTGGGATAACAAATGATAACTCAGCTCTTCCCTGGCAGATAAGGCTGCAAGGTGGGCAACACGCACTGCAAAGCTGTTGGCTTGGGCCGTGCCACAGAATGTCACCTTCAAGGGCACAAAAAGTAAACACAAGAGGAGACTTGATCCACAAAAATGTGTCCTACTTTTTCCACCCAACCCAAGGAACATGGATAATGGCTTTAAGGGAAAGAGGGCAGGGTTAGATGGGATATTGGGAAGGAATTCTTTCCTTTAAGAGTGGGGAGGCCCTGGCACAGGGTGTCCAGAGAAGCCGTGGCTGCCCCATCCCCGGAAGTGTCCAAGGCCAGGTTGGACAGGGCTTGGAGCATCCTGGACTATGGATGTTTCCCTCCCCACAGAACAAGATGGGATGTAAGGTCCCTTCCCACCCAAACCATCCTGGGATTCTGTTTCTAGGGGAATGTTCCAGGATATTGGCTCGATGAGCTGGGAGTTCTCAGGAGGCACAAAATGAGGAGTTTAATTCGGGCACCCAGTCTGAAATCATAATCCATATTCTGTCACACTGGGTATTCGGGGTTTTTTGGATGTCCCATTTTTCCACCATGACTCATGGTACACTCATTCTTAGCCAGATGGGGATCCCCTCACAAGGCAACATTTTCAAGGGCCGATTTATTATGACTTGATATCAGTTCCAGCAACACATGAGGCTCCTTCCCACAGGGCCTCCAGTCCAAACCAAGCAAGCAATGTACAAAATATGAGGCCACCAGGATCTCAATTGCTCTAAAATGCTTTAATAACTTTTTAAAAATAGCTGTCATATGCAATATTTGGTCTGTTTGGGGCTGTGGTCATCTCTGGGAAGTTCCTGCTTTAGGAAAAGATTATTTGTACTACCAAACACATACTATGGACTAAAGTCCTGAATAGTATTCCCAGCAAAGATGCAAAATCCCATGGACTCACTGTGGCAGGACGACTGGAAGCGTGTATTCCAGCGGAGTTAATAGGATGAGTCACTGGATCATTTGGTAGAAATATGAATTGTCATCTTGTCACTGACAGAAACACGAAGCTCCCTGGGAAAGCTGCAGGAAATAAAACCCAACAAACAATCACATTCATTTGGAGATCAATGTTAACCACCAGTCACCTGCTGGACATAATAAATGATGCATTATAGCCTGGCAGTCCTGCAGGTATAACAACAGACTTTGAAGTTGGGAATGATAAGGTAAAAGTAGTGGGAAAAACACCAAAGTGCTTATAAAGACTGAGTTTCAGGTCATGCTTCATCCTCTGCAAGGATATTAACAAACTTGCCATTTTCCCTACAGGATTTTGAGTGGGAATTTAATACTATTAATAGACATGCAAATGAGCAGGGATGTAGTAGAATCATATAAAATTTAGAATGAATAATAACTCAGCAGAATGAAGTATTATGAATTGTGTAGTGGCTTTAGATTCTTTCTATCAGAGTGTGCAGCTGACAGGAAGGTCTTGTTTCCTGGCACATGAGGTTGTTGGTTCATTTAGAGTAAGCCCAGGATCCTGTTGCTGGAATTTCTATGTTCATTGACTGGCTGTGCTGGAATGAAATATTTCTGTAAATATTCATCTGCTGTCATAAAGGCACTTCCTTATATTTGTTCCTCATTTCAAACACGTGCTAACAGTAAGTATTGTCAGGCTTTCCTTCCAAGACCTCCCATTCCAGCACCCCATCCTGCAAAGTTCATAACACCCACTCAAGTTCCCTGACTATCCCAAGCAGGGCCTGTCCACTGTATGGTTTGATATCCATAGGAATTTACTCCTTGCTGAGTTGTGTTCCACAATCCCAGATTTTATGCTGAAATTATATATGGTTCTTAGTAAAGATAATATTGCAAGTATGATTTAAGTGTAAATATCTGCATAACCTGAAGGAAAAGCTGAAGTTATAGCCCAAGGAGGTATGGACTGTGTTGTTCATTTTTTAGGCATATAATGGATTTCTCCTCCATGCTACAGCAGGCAGATTCTTATCCCTGAAAATGCCATTTTAGTGCTGCCAGAAGCACAGCACTTGCTTTGCTCACCCTGTGAGGACCTGTCTGCTGTGCCAGGGCCTGTCTGCAGCTTTCATTTGCTTGCCAACTCCTGATGGGCTACTAATTAGCTGGATGCATGTTCCTGACCTGCCCCCAAATCCGTGCACTGACAGCTCACGTTGGCAGCTGGAATAAAGGGTTAAGTCTGGCAAGGGCTGAGCTCTGCTCTGAGCCTGGCAGTGAGCAGCCAGTCAGGCCTTGATGGCGAAGGAAAGAGTTCTGGGCTGCTTAGATAAAAGACTCTCAGCATGTGGAGTCTGGAAAAGTCAGACAAATCAGTCACTTTGCATAAAAATACAAACTTCTTTTTAACGCTGAAATATTGTTATTTCTTTCTGTGCAAGGATGGAAGGTTTAATGGATAGATGATATCCATTAATGGATATATCACCATGATAGAACAGATTAACACCAGAGCAGAATTTATGGCTTCCCCTGGCGATATTTAGGGGAAGAAGAGAGAGACCTTTATAGCATTTTTTTTGTAGAAGAGGCATTATTATATAATATGTTCATAGAAGCAGCAGCTGAGATTGAGGAGCTGCTTTGCCTACTGGGACATTATTCCCAACAGCTGCCTTTTATTGGCTCAGTCACTGCAGGAAAAAAGCATCATTTCCTTACTCTACGCTCAGGGTTCCCAGGATTTTTTCAGCTGAAGGAGAAACAAAAATAAAAATGACTATGTCAACAATTACCCTGTGTTTTAGAGAGTATTTCCCTGTTCCCGAATGCGGGATGTGAATTGTGGCAACATGCACCAACAAATCCGTTCCCAAGCCTTTTCCCCTGCTGTCTCTGTGCCTAAGGAGCACAGAACTATCCTGAGATCCAGCAGGGTCTGGGAGATGATGTGGGGCTCTGTGCCCTGTGTCCCACAATCTCCCAGCTGGTCGCTCCTTTGGGTGTCCCCACTCCCAGGTCCCACCCTGAGGAATATCGACCCTCAAACCTTCCAGGTGCCCATGTCTCCCTTGGGCTTTGGTGGACGTGGAGGTTGCTCAGACACCTCATGAGCTCTCCCAGGGCATTTCAAGGTGATGCCCCCCAAACTGGCAGGAACAAGAGCCAAGGATCCTAGAGATTCCTTCCTCCCCCTCTGTGCTGCAGCTTCCCCTGACTGCTCTGTTCAGCTCCTCAGACTAATCCCAAAATCTATTTACTCACTCGAGATCCCAGTGACTCAATCCAAAGCTCACTTATCAAAAACTCTCATTATTATGACTAAACTGCAGCAAAAGCAGGCAAGGTAAAAATTGAAACAATCTTTCTTTTCCATCTATTAACCATCTTCATAATCATCTCTCCTCTTCAAATGCCAGAGGAAGAGGGATGAGCGATGCCATGTGCCACTGCAGCCCTAATGCTGGGCTGCTTTCGGGGTAAAAAGGGCATTACAAAGTCAAGGCTCTCCTCAGGAACTCTCCAGAACCACCCTCCCCTCATCTACACCAAAGGACAAGCATCAAATATCCCCAAGAACTGCCTTGGTCACTAAACCATGAGAGGATCCTCCAGGATCACATTTCTGTCTGTTTTGAGAAGGTTCCAACACAACCACATCCACTGAATGGATTTTTCTTTTCGGAGTGATCATACCCCAAAAACCCTTCCTGGAAGTTGCATTTAGTTCCTTCAGTCAATGCAGTGTGGGGGTTTTCCACTCTGAGCCAGTACTGAGCCACTGGGGTATTGAGGGTGGGTTTTGATGGTTCATCCAGAGTGGATTTGGAGTTTTCCTTGGGATGAGCCCGAAAGCTGAAAGAAATGCACCCCGAAGGCCTCCATGCATCACCCGTGCTCCGCTCTGCACATGTTAGAAAAGTGTTTCTGTTAAACAATTATTCTGTTGCACTCCAGGAGAATTTTCATTTCATGGCAGAAGCTGTGAGCTCCAGGCCCAGGCTCCAGGTTGATTTGTGAAGCAGCTTAGGATTCCTCCAAATAAAGGCTCTTCTCAACTGCTACAGCAAGGGGGCAGTTTAAACTGAATTAGGAAAACTTCAGTATCCTGGAGCAGGCTGGGCTGGCACCTCCACAGGAATGTGTCTCACAAGCTACTCAAAGATTACTGCGTCTTCCACTATTTAATTATATTACTATTTGTGTTTACAATGTTCATATAGAATTCATATTTTTACGAATTAATTTCCATACTTATATTAGAAAGTTACTCTCTGAATACAAAACACAGCAGTGGGATTTCATTTTAATGCCATTTCCCCAATTTTATGAGTTACACCGTAAAAGTGGAGAAAAAGAAATGAATTATTCATTATCTTCAAAGTATTTTCTGCACAAGAGTTTACGTCTAATTTTGCATCAGTAACGGGCCAAGATTCCCCTAGAAAATAGTTTTTTGATAAGTGAGATGTTTTCTAGAGCTTGCAGTTAAAAAATCTGCATAACTCTGGTCAAACTGCAACAGGAAAAAGGATTCTGGCTGCAGCATCAGAGCAGGGAACGGCTCCTCTTTCGTGGTGAAGGCAGCACGAAATCTCTGTTGACATTATTACTAAAAGGCAGAGAGGAGATAAAGTGATGATTAAACCCAAGAAAAAGGCCCAGGCCCTGCAGCACAGCTGTGCAATCGTGACTTTTCCAGCACTATCAATAATTCATAATGACCATCATGCGCCTGACGACACCAAGTTGGGGAGAATGACTGAGGCAAGCTTTCACCAAATGTGCAAAAACATCCAACCTGACATCGGGTGTCAGGGCGACAGGACCTGCTGGATAAGCAAAGATCCAGCAGAAAGGGTAATGGAGAAGAAAATCAGCTGATGTGGACATAAATCAACATCTGCTGTACCCGTTTGTGGCATTTTATGGACGAAAACCCTCCTTTTGGTGATACACACTGAAAGAAACAGTTTTTAGAGCTTCTAAAGTAACTTGGCTAGAAAAGAACTGAAATGATGGTTTAACTGTGAGCAGTTCTGCAACATGAAGGAATCGTGCTCAATATTATGCTCAAGTTTTGCAGCTGGATTCTCCCCTGCTGTACCACACTAACCCAGCATGGCCATAGGCAATGGCACGTTGCTGATTCCCTGGGGCATCCTAGATTCCCTACTGATGCTTTGAATAATTATTTTTGCATGAAGATCATGGTGGCAAACGGAAAAAGCCAGACTGCAATTTTCAAAATATTTCTGGTTTTTTAATGTCTGAATTCCAATGGCATAAATTTATAGAATCATGGAAGAGTTTGGGTTGGGAGGGACCTTAAAGCCTATCCAGTGCCACCCCCTGCCACGGGCAGGGACACCTTCCACTGCCCCAGGTTGCTCCAAGCCCATCCAACCTCGCCTTGGACACTTCCAGGGACGGGGTAGCCACAGTTTCTCTGGAAAACCTGTGCCAGGGCCTCCCCACCCTCACAGGGAACAATTCCTTCCACATATCAAAGCTAAATCTCCCATCTTTCAGTCTGAAATTATTACTCCCTGTCCCACCACTACAGTTCCTGATAAAGGAATTGACTGAATAACAATTCAATTCAGCAGGAATTGCTCTGGTGTAAATAGGAGCAGAATGGGCCTAGTCTGTTCATGGCTGAGCATCTGTAAGATAAACCCTGAGCTCACTTACCCTCTCCACAGACTATCCCTCACTCCATACTTTCATGATGAAATTTGACCTGGAATTTACCTCCAAATCCTCTAACTGTTCATTGACTTTCACCGTTCAAACCGGTGGGTTAAACATAGACACGTAAGAGATATATGACATGGAAGACATAACTACGTGTTAAATTAATTTTAAAAAAATCTATCCCCACATGCAGAGACCATCACGGTACTGAGAACTCAACGAACACTGTCATCAACCTCAGGACCACCCACCAAGGGCTTCTCAACACAAATGAGAGAGGCAAAGCAGAGCACAAGGTACCAAGATTTCACCCCCTGCTACAGCCAAGCACAGATGGCACAGCCCAAACTCCTCCTGCAGTCTGATCATCAGAGCCCAGAACCAGGAAGGCCACGAAACCACACTGGATTAGGAGTGTTTTGAAAACATGGGTAGAATTTCACTCCTTCAAGCAGTGTTAATTAATGAATTAATTTCCACTGCCAGCCTAAATGCTGCTTAATTGACTCTCCAAAATAACTCAGTCTCAATGCGATCTTTCAAGGAACTTGGTCTACTTCTGCCTCCCTGATTTATAGTCGATTCATAAATTATGGGACTCTACTGTGTCAGCAGTTACTCCTGAGCTTGAGCAGGAGCTCAAGCCCTGATCTGCAGGGCAGGAATTTAGGGTCAGGCTTTGGCTCACAAGGGTCAACGTGTCTCTGTGTGGCAGCTGAATCACTCCAGAGCGCACAGTCCTTACACAGCCCTGTGTGTCTGGTGCCTAATGAGGCAACAATACTAAATTTACTGTAAAGTTATGCCTGGGATGCACAACTGGGCAGGGAGGGTGTGCAGGCAGCACTGCCCCGAGGTCAAAGGTCTGCAGCACTGCAAATTAAAGGAATCATTGGTGCTCCCTTTGAACTAGGCTGTGGGAATGCCAGAGGGATAAGACATAAGGAATAGAAGGTATAATGCAGACAGCTATTCTCCCTCCACGCATCAAGCCCCTATTCCGGAGTCCTGGATGCCGCAGCCACAGCACATGGAGGATGGAAGGGTACAGGGATTGTTTTTACATTTCTGAATGGGACAGAAACATCACATCTGCCTCTACAGCTTAAGGAGAAGTCAGAAGCACGAAGCGTGGGAGAGTCCCTGCTCTGGAATCACTGTCATTTAGTCCCTGCTCTGGAGTCACTGTCATTTATTATTCATCCCTCGGCCTTTAGCGGAGAATTCGGCACATCCCCATTCATTCCCACCTGGCTGCTTTTCATGGGAGCCACGAACAGGCTGTTACTGTTAAGGCAGCACACGGAACACAACGTGTGTGAGCCTGCAGGGCCCACCCTCCTCTTTCCGAGGGAACAATTAATGTTATTGCAGATTTGCAGCGGCTTAAAGATGTATCAGAGTTGCCTGTAGAAGAAGGCAGGGAGCACAGGAGGGTGATTCCTGGCTGGGAAGACACAGAATTCCAGCCCTGAGTTGCTGGAAAGCAGTTTTGCTTTGCATGCAGGCACTTCCGAATAGTTTAGGGCACAGAATCCCAGCTTGCTGTCACTGTCACTTCACTGTCACTGTCACCTCCAGGCTGTGACCTCTCCCAAAACACGGCTGGTCCTTGCAGAATACACAGAAAAGGCCTCAGCTACCAGGGCTGTCATCATCTAAGCGGGATGACAGAGCTTCCAACAGCGAGTAAGTAATGCCACGCTCCTACTACTGCTACTATGAATGTGGCGAGGCAGGGCTTGCCCAAATCCAGGGAGCTTTTAGGATTCATGCAAAGGAACGCCCGTAGTGAGACGGAGCTCACGTGCAGCCAGACACACACAGCCCCCTCCAGCACCGCCGCGCCGCCAATCCGCCCTTTTTACAAGTTCATCCGTAAAGTTTCTAAGGAAAACGCCTTACGGAGAGGGAAGGCACAGGCCCGAGCCGAGCCGAGCCGAGCGCTCCGGGCTTCGCCAAGTTTTCTAACCGAGCCCAACCGCTCCCGCAACGGCCCCGCCCGGCCCAACCCCGCGGGCACCCGCGAACCGCCGGCCCTGCGGGCTGGGCGCTGTGGGGACACGCACTCGCCATGCGGGGGACACTCATTCACCGAGCGGCTGTGGGGACACTCAGTCACCGAGCGGGTGTGGGGGACACGCTCCGTGCGGGTGTGGGGACACTCGGTCACAGTGCTGGTGTGGGGACACTCAGCCACCGTGCGGCTGTGGGGACTCTCACGCACCGAGCGGGTGTGGGGACTCTCACTCACCGTGTGGGGGACACGCACCGAGCGGGAGTGGGGACACTCACTCACCGTGCGGGGACACTCACCGAGCGGGTGTAAGGGACACTCACCGTGCAGCCGCTCCGCGTAGTGCCCGCGCCGCGCCNGCCGCCATGGCAACGCCGCTGAGGGGGCCGCGCCCGCCGCCGCCCGGCCAGACCCGCCGGCACCGCCGGCACCCCCGGCACACTCGGTACCCCCGGCACGCTCGGTACCCCCGGCACCGCTGTCACGCCCCGGTACCCCCGGCACACCCGCAGCCCCGGCTCGGAGGGTCCTCACACCGGCACTGCGGCCGTGCTCTGCCCCGCGGTCACACCGAGAGGACACGGCCACCATCGCCTCGTCCACCTCTCCTGCCACGCACTCCCCACGGAGGGCATAGAACTGTGGAAGCATGGAATCGAGGAATCATAAAATCAGGGAATTGTTTTGGTTGGAAAAGCCCCCTAAGGCCACCGAGAGACCTCAGCGCTGCCAAACCCACCATCAACCCTTGTCCCCAAGTGCCACATCTACAAGGATGCTAAATCCCTCCAGGGATGGGGACTGAGGTCCAGGAGCACTCGGACAACGCTCTCAGGCACAGGGTTGGATTGCTGGGATGTCTGTGCAGGGCCAAGAGCTGGACTTGATGATCTTGGTGGGTCTCTTCCAACTCAGCATATTCTGTGGTTCTGTGATTCCACCACTGCCCTGGGCAGTCCATTCCAATGCTTTAAGAACTCTTACCATGAAGAAATTTTTCCTAGTATCTGACCTGACCCTCCCCTGGTGCAACATGAGGTCCTGTCAGCCCACGGAAAGAAGGTCCCACTGACTTGGTGGCAAGCATTTTTATCCTGGTGATCCAGTCCTCAGATCACTAAACCCAAGAAAAGTGAGAACTAAACTTGTTTGGTTTCGAGGTCCTTCCTGCACGAATAGTCTGTGGGTTTAGACTCACTATTTCATAAAATCCTGGAATGGTTTGGGTTGGAAAGGACTTTAAAGATCATCGTCCTACCCCCTGCTATGGACAGGGACACCTCCCACCATCCCAGGTTGCTCCAAGCCCCGTCCACCCTGGCCTTGGACACTTCCAGGGCTGGGGCAGCCACAGCTGCTCTGGACAAGACACATGCGCAGGATGTAATTGCCAAGGAAATCAAAGGAAACCTATGTTTCAGAAGCGCAGATAGAAGGATTAAGATGATGGAGGGAAAATCAGTGATGTGAACACCTGCAGTTTGGCCACTCAGTCCCCCAATTTCTGCCTCACCTGCAGCTCCACCCTTCCCAGATTGGAAAAGTGCTTGGCTGCTGTGTGATCCTCAGCTCTGGAACCAGGATCTCCTCCAGCATGGCTCTGCTTGGAGATGGTCCCACTGTAAACATTCCATATGCTCTTCCCTGTACATGGCATGATGTCACAGACTCAGTTCAGCTCTAAAGACCCAATTTAAAAACCAGGCTTTCCAACGTGAGCTTCTAAAATTTATTATCTTTGATCAGCTACTTCACTTGATGAATGGGATAAAACCCTGCATGGGATGAGGTTATGGCATTTGTGCCAGTTTTGGTAATTTCCGTTCCACTGTGACACCGAATACCTTTGCTGCTGTACAATGTTTAAGTTTGCTTAGACACAGACCTAAAATGAGAGATAATTTACTTAACTGTTCTGAGAAAATATGCCAAATGGGTAAGCCATGATTAGTTTTGAAAAAAGTGCACATTTAGTAGTACTGTGACTCATAACAATGAGCAAAAAAAAGGTCATGAAAGTATTTTAAACTGCATTTTATCATAGGGAAATATAAAATCACCTTAAATAGCTGTGTCTGTACTTGACCTTCCAGCACCCAGGTACTTCTAGGCTGGCTCTTGGGTATTACACCAAAGCAGGATTTTAATCTTTTCTCCTAAAAGAATCCACAGCAAGGAAATACGACCCTTGTTGAACATAAAAATCCCCAGACCAGCTGTTATTCTTTAGGGCCCTTAAAAACATCTTTCCTCTTGGGAATAGTTTTATGATGGAGCAATTGCAGCGATTACAAAGCACTTGACAATTAAAGAATCTTACTCCTGAGACGACTTCATTTTATGTCATGAAGTTAGTTTATAATACTTTATATTCCTAGCTCTGAAAAGCATTTGTATTTAAATTACTTTATATTATTATACTAGTTTATTATTTCTTGTCTTTGTTTATTATTATTATTACATTAATTTATATTCCTAGTTCACACGTTAGGGAAAAGAGGTGAGGAGACACTGGAAAACCTCATAAATTCCAAACACAAACCAAATCTCTGCTCCCAAAAGTCTCTTTTCCAGTTGCCTGGTCCTGGGCCACCAGAGCCAAGCTGGAGGGAGCCCAGTGGCCCTGGACAGGTAGCATTGCTGGAGGGAGGAACACGATGGGAGCTGCACACTCAGCCTGTGCCAGGATGAAGCCCATGGCTTGCCCAGCCATTGTATGTAGCTATTGAGTGATTAATTGGGCAAATTAATTAGCTAATGGCCCTCCTGCACTTGGAAAACAGTGAATTACTTAGGAAAAGACACATCTCTTTCCCTTTTTTTTCGTTTTTATCACTAGGAAGTTGCAGCACCACGGCACGGCAGGGCAAGGGAACAGTGTTCAGTACACTGAGAAAAGCTCGTGTTCAACGGGTGGTGAACCCAATTTAATGTCAGGCAGGGAGAGCTGGGTTCTCTTGGAATTATGCCTTTACCTCTTTGCACATTTTCAGGGAGGCCGATGTAAAAATGTGCCGTGGTGATGTCAGCGGGCTGCTGGGACTGGCCACAAGCAGGCAGGTCAGGAACGCCACCACAGGGCTGGCAGCACCATGTTCTCCGTGTGGAAAGGTGACAGGAGACTGGGTGAAGGACGAGGACATCTGTCTGATGACATCCCAGGGCCACTGAGGTTGCTGGGACTTCTGCTCCTGAGTTCAGCAAAGCCAGGATTTCACCCAGCTCCTTTTGTTTGGTTTGGAAATGAGGATTTCAAAGGCTGCCCCTGCGGCCAGGTCTCCTGTGCTGATGTACAAGAAACACTCCCTAAAACCTGGACACTTGCTGCCTCCTCCTGCTTTGGCCCTAATTCCAGAAAGCACTTAATATATCCATAAATACATTTCTCACCGGCAAAGCTCTTGAGTAAACACCTCGTTTAAAGATTTGCTTATCTCTAATTCCTTGGTGAAGAAGTAAGGTATTACTCCAAAGGAGTAAAAAGGGATAATCAAGCTGTAAATCCTCACAGTTTCTATCATTTATAACCAGAGCTTAGTCATCTTTTGACCAGTGACGCACAGCACTGATTTCTTGCTGAATAAAATTGTAGAAGCACGGCCAGCTTTTCACAGAGCTTGGAACTGTGCCCTTTGTGGGGTTTTATGAATGCAGAGCTCAAGGTCCATAGTATGCCTCGGATAACCTAATGCAAGGTCATGTTTTGCTGGAATAACGGCGCCTAAATGCTCCACAGCAACGACGGGGTCCAGCCCCACTTGGAGATTCTATCAGATTTCACAGGGATTTGGCTGTGCAGAACAAGTTCAAACTGTGAGAGCAATAAAGGCAGTTGTAAAACGCTGAAGATTGGAACTGTAAAGGTCAGAGCCTGATCTGCACTCCCCCAATCCTCACGTGTATTTAGATCTGAGATACCCTGTGCGTTTAGCTCGGCGCTCTGCAGTTCAGCAAGGTGGAAGAAAATAATCTTTACCTTTGGAAAATTCCGTCACAGGGCTGTGCTTTCCTTCTGAAACTCCAGAATTTCATGTCATGAATGATGCATATTCTGTCTCAAAGGAAATAACCTCAGAAAAAGCATTCCCCATGGCCTTAACTTTAGGCAGATGCTTCTGAACCGGCATGGGGGTGGGTAAACGTGCATTTCCCGAGTGAACTGGACACTCACTTTTACACACATACACACACAAAGAGAACAGAACCGTGAGAAATTTTCCTTTCCAGCTTGCTGGGGTGAAGCCAGTTTGCACATAGGACTCTCAGAGCACTGTAAACCCGTCCTCTCATCCCCAGGCACCTTGGATTGAGCACTTGGCCAGGATTTGGAAGGAATTTATGTTCAATTTAGTAGCCACTGAGTGAAAGTACTGAGAGCTCCTTGCTGTGCAAATTTCTCTTAAAGAAAGTCCAAGAAGTCCATTGAGGTCAGGGGTTTTATAGCTCCTGCTCTCTTTTATGGAGTTTTACTCCTAAATGTGAAGAGACTCGTTAAGTTTTTGTATTGCCTAAACCTAGAAGTGGAGAATATTTTGATTCATCCAAAGAAACTCTCTGAAGGCCATCAATGCTCAGAATGAAAATGAATCAAAACAATCAACCCCCTGAGATTAGTCAGAATTAGCTCTTTTCCTGTACTGGTCTGCATGAAGTAATTTCTTGACCTTTGACCAGGGAGGAAAAAGTTAAAAAGCACAAAATAAGCTATAAAAATGACCATTAAAAATTTCCTCAGGAAATCTATTTAAATGCTGATGTCATTTTCTCCAGTCACCACTTCAATTTTACTCTGTCTTAAACCAGAAAGGCACTGCCAGAGTCAAGAGGAGGGGAAGATTTGTCCAGGCAACAGCAGGAACATGGGAGACACATCCAAGGGAGAATCCACGTGCAAAGGCTGCCAGGAAGACCCTGCTCCAAGACGAAGGAGCAATCTGAGGAAAGAGGTGTCTCCCTACTCTGGAATTTGAGGTGGATCCTGGGACATGAAGCACAGAATGGTTTGGGTTGGAAGGAACCTTGAAGATCTTCTCGTTCCAACCCCTCTGCCATGGGCATTCAGCAAGCCTTGCTCCAGACGTCCAGGTTTGGAGAAGCTCATGGAAGCGTCGGATTTAAACAGAGGTTTAACAGTCCAACAGATGAGAGGCTTCAGAAAATCCACTTGGGATCATAACTCTATAAATGGAGTGAAGAAGAGGCCTCTAACTCAAGGCACTGAGTGGTGAGTGCCAGTTTGTTGGAAAGCCAAGGGAAACAGGAGAAGATGTGGCCTCATAAATCTGGTTATTCTTCCAAAAATATACTGCAGGAACATGAGATGCTACTGGGAACACACATAGTGCAGCACAGTGCTCAGCAAAGCATGGTAACCTAATTTCCGTGTTACATGAAAGAAGAAAACCCTGACTCATATTTTATGAAAATTGTAATGGTGAATCAGCAAATTACTTCTGTTTATCTCCTCCAACGTCAGCACGCTGAAGTCTGGAGCAACTTGAACTAATCCCAGGGCACTTGTAAATAGAATATATTCAGGCCAGCTGAAGCTGGGCTAAATGGGAACAAGCAGGAATTCGTCATTGACGGACAGCTGGGAAGCTCAGAAAATGCTATTTCCTGCCTGTCCAGTCAGAAGGAAAGACAAGCTCCGTGTCTGTGCTTCACCTCCGACTCCTGTATCAGATCCCAAATAAAAATGTTTACCCTTCAGAAATGTGTGGCCGTTATAACAAGACGTCCCTGGATGGCAAATGCTGGTGGCTTTATATATGTGCCTGCTTACACATATCCCTGTGGTGGTAGGAAGAAAATAAAACTGCACAGAAATCTATAACCTGATCTGGTTTGTTTAGCTGCTAATCCAATCTTCTCTCCTAGTAGAGCTCCAATAATTTGATTGTGTTGTGTAGGGCACTCTGGAGCACCTGACGGATGAGAATGAAATACTGTAGATGAGCAGAGAAACTGCTGAAATGCCTTCCTGCATCAGTGCTCCAAGTACGTCATGAGATTGCTGCTGCTCACCCTCAGACCCTGGTGAGGTCACACAAATCCATGAAGCATTCCATAGGTGTTTTTGTCAAGCATCGGAATGGGGCTGCCCAGGGAGGTGGGAGAGTCCTCATCCCTGGAGGTGCTCAGGGAATGACTGGAGGTGGCACTCAGCGCTCTGGGCTGGTGACAAGGTGGGGATGTGTCATAGGCTGGACCCGATGACCTGGGATGTCTTTTCCTACCCTAATGATCCCGTGATTCTGTGATCTCCTGCTCCAAGGCTTTTCCAGCCATGCCAAGCCATTGAGGGGAGCACAGGGAGCACAGCAGCACCGTGTCCCTCCTGAGGGGCTGTTCCCACAGCTGGGACTTCTCTGCTGCCTGGACCAGGCACTTCATCTCCCACTGGAAGCAGCAACGTCCCCAGTGGGGTCACACCTGGCTGCACATCCTCCTGCAGGTTTGTTGCACTCATTGGTGCTGTAACAGCATTAACTGCCTGCAAATTCCCATTATCCCCCTCTTCCCCTCAGCTGAAACTGTGATGAGTCTCCCCTCAGTCTCTTCTCCATCTGAACAGACCAAGCGACCTCAGCCACTCCTCAAGACCCTTCACCATCTTTTTGCCTCCTTTGGACACTCTTTAATAATTTAAAGTCTTTCTTATATTGTGGTGCCCAAAACTGCCCCGAGCACTGGAGATGAGCACCAGTGCAGAGCAGAGCAGGACCCTCCCTGTGTCCCTGGTGTCCCCTAGGACAGGGATGTCCCTTCTGCTGACTCAGATCCAACTTCCCATCGACGCGGACCCCCGGCGAGAAGAGCCGAGCGGGCCCTTGCCCTCCAGCGGGGCAGAGGCCGGGCCAGCCCGTGTCCCAGCGCGGGCAGAGGCCGCTGCTGGCACTGCTGGTGGCACTGGTGTCCCAGTGAGTGTTCCGTGCCGGAGCCCGAGGGCCAGACCCGCAGCTGGGACTGACCTCAGCGTGACGCCAGCAGCGCTGAGTCACCGGGGCAGGCAGAACAGCAGCAGTGGTTCGCACTTTGCAAAGTGGGAACGGCTTGGATCAGACTGGACGGGATCGTTAAGGGAGAAGCAGCGAGGCTCTGCAGTGGGATTCATGGGCTACAAGGAACTGTTTCACGGGCTCTGTGCGAAAAGAGCTGTAGTGGAGCCTGCTATTATTATTTACTGTGTTGTGCAATATTGCAGCAATCCCAAAGAATGACAAATCCAGAGCGATTCGTTTAGAGAATCAACCACTCTGATAAATACTGCACTGAGAGGAAGGATTTGTTTTGATCATCATTGAGAAAACATGTTTTAAACGCTCGGCACAGCACAGACAGCCCTGGCAGCAGACATCGGAATCCCTGGAGCACAGAGCAGTCACGTAGGCTCCTGGTGGTTCCCTGTCACATGATTTCAGCTGGGAAAAAAAAAAAGGGAAAAAACCCTAAAAGTACTCTGGAGGATTATTTTTAAGTGCCCCAAAATAAAATGCAACAAAAGGTAAAGCAAGGACATAAAAATACTGTTTTAATTTGAAAAAAAATTGCCATCCCACATAAAAGCTTTTGTAGTCTCTGTGAGCCTTTGGAGATCCTTGTCTTCCTCCAAGGCTGGGCTGAGTTTAACCACAGATACACAACTCTAATCAGTGGCAGAGCCATTCCTCGCTGCTGTATTGATTTATTATTGAAAGGAGGGTAATTTTTTAAAATAAATAATTTTGATTTTTTATCTTCATGCTTCATGGTTCTTTTAACTGCTTCTCTCCATTAGACTTTTTCCAGAAGAAAAATCACTTCCCTGTCACATTAGCTAAGTTTAATTTTCTCCTTAAATCTGTCCCAGGCTTCTTATTTGCTCAGTGGTTGACAGAGTATTTTCAAAGGCTAAATATTAATCTATTTAAGAACAGAAAGGAAGCATTTTGCAGGGAAAAAAATAAACGTTCGAATCATTTTCAGGACTAGCAGTCTGTTTTCCTCAGTCTGTTTTGGTTTGAGTGAAACCCCATGTCCCTATTTTAAACTGCACATCCACAAACCACTGCAGAACACAACCAGTGCAGCTCAGTAGAAGGTTGTGCCAGTGCTCCTGGCAGAGATAAGCTGGAAATGAAGCTTATTCAGGAAATCCATGGTAATAGAACAGGGAAAAAAACTTATAAGTAAAAATAAATGAGCCCAGTGATGTAGAGCCCTTTGCTTTTCCCTGTCCTACTGGCTTTCAAAAAGACCTAACTTAAATTTACACCAATTTTTCTGAAAATGACACAATCTGGGGGACCTCAGAGGTGGAGAATCAGATCATTAACGCTGCTATTGGAGAATTAAATGGTTTTATTGAACTGATTCTTTCATGCCCTCTGGCTGCTGCCTTTCACATCCTGGCAGGTTTGCTCTGAATTCCTAAACACTTCATCCTGGGCTTTACAGTCCTGTTTGTCTTCGTTGTTCCACAAAGAGACAGGAGAAATCCCTCTGCTGCTTCAGATAAATAATGCCCATGGTGGAAGAAGTTTTCTTTCCATGAAACTTTGAAGGAGATGGCAACATTTCAAAGGACAGCCAGAAGGTTTTAAAGGCAATGATGTTTAAAGAACATGAAATATGACTAAGAGGAGTTTTTATGAAAAAAAAATAAAATTAAACATTAAAAAAAATCTGAAAATTAGCTTTTTCTAAAACATTAATTATTGGACTCTCCTGGAAAATTCCATCATTTCTGGTGGGCATTCTAAATGAGAACGATTTTTGGTGAATTTTCTGTGGAACAGAAACTCAGTTTTGTCCACTTTCAGTGGTGTCTTTTAGGTGGAACTATTATAGAAGTGTCTTTGTGAAAGAACAACCAGCGGTTCAGTGCTGAACAAAGCAACATTCAGCTGCCCAGAGAAGCTGTGGCTGCCCCTGGATCCCTTGAAGTGTCCAAGGCCACGCTGGACGGGGCTTGGAGCAACCCGGGGTAGTGGAAGGAGTCCCCGCCTTCGCCCTGCAGGTGGTAGAATGGGAAGGGCTTTAAGCCCCTTTCAAACCAAACCACTCCATGATTTTATGGTTCTATGACGAAATCACCATCACTGGCAACCTCAGTGTCTCCTGTTGTTGCCTTCTACTTTTAGTGATTTTATCGAGTCATGGAAATGCTCATTTGGGGATGTAACCATGCAGCATGTGGTACAAAAAATTGCCAGGATCAACAGGCCTTCTACACCCAGAGGTAGCTGGCTCCCTACAGCCAGAGCATCCCTGTTTATCCAGGTCCAGACAGTGGGCAGAGCTGTATTTTGCTATCATGTCTCCACGCTGAGCCAGGACTGATTTGTCGTTACCTCTCTGAACTGGACTCGTGCAGTTGCCAACCACCTGCAGTGGAAATCTGGTGAGTCACCAGCATTTTGGACCATCAATAACTCTGAGCTGCAGAGTCCCCCTGCTGTGGTGAATCTTGCTGCAAGCAGAAAAGCAAAGTAGCTGGTGGGCAATGCGTGCACCTCCCGGTGCCAGTACTCCTCCATCCAACGGGATGAGGCCAAGCTGCCTGGCTTATCCCGAGGGATAACATCATCCCTCCTCCCATAGCCAACTGCTTCTGCCTCGGAGATGCAGCCAAGATCCCACATCCCCCAATGTCTTTATCACCTTAATTTCTTTTTGCTGTATGTAGACTTTAAACACAATGTGAGTCCAATCCTTGTATTGCTTTTATTGGCATCCACTAAAACACCTGCATTTTAATTACAAGTGTTCTCCCAGGGTCAGAGTTCTCAGCAGTGCTGTATCACACCTGGATTTGCTTGTTCTGATGTTCTACCCCCCGAATTCCTATTTAATATTTGCTGCCTCTTGCACCTCATGCGTGACTGACATCGGGAGTGACTAAGGGAACAGATCAATTATTGTGATTAAAATTGATCCTCATCGCTCTTGGTGTCACAGTTCACAAGCCAATGCTCATGAGCTCATTTGGCTTGGGTTTGTAACCATTGCATATGGTGAGAATCTCATTGAGCAGAGTAAAATGATCGCTATGTCAAAATTAAAGGATTTGATCATCACAAGAATAAAAATCAAGCTGTGTTTATGGCCTTTATACCTAATGGTAAAGTCATATTTGGGTTTGGATGCATTTCAAAAATGCCATTTTGTAGTAAGAGCCACTGTTCGGGAGGTTTTTGCAATATGGGATCTCAGGTACCCTGAAAATAAAATCTACCTTTGTTCCTTCTTGCAAAACATGAAGGATATTCCTGTAGGCTTGGCTGAAAGGCATCAAGGAAATGCCAAATGTTTGTAACACACTGCGCTGAAAAGCTCATTATAATCAACAAATCCTGGGTTGGTCAATTCCTGCATGTGGAAACACACAGGAAAGGGAAAAAAGAGATGGAAAATAGCATGATGGAGGCAGAATAAAAGAAAGATTGAGCTGAAACACCACGGACAGAGAAGGAGAATTTTGTGTAATGAATGTTACCTCATCACCACCTTCCTGCCCTAAACACCATCACCACCTGTAAGTGCACTCATTAAACTGGCAAATCCATACACCTCCATCATGCCTGGAAATTGAATTCTGCTGAGTTTTCAGCACTTTTATTTAATAATTCTGATTTTTTTCATATTTTCAGTTCACTTCTTTCCTAGCTCATCCTCTTGTGCAGCTCAGTTTGTCAGTTTTATTTCTCCAAAGTGCTATGGAGGGAGCAACATAAAACTCACAACTCAATAAAATTTACAGAAAAATAAATATTTGCTGCATCCAAGATGAGATGGAGATTGTGTAGGAGGGGAGGAGGTAGGAGGTAGGCTTGAAATCGTTGCTTTTGGAAGAGATTTGAGAATTGAGAGTTGGTAACTCAGTACAAAATGGCTGGGGCTCTAAAATGGATTTATCAAGAACTGAAATGTAAAAAGCAGGAGGGAACTGTTCAGAAATCATGGCTGTGCAAGGTGGTTTCAGCCTAATGAGCAGCACTGGACATCCATGATTGTTTGAAGGTAAACCAATTTATTTACAATTTTATTGGCTGGAAAAAGCCACCAACTGCACCTTCACCTTTCAAAACCTGGGATACAGCAAACTCCTTCTCATTTTAGAGGCAGAAGGTCTGTACGAAGAGTTCAGAGATTAATCAACAGCTTTATTCCCTTCCAAGCACTGGTGACTCAGATGTCACAGAACAGGGACTCCAGTGTCAAAGTTATTCTTTTTCTCCTGGGTGACAGAGGCTGGAGGGTCTGGGCACTGAGTTCCCGTGAGCGCAGCCTCACTCTGCGCCCAAAGCACAGCTCAGGAGGGACCCTCCTGTGCTTCCAGAATGTTATTATAACAAAAATATTTCTAAATAATTAAATCACATAGGTTTCATTGCAATCTGTGCCAACATTGCTGGTGTGTCTCTACACCTGCACCCACAGTAGGTAACATATTTCATTCAGGCTGCTGAAGATAATTCTTTGGTAATGTGTTTCTTCCAAATTTGGGGGTTTTTTAATAAAGAAAACTCAGTGATGATTGTCAGGAAAAAAAAACAAACCAATAAACTGTATTTCTTTTTTAACTCAGGTAGCTTTTTAAGGTGTATCACCAGGATATTTCCTCAGCAGTCAAAAGGAAAGAGGGATTTTGGTTGGAATTTGTGAGCTGATGTCCTGAGCAGCTCTGAGGAAGCTGCAGCCCAGTGCGTTCCCTCCTGTGTGACACTGATTGATGCTTCTCCAGGTTTAACTGAGGTAGAACATTACATGCTCCTGTTTCTGAGCAGGTTTTGCTGCTTTGTTCTCTAACACTGTTGTGGATAATTAGGTCAGGTTCACTCCTCTTTGACAGCACTGAAATGAATCATTTTTTTCAGAGTAGATGATCACTCTAATACTTCCTATCTAATATCGCCGCTACCTCCAAATCGTGTCCTAATGAGAGAGTTCCAGGAATATTAGAGAAAAAAAAGGTGGATATTCAATGATCTAGCGTCTGCTTCTGACCCTGGAAAACCTTATTCATTTAAAGAACTATTACTCATGAGAATTACTGTGCAAGCTTCCAGGAGGTTGAACACAGGAGAGTTGTCCAAGCAGGAACAGACTCTCTTAAATAGAGAACTATTGAATATGTTAAATCTCTCCTACAGCCCTCCAGAGATTTGGTTTAAAACCATAGACAAGAACACTTCTGCGAAATGGTGATACTGAGAATGATCAGATCCAGAAAATCTCATCTTTTCCCGTCTCCTGGATAAAAACGTCCTTCCTGCAGACCTCTCTCATTACACACACACAGTCTGTCACCGCTCTGGTGTCACCAGTTGGGTTTCAAAGCTTTCACAGCCAGGGCTCAGCGATCTTTATCACTATAAATTCAGACTCCTGAGACACCAGCAAGAATAATTAGTTACTGGCTTTGTTCAAGTGTCTTCTGCTGCACTCTTTGCAGTTCATTTGCCACGGGCACTCCTGCATTATTACCGTACCCACAACTCCTACAGGCATTTCACCTGGGAGGAACTGCCAGCTCAGATGCATCACTCCTTTGGCAGGTTTTGTATGAGATGCCTCAGCAGAAGATACCATTAAATATCCTGGTGGGTGAGAGGCTGGACATGCCCCAGCTCAGAACCCCCCAAGTCCTGGGCTCATCCCCCACGTGGGCAGCAGGAAGGGGGGAATTCTGCCCTGCAGGGCCTCCAGCCCTGGGATCCAGAAGGATGTGGAGCTGCTGGAGCCAGTCCAGAGGATGCCACAAATTATTAGAGGGGATGGAGCAGCTCTGCTCTGGAGAAAAGCTGGGAGAGCTAGGGGGGTCCACCATAGAGAAGCTTTGGTGTGACCTAATTGTGGCCTGCCAGTATCTGAAGGAGATGAGAGGTAAGATGAAGAGACACTATTTATTTACAAGGGCCTGGAGTGACAGGATAAGTGGGGGATGGATTCAAACTAAAGGAGGGGAGAGAGTGCCCAAAGGAAGGACATGAAGATGGTGAAGTGCCTTGAGGAGCATCTGAGGGCACTTGGTCTGTTCAGCTGGAGAAGACTGCAGGGAGACTCATCGCAGTTACAACTTCCTCGTGAGGAAAAGTGAAGGGGCAGGCACTGATCTCTGTGGTGACAGGGACAGGAGCCAGGGAACGGCTGGAGCTGTGCCAGGGGAGGGTCAGGCTGGAGATCAGAAAAGGTTCTTCCTCCAGAGGGTTTCGGGCACTGCCCAGGCTCCCCAGGGAATGGGCACGGCCCTGAGGCTTCCAGAGCTCCAGGAGCGTTTGGACAACGCTCCCAGGGATGCACAGGGTGGGACTGCTGGGGTGTCTGTGCAGGGCCAGGAGTAGGACTGATGATCTTTGTGGATCCCTTCCAAGTCAGGATATTCTGTGATTTAGACTGGATATTAGGAAGAAATTCTTCCACCTGTGAGCGTGGTGAGGCCCTGAAACAGATTTCACAGAGAAGCTGTAGCTCCCCAATCCCTGGACGTGTCCAATGCCAGGCTGACCGCGGTTTGCACCACCCCAGTGTATGGATGTGTCCCTGCCCACAGCAGGGGAGGGCCGGCGTGAGGCTCCGGGTGCCTCCCAGCCCAAAGCCGCAGGCGCGGCCCCGCCCCGGCTCGTCACGGGGCCGGAACCCGGAGCCGCCGGAGCAGCCGCCGCCCCGGGCCCAGCGCTGCCCCAGCCNGATCCCTCCTCATGGCGGTGGTCGCGGGGCCCGAGGGACAGCAGCAGCAGCAGCAGGAGGAGGGCTGGGAGTGACACCGGCAGGAGCTGAGCTCTCTGAACCTCGGAATTCTCTCCTGAAGACGAGAAAACCGAGAAGGGATCTCATATTCCCTAGAGGGTGTCAGACGATGGCTCCAGGACAAGGGGCAATGGCCATAAACTAAAAACCAAGAAGTTCCACCTCAACACGAGGAAGAACTTCTTTCAATGGAGGGGGCAGAGCTCTGGAACAGCTGCCTGGGGGGGTGTGGAGTCTCTCTCTGTCTGGAGACATCCCAAACCCGCCTGGACACGTTCCTGTGTCACCTGCTCCAGGTGACCCTGCCGGGGCAGAGGGGTTGGACTGGGTGATCTCCAGAGGTCCTTCTAATCTCAGTTATTCCGTGATTGTGTGGTTTCACTGCCCTGAAGGGGCAAGGAAGTGAGTGGGAAGTTCGGTGTCTCTTCCCAAGGCGTGATCAGGCAGCCTTGGCTGGGAGTGAGGGGAAGGAGGCAGAGCTGTGGTGGATGGAGGGACAGCCCAGTTCCTGAGGCAGAAAACACAATTTATACTAAAAATAGTGCAAATTGTGCAGCAGGGACGGCATACATGTGTATAGACTGGAGTGATGTCAGCAGGGCTGTCCCCCAAACAGCCACCACATCAGCTGTGCTTCCTGCTCTTGGAAAGAATTTACACACAGAGCCCTGTGTGGGCTGACTGAAGCTTTCTTAGTGTGTAAAACCATCTTAACGCACAGGGGCAGAAAACTCTTACAGATTCCGGCGGTCTCAGTGTGGTTGGAATGTGCAGGCAGTGCTGGCATTGCCGGTTGTCCTGGTGGGGACTGACGGGATTGCTGGAGCAGCTGACCGTGAGTCACAGACTGAGGTGGAAGTTGGGTTCCACTTGGGTTGTGGCACGCTGGGAAAGACATTCGAAGGGAGGAGCAGGAATGTGCTCCTCAGGGATGGGTGAGCTGAGGAAGTGGCAGGTGAGCTGGTTTAATGTCAGGTAAACTCCCCAGCTGAGTAACTGAGGAAGTTATTTCAA
Organism: Rhagologus leucostigma; assembly: GCA_013397725.1. Taxonomy (NCBI): domain Eukaryota; kingdom Metazoa; phylum Chordata; class Aves; order Passeriformes; genus Rhagologus; species Rhagologus leucostigma. The sequence goes on along the minus strand of VZTD01000230.1, from coordinate 46,844 downwards.
AATAAACTACTCTGCTACTGGTAGCTACATTAATAGATATCCTAAATGCGAAGTCACACCTGTTACCTGTTTGTAGCCTGCTTGTGATGTTTATAGGATAACAAAGACATTCCTAATGTCTCCAGGTTGCTGTCAGAGAAAGAGGCATGGCTGGACTTTAAAGCAGAAAACAGCTCTGGAATAATTTATGTGCTTGAAATATTGAAGAAACCTCAAGTACTCGTGATGTTTAGCTTTGTGCTTCCACTTAATTGTTAATCATCTTAATACCTGCTGCATCTTCCTCTTGGGATATCACAGGTGGCAGGAAAGAAGCCTACAAAGCTTTTTACTTCCATATTGTTTGAGAAAGACTGATATTTGGAAGTTTTCATCAACAGTATTTTAAGAGAATGTTTTTTGCTTGTTATTTTTACAGCACACACCTTATTCTCTGTCAGTAATAGCTTAGTGCAGTCATTCCAAGTCACTCTGAAGGCTTGTCTTACTGTTTTCTTGGAGCTTTCGGTTTAAGCAGGACTTGAACTTTTATTTTTAAAAAGTTTCTTTTCCTGACTGAAGTACTCTCTGCCCGAAAGTCAGGTGACGGAGCTGTCGGGGAGCCCAGGATCACTCACATGACCCAGGGCTGGGAAGGAGCTGGATGAGCAATTTAAATCCAAGATCCTGCTGGGTTGTGGCTGGCCGTGGCCAGCTGAACCAGTTTGCTGTTACACTGGTCATTTGTTGTGTTCCTCAGTGGCTTTGGGCTTTTTTTTGGATGGGGAGGTTCCAGGCAGGCCAGGAAACCACATCATTTCAGTGAGAGTTGCAGTCCCCGGGTGTGGGAGTGAAAGTAACCAGCAGAGAACCACCCTCAGTTCCTCTTGGGGGCTGTTTGCTGGTTGGATTTATCAGTCTGAAGTAGGTTTGGCCCCTTAACTTGCACTGCAGAACACCTGTTTAATTTGAAGTTTGCTGCGAAGGAGCTCAACAGAAACTCCAAAAAATGCGACAAAGAAGAAAAGGCTGAGAAAGCTAAAATTAAGAAGGTGAGTCTGAAACGAGCTTTTTAGATCTGTTGCTTTCCTGTTAGAGCAGGAAGACATCTGGTGTTTTATCATTTCCCTGGTGTGCATGCTAATAATCATGTGGTCAATGCTTGTGATTTAAAATCTGTGGCTATAAATCTTCCTGTGCTTATTAATAAACGTGAGGCTAAATCCTTGTGTATCGTGGACGGCTCCTGCCATTTGCTTCCCAAGAGAATTGTCTTGTATGTGCTTTGGTAGAGGCGATTGTTCTTAGGGTTAAAAACACTTCATGTTTATCAGCTTGTATTAAAAGGGCTTGTGGAGAGGAACTTCAAAACAGCTTTTGAGTCCTTGAGGTAGTGAAGAGAGAGACTGAGTTGATTTGACTGTGTTTTTGCCCACGAGGTGCAGCTGTACCACCTGTGCCCGTGTTTGTGTCTTGAGACTGACAATGTTTTCAGGAACAGAAAATTATGTTTCTGTAGCTCTGCAAAACTTCCTATTTGAAGTGCATTATTTCCAATGCCTTCCTTGGAAAGAAGTTAGGAGTTCTCATCTTGGAAATGTTTGGGGTCTATTGTGGGAGGAGGGAGGGGGTTGTTTTCTTTTTTAATAGAAAAAAATATAGTGACTAATTAATGCTTCTTTCAAAACAAAAGAGACTACACAGAAATCCTATTTACAAGAGCGGGGAAGGGTAAAAATCTTTTCCTTTTGTCTTTCCCTCTTTCCCAAGGCCATTCAGAAGGGGAACATGGAAGTGGCGCGGATCCACGCGGAGAACGCCATCCGCCAGAAGAACCAGGCCATCAACTTCCTGCGCATGAGCGCCCGCGTGGACGCCGTGGCAGCCAGGGTCCAGACTGCCGTCACCATGGGCAAGGTGAGGCCCTCCCCATCCTGCAGGGGCAAGGAGGGCACCTCTCAGCTTCTCTGGAGTGACTTCATCCCGGCTGGAATGAGCTGGGAACTTTCACTTTCGGTTTGAGATGTAGCCAAGAGTCAGTCGGGTGCTGGAATTCCTCTGGCAGCTGCTCTTTGGATTATTTCACGAAGATACTTCTCTCCTTCAAAATACGTAAAGTCGTGATGTAGGAGCTGTGATTCCAGAGATCTTTTTTAGCTCAGTTAATTGTTTAAGGTAAACTGATTTACTGCTCTTCGTCTTGAAAATTCATTGTGACCTGTGGATCAGATTTATCCCTAAACACTGACAGGTCTCAAGTCTACAGAAATGGATGCCATATAGAGCTCATATTTAGTGAATTTTGCCTCAGAATGTGTATTTCAAGTGGCGGTTGGACTTTCTAGAGCTTGGAATGGTAGGAGCTATTTAAAATATGACATTCCAGATGGCAATAGTATGTTCCCTCCTGTCTGATACTGTAAGAGCTCTGTGGACAGAGATAAGAGAGCTGGGTAAGAAATCACAGAATCCGAGAATAATTTGGGTTGGAAGGGACCTTAAAGCTCATCCTGTTCGATCCCCTGCCATGGGCAGGGACACCTTCCACTAACCCAGGTTGCTCCAAGCCCTGTTCAACGTGGCCTTGGACACTTCCAGGGATGGGGCAGCCACAGCATCTCTGGGAACCTGTGCTAGCGCCTCACCAGCCTCGCAGGGAAGGATTTGTTCCTAAACTGCTCATTTTTCCTTGTAATAATTTCTCTCCTCTTGTTTCAGGTAACAAAGTCGATGGCAGGGGTGGTGAAGTCTATGGATGCCACGTTGAAGAGCATGAACTTGGAAAAGGTAAATAGACTTAATTTTTTTGAAGCCGACATCGAAAGCAAAAGGGACAACAGACACAAGTTTTAAAAAGGGAAATTCAATCAAGAGTTTTCCAGTTGAGATGTATTTTTTCTGTTATCTGAAGATAAGTGATTTGATTCATATTTTTCATAAGATATCTGCACTAATGGACAAATTTGAGCATCAATTTGAGACACTGGATGTTCAGACACAGCAGATGGAAGACACAATGAGCAACACTACGACGTTAACAACACCACAAGTAAGAATAATAAAATATATTTTAACAAGATGATCTTAAATTATATGTCTAAACTGTTCATTATCAGCACTTGAAACACTCAGGTATATGTTTTTTACAGATAAGTTGAATTCTTTAGAAGCATTATTTACAAGCCAGAGTTCAATTAATGTCATTTTACCTGCTGAGCACCTCTGCTCCTTATTTTTGAGTTCATACCTTCTGGTGGTTAAGCACAAAACTGTTTTGCCAAAGGCATTTACCCTTAAATCAGTTTTGTTAAAATAATTCCTGTTCTCTGAAAATCTAACAGAAGAGGTTGTCAGAAACTCCAAATGCAACAATCCATTTTGTTTTCCTTTAGAACCAAGTGGACACACTCCTGCAGGAAATGGCAGATGAAGCAGGGTAGGTGAAATTTCTATTTCTTGAATAGATCTTGGTTCCCACAACCCTTCCTGGTTACATCTAAGGTCAAATACCCTTGTTTTATGAGTCTGTCTCTTGGAAGCAGAGAAAAAACACAATTTTCCTTTTACCTCTGGACATACATGACTTGTCTTGGTAGTGAGTCAAAATTACTCACCAGCTTGTGTAACTCTGAAGTACAGCATTCGGGGGGTGCTGTCTCATTATTCCTCTGCTGTCAGTTATTGTGCTTCTCCCTTTATCCACCTGTGCCTGACTTGGTGTTTGCTCTGTTTTCTCCTGTTAGCCTTGATCTGAACATGGAACTACCTCAAGGACAGACAGGTTCTGTTGGTACAAGCGTTGCCTCAGCAGAACAGGTAAATGTTGGATTTCAGGGAGGTCAGTGTTTTCTGGAGAAATGGGATGTGAGAATTAATGCTTCACTCTGTCGAAACAAAATGCTAAATTGCTAAATTGTAGTCCAGCTGTCCCAAGGAAACTGTGTGGTTAAAACAGTCTTGCAATCGAAGTAATTTTAACAACAGATTTGTTGAATGTTAAAAGGAGGGGACCTTAAAGCTCATCCAGTTCCACCCTGTGCCATGGGCAAGGACACTTTCCACTATCCCAGGTTGCTCCAAGCCCCGTCCAGCCTGGCCTTGGACAGTCCCAGGGATCCAGGGGCAGCCACAGCTTCTCTGGGCACCCTGTGCCAGGGCCTCCCCACCCTCACAGGGAAGGATTTCAGCCCCCCTTGTCCTATCAAATATTCCACGTTCTTTGACAAAAACCCACAAACCCCCAACCCTTTCTCTACTTAATTTTGTGTTCCGAAACTCCTCCCTCACAGCCATCCTTGAGATCTTAAGCAAATCTTGTTAAGCCAGGAGAGAATTTCTCATCAGCTGGACATGAGCTAGCAGCAGTTGCTTTTCCTGTTGCTGATGGTTGGTTTTCCCTGTGTTTTCCAACTGTGCAGGATGAGTTGTCACAGAGACTGGCCCGCCTACGTGATCAAGTCTAACTGAACAGAGCTGCAGTTCTTTGGACCTGCTTCCAAATTCCCTGTCTGGAGCTAACCCTGCACTACACTTGAGGTGTAAAACAGTCCAGCTTAGGTGTTTGAAAATTTGTAATATAGGGGACTTCACTCCCAGCTTGCTACTCTTTCTGAAATACATTAAGTGACCCAAAAATATCAGCTCTAATGTCCTTTTCTGTACATTTGGAAGTTGATCTATTTTTTGCAAGCTTTTTTCACAAATTCAAGTTGATGTTCTAAGTCAGCTACTAATGGTGGTACATTCTAGTTCCAAGCAAAGCAGAGTGTCGGTGAGATATATTTTAAATTATGAAGTGATTTTTTTAAATTATGAGAACTGTTTATGGTTGGAGAACTGATGTATCAGTTCAGATGATTGTTGTAGATGATTTTCCTACAGAGCCAAGCTCCCGGAACACGCGGGGATGGACAGCGTGGACCTCCTGGAAAATGCACTTGTTGAAACAAATAAGTGGAGTTTTTTAGTCTTTAAAAGTTAGGATAAATGTGCTGAAATTAGCAGTTTAGTTCAAAAATGAGTTACCAAAAGCTGATTTCATATAACTGGGGACTTGTATGGTAGCATCACTTCAGCACAGGAGGAATAAAATATATTTTTGGACTCTTTGCCAGGTCTGTTGCTCTCTGCAGATAAAATCTCATGATTTGTAATATTCTGGTTGTATGGAGGAGCTAATTTCAGCAATCCCTTTGTATTTCTTCGTAGTAAGAGACTGGCTGCTCTCAGTAGCTTCAAACTCTTGTTGCAGTTGTAAAGTAAAAAATGGTTGTAGAAATTTGTAGCTGAGACCACTTGTGATGTGTTGTGATAAACAGTGATGTTCACATTCTCGTCCTGATTTTTTTGGGCTCATTTTTATGTTTTGTCTTTGTAGGGGTGAGTGAAGGGGTAGAGCGCCAGGCTTGGAATTGGTTCTTAATTGCCTTGTGCTCAGGGCTGTGTGGGTTTTCCAGTGTTGGGGAATTGTTTAAGGAAAAAAGAAATACTCACTTTTTTATTCAAGCAGGATTTTTTCAATGAAAATGTGCAAAAATGATGAAAAATTTCAGAGCAGTTTCAGACGTTATCTTGAGTGTTACCCAGCTCACTCAGAGGGTTGAGCAGGATGTTATGTACTGGAGTAATCAAGGTTACTGTAGAAATAAAACAGGAGAATAAGATAGACAAAACAACCTGAACTGTTGTGGGATTCTCTCTCACACTGGCAGCTGAACTAAAACAAGGAGTTTAAAATGGGATCTTTTCACTTGTTAGAAAGAAAGTGGGGTTAAAAATAAATCTAAATACCTTGAGTGTTCCTCCTGTAACCAGGAGAAGTTGGAAGGTGTTTAAAAGCACAGACAGCTGTAGTCTGGATACAATCCCTTCAAATTATTAATAAAACGTCTTAGGAAAGGGACTTCTTCCTGCATTTTCTTCCCTGGCTGCTTCTGAGCAGTGTAACCAAGATCATGGTGTATCTATGCAACCCAGTTACCCAGCTGGGGTGGCTGTGTGTGTGCCTTTGCCTTGCTGGAGTTCCTTCAGCTTTTTAATATTCAGTTACTTCATATCGTGAGAGTGCTGGAAGCTTCCTGCTGTGGAATCGCTCCACACCGGAGTTTACTTGGAGCTGTGAAATACTGAGGGTTCAGTGTTTGATAGCAGCTCCAGCTACTGCGTCTGGCTTCTTTTAATGTTAAAAATGATGCTGCTGTTAGACTGGTTTGGCCGTTCTGGAATTAGTTGAGGGTCAGACAGCAATTCTGAGCTCCCGCATGGCTCATTTTCCCACTCTGTTGCCTTGCTGGGAGCCTTGGAGGGATTTAAAAATAGAGTGGGACTGAGATTGCCGCAACAGAAAGGTTAAATAAGCTTCATTATTTTATTGATTGTTGTGGAGTTTTGATCTTACCCCAGGCTGGTGAACTCCAGGACCAGCATAGATTTCCAGTGTTGTCTCTTAAAAGGAATTAACAAATAAAAACGTTTGACTGGCATAATTAAGGTTATATCTGGGGGCTGTGATGCAAAGAGGCTTAGAAAGAAGTAAGTGTTTGAAACAGGGAATTTTTGTCCTGTTGACTTCACTCCAGGAGTTGCTGTGTATTCCAGCCAGGATTTGGGGCTGGCAGCTCTTGCGTACAGAACTCCTGCCCTCTCCTGGGGAAATGCTTTCAGTCTGGCTGGGAACTGTATCCAGAAAGGTTTAAGTTATATTTTAAATATATACATTTTTCTCATGTCATTTGGAAATGCTTAAAGCTGAAATTTACTCTTAAAGCAATATTTGAATTTCGTCTTTCCTCCCTTCAGGCTCCTCAAAACATTTCTCTTCCCTGAGCGGCTCTGGCTCCTCACTCCAACCTTGTTTTGTCTCTGTAAGTTGACTGTTTGTAAAGTTCATTTCATGTTAAATCACTTGTTTGTGCTTTTCTGGAACCTTATTGCCAGCTAAAATTTCAATATTTCTGCTGATGAGCAGGTACATCTAAAGTGAAACATTGCTTGAAATGTTGCTGGATGTTTTGCTCAGCATTTTTATCCTCTGTTACTAAAACTGCTGGTTTGTGGTAGCTTTGTCTTCGTTAGAATTCCAAAACAAATCCATGCAAAGCTTCAGATGGAAGGAGGGGGAAGCAAAACAAGAACAAGAACTTTAATGTCATGATTGCAATGGGATAAAATTGTCAAGTTGCCTTTGTGGAGATCCTCAGAGCCAAAAAATAGTGAATTTTTGTTAAACATAATCAGCAGTTGTGTATAGACACAAATTCTGAAGCTGGTGCCGTGTATAGAGAAGAGAATAATTTTTGTAGCTCTGGTTGAGTTCACTTTGAAAACTGCTTTACTTGTATGGGACAGTTTGTAAATGTAACTGCAGGTGGTAAATAAAATTGTACAGACAACTTACTCTGGGTGTGTGTCCAGGTTGTGTGGCTGCTGCAGGTCTCAGTACATGGATGGACAAGCAGATGAGATGTCTTTCCTGCGGGAAGACATTCAGAAAATTAAATCGTTATGGCGAGAAAAGAAGAAGAAAATAAAGTGGGTACTACTGAGAGAGATTTGGGACAATTGGGGAGTAATTAATATTTAAGTGTAACAAGATAAACTCTAATTTTATGGTGTGTTTAAAAATGTTTAGTCTGATACGGCGAGAGCCCTGTGCTTAAACAACCCAGAGGGTTTTCTGTCCTTTCACACAGAACAAGGGACCGCTGGAAAACTGGTGGGAAGTGGTGTGGGTTTGAGTCTGGGGTTGGGTTTGGCTTTCCCAGACCTGAAAACCTTCAATTTTATTTAACATTTCTCTTCAGTCGTTTGGGAACCAGCAGAGGGCACCTCAGGCTTTGCTTTTGTGGATCCTACAGAAATGACTGGTTGGAATAGTTAAAGCTGGCTGGTTTAGGGAGCAGCCTCTCCCGTGGAACCTTTGTTTGGGCAGTACCCACTCGCAGTAGGACGTGCCGGGGCTTTGATCTCAAAATCCAGCTCGGCGGCACATCCACAGGGCCATCAGCTGAATGGGGCCAGTTTGCACTAAATACTCTTCAAAACAGTCCTGTGCTGCCTTTGGGGGTAATTTAGGTCTCTGAGATCTGTTAGGAGTGCCATAGTGAGTAACCTTGTGCTTAAAACTTGGGTTTAAATTTCATTTTTAGTTAAATCTTGGGGGTTTTTAGCTGTTGTCATTCTGCTTTTGTCCTGTGGTAATTCTTCTCTTTTATACTTAAGGGAACAGTATGTACTGATGGAAATGGATTTTAGTGGTAAATTTTCTTTTCTTGTCAGAGGTTTGATGAGGTTTGGTTTGATGAAGGATTGACTTGAATTTCAGGATTCTCTCTGCAGTTCTGGCTTCACCTCTTGCTCGGGCTGCTTTGAGCTCACGGCAGCACTTGGCTCCCAACTTTCTTTTTTCGAACAATATTTTTCCAGTGGAACCTCGAGAAGGGTCAGTGGCCTTGCTTGTTTCGGAAGCAGCTCCCTTCATTACCATTCCATGAGGGAAAGGCCCGACGTGAACAATCTGTAACTAATTTCACGTGCCAGTGGAACCGCGTTCACTGCAAAGAAGATGCACTGAGAGAGTCTCCCAGGCTCCTGCTTCCCTTTACTGCTCTTTATTAAGAACTCAGCCTGGGTCAGCTGCACGATGTGGTTCAAAAGAGAAAATCAAAGGGCTGCAGGATCTGGGTTTTGGGAAAACTTTCCAGGGTCTTCCAACGATGCCGGTTGCTGTGAGGAGCTGCCAGACCCAGACTCAGCACAGAGGCTGCTCTCAGCCCTTGCCTAAATAAAAGGGGGATTTCAGAGAATAAAACATTTCATATTGCGTATTTCTAATCTAAATATTCATATTTAATAATCCAAATAATCTAGAGAATTATATAAATATGCTAATTATATATAAAATAAAACAAAAAATTATATAAATAATAAAAATATCGAAATAATCTAAATAAAATCTAGATGTCTAAAAAAAGAGATGTTTTACAGTCACGCCTGTGTGTATTGCTTAGGATATTCTAAATTTGTTAAGCCTGAGTGAAACAATCTTTTTGCAAAAGTCTAAAGCAACGAACATGACATAATGTGTGTATCGACAAGATAATAATCGGCTTAATTTAATTTCCCTGCTATCTGATTTATAATTCTTTATCACAATCAATTTCTGTCAAAATGAGCTGTCAGGGATAGGAAAACATTTTAAAACTTCCTTTAAAGACTCTCATTATTTTTTATTAAATCTTTTATGACTCCTTTCTTTTTTCAAAGATTAGATAAACATAACCCTGGAGTCTCTACAGGAGATATTTCCCATTATTCTTATCACAATCAGGGCTTTGTTTCTCTTGCTGCAAGATGGGCCAATACTGGAACCATTAAGCTCGATTTCTGTTGCTGGTGGTTTTTCAGTTCCAGGTTCCATCTGAAGTCCCGGTATTTGCCTGGAAATCCGTAGGAGAAGCAGGCTTGCCTGTTCAGAGTGTTGTAAATTAGTTCCAGTCTCCACGAGCCTGCTGTGACTAATTGATGTGACCTGGAAGTGGATAAAGTCCATAACAGTAAGATCAACTTTTCCTCTGGTAATTTGACAAATAGAGGCCTTTTTTAAAGTCCCGTGTAGGCTCCATTCCCCATTTGTTCTGTCGTGATGGGCATCGTTTCCGTGTTGGAGTGATAATGATTTTCCAGATTTCTGCTGATTTGTAGAGCAGGTGCCTTTATTTATTAATGCCAGAAGAAGGGAGAGATTCAACAGCACCAACAAAAGGGAATTCCTGGCAGCAGCTGTATATCAAAGCCACTCCTTATCCAGTTACCTCGCTGTAAGTATTTGACTACTGCTTAAAATCTTCATATTTCTATGTAAAATGTGTAATTACAACATATTTTGCAGAGTAGTTTTATGTGTAAAGAGAGTAGAAGAAATAATTTTTTAGTGGTAATTATTACATTTAACAATAGCACTGTTTTTCCATCCAAATATTTTAGAAATACAAAGGTAATACGCACCAAACCCCGAGCTGTGTGGTGTGTGGTGAGTTTAAAGCAGCAAATATGGAATATCCCAAGTTCTCTTCCAAATTTAATGCTTTTGCTGAAGTTTTACACTTTTCTTAGCCTGTGGTTGGAGTAATAAATAAACCAGATATTCCCAAGCTCTTCATTAAGTTTTATGGGGATGTTTGGGAAATCTGGCTGTTTTCTCAGGATACTCTTTACCACACAGGTTTTCCTCCTCCTGCACTACAGAGATGTGCAGGAAGGCCGGTGGTTTGCGGAGTCTCTCCAGCTCATTTATTTCCTACAACCACAGGGAAATCAGGAAACCTCAGTGTTGTGTGGGCTTTCACTCTTGCAGAAGGGGCTGCTGGAATGGGATCTGTGCAGTGAAAGCTCCTGGAAACTCCATGTTGCTGCCTAATTAATTTTTTAAGAAGAATTTTAGGCAGCCGCTGTAAGTACTGTATTGACTGTAAGTAAATCCACGCTGCTTTCTGGATGGGCAGGGATTTATGGAATTTCTCTGCTCCCAGCCTCTTCTAAGCCTGCATCCCACCCATCCTCTCCCATCCCCACCAACTCTGCTGTGCTCCAAAATAGTCTCACCATGACTATAAACCCCCCAGCAGTGACCCAGGGGAGTCCAGTCCCTATTTATTTGTGCTCCAGTGGGATGTGAACCTTGGTCTTCCAGGGTGAAAGGTTGAGGGATGAGTGTCTTGTTTACCTGTGCTTTTCAGAGAATGTTTTCCTTTAATCTATTAAGCAGACACACCATTTTGTCCCGTGGTGTGCAATGGGATCGTTAACGATGCGCTTAATTACTACCAAACCACATCTGAGTGCCCGATGGCAGCAGGCAGGAGACTCAAAGCCCAGTTGGTCAGGCAGGAGGGTCCAGCAAGGCTCCCCCACTTCAGAGTTTAATAGAAACATCTTTCCAGGAGCTCCTGCGACGTCTCCCTGATTTATACACGGCTTTGGTGATGGATAAAACCACATTGGATGGTTTCACATCCACTCTGACTGATGGCTGAGGGCAGACTGGGAGTGAATGAGGAGAAACCAAACTATCAATGGATTTTAAAATCCAAATTGGATTATTTGGAAGTTATTTTCAAAACCAAAAATCCAAATCGGATTCTTTGAAAGGTTATTTTAAAAATCCCAAGACCTGAGTTAATTCAACCACTGTAGCACTTCTGCTTTTAACACACCTGAGGATTTCTCTTCTCTGAAGCTCTTATGTTCAGACATTCACATCCCAAAGGTGGCATTTGGGCTTAATTTTTTGGCAGTGCTGTAGAACTGTTGTATACATTAATCAGCCACGGTATAGGGTTTGGGCACATCCTCCACCAGGCACAGACACAATAGGATGGAGAAGGCCCAGCAAATACAGCTGGTGAACATATTTACCATCCCCTGGTTAGTCACACTTGTGGAGTTTTAATTGAATTACCTTTGACAGTGAACAGCAAACCTGGTGGGTGATCTACTAAATTTAACTGATGAATGGGCTCCCTAAAATCAATTAGCATCCAGGGCTGGGAGCATGAACACGTCCGTCGCTCGGCAGGGACCGGAGCAGGCTCGGAATGACAGCAGCAAATGTTGGCCAAGTGAAAGCACGGATCTCCTGCCGCCACTGACCCCTGCTCCCCACATGAAAGAAAAACAGGAGCCTAACAGGAGCTGAAAGAATCCGACAGTAAATCATTTAAGCCCTGTTTTGCACAACTGATACAGGATGCTTCTAAACTGCTTGATTAATGCTGGGCAGTATATTAAAAGCAGGACATGACAGAGCAAGGACTCTGTGGCCAAGCACCAGCTCCACAAACACCATCTGCTCGCTTAATTATTTTTGGGAGATTCAGGATAGCAGGGAGCCAGGAGGAATTAGAAATGGCCTTTTTCTTTTGCTACAGCGATCGGGCCCTGTCTGTGGGCACAGAGAAGCCCCCTCAGTCTTTAGGTTGTTTGTTATCTGAATAATCAAGCGATGGCAAAATGCAGGCTGGAGGTTCCTCTGACCTTTGCCTCGGCGCAACCCGACCCTGCGTGGGGCTCAGGCGGAGCATGTAATGAGGGACAGCTGGGACAGACTGGAAAAGGGAGCACACACATGTGAGGGAGAAGGAGCACACACACACCATGTCTGAGGGAGAAGGAGCACACACAATGTCTGAGGGAGAAGGGGCACACACACACCATGTCCGAGGGAGAAGGAGCACACACAATGTCTGAGGGAGAAGGGGCACACGATGTCTGACAGAGGAGGACACAATGTCTGAGGGTCAAGGAACACACACACAATGTCTGAGGGAGAAGGAGCACACACACCATGTCTGAGGGAGAAGGGAGCACACACAATGTCTGAGGGAGAAGGAGCACACACACCATGTCTGAGGGAGAAGGAGCACACACAGTGTCTGAGGGTCAAGGAACACACACACAATGTCTGAGAGAGAAGGAGCACACACACCATGTCTGAGGGAGAAGGAGCACATACACACCATGTCTGAGGGAGAAGGGAGCACACACACAATGTCTGAGGGAGAAGGGGCACACAATGTCTGACGGAGGAGGACACAATGTCTGAGGGAGAAGGAACACACGCACAATGTCTGAGGGTCAAGGAACACACACACAATGTCTGAGGGAGAAGGGAGCACACACACAATGTCTGAGGGAGAAGGAGAACACAAAATGTCTGAGGGAGAAGGGAGCACACACACACATGCGTGCACACATCTGAGGGGCTCCTGGCTTGGCACAAATTGGAGAAGGCAGAGAACTCTCCATTGGAGCTTTTGGGTTTGGAGGTGAGGAGGAAGAGCAGCAAACAAGGTGATAGCCTCCCTTCCCTTCACCCTGTTTTGCTGGATCACCAGCTAAACCTTCCTTAGGAGGAAATCTGGGCCAAAACCTGATTTATTGGAATATTGACTTAAGCCTAGACTCAGTCTGGACTAGGCCGCATGTGAATTTTATTAGTTTTGTTACCAAAATGAAAAGAAAATGTGTCAATTTCAATGACGTCCAAACCGAAACCTGTCCAATGGCCCCTAGGAGTGCTGCACTGGGACACGGCGACTTAAATCTGTGTTTTCTTTGGGGGTATCCTCTTTGCCAGGCTGGTGCACTAGGTACCACTTTATGGGTTATTCCCAAGTCCATGGAGGGCACAGTGGGGCTTTTCTTTCCTTGCCTTCATAAGTCATTGACTTTATGCATTGATTTGAGAGTCTATGCCTGGACAGCATTTTATTTTATTTTATTTTTTCAACAAATGGTATAAAATAGTACTTTTTAAGGAAAAATTCTCATCTTGCACAGAAAGTCCAAACCTCATGGGAGACACTGGACTGTAATATAGAATTATAGAATGAGATGAGCGGAGATGGGGTGGAGCAACACCAGCCTGACTCCAAGTGTTCCATGACTGCTTTAAAAATGTTACATTTTTACCTGTAAAGTAAAGTAAAATGAAGGTGGGATCCAACACACACTGACACTGCTCTGAAGTGCTGCATAAATTACGTTGCGCTTAACACAAACCTATTCATTAATTTAATTAACATATAAACAATGGGCTCCTGCCCCTTCAGAACAGCCCAGAGGATCCGGTGCTTTCTCTTCTCCTGGCTTTATTCCACTCCTGCTCTCGGAGCTGCCCCAAGGTCTCGCTCCGAGGCCCGGCTGCTGCTGCTGTGCTGACAGCCCTGCTCCAGAGTGCACCTCCAAACACACCATTCCCTGGCCCATCCAAAACTTTGGCTTCCAGACAAACGCACAGGAACACGGCTCCAAACACCCGGATCAATCCCCTCAATAAGATTTCATGCATTTTTAAATAGTATCCATCTTGATTTGGAAAGCAAAAAGCAAGGGAAGGACAACAGCAAAAAACCTTCCCAGTGCACGAAGTGAGAAATGTGGCTTTAATTTAGACAACTAATTGCTTCCAGCTGAACCAGCCATTGAAAACAGTTGAAGAATTACAATGTAAATAGATTAATGCAGACAAAGCAACATGTGCACTATTCCATGTCTTCTTGTTACCTACAAAATACTTGGGCAGTGACACACTGTTAGTCTAAGCCACTTGTTAGGTTCTGTGCTAATCAGCTAAAATTAAATAAACATGACTGATAAAAATGACTGTTGTGTTTGAAAATTGATGCACCAACAGAATTTACTCCAGGAGATAATTACAGATGATTAAGTAACAAAGAAATAATTCCTACGGCAAAGGGGGAACGCCGGCGGCACAGGGAAGGGGCACTTCCCGATGTGCCGGCCTTGTTGTTTGGAGGGATGAGCCAAAGCTGCAGGAAGGTCCATGGGTGGGCAAAAACTCGGAAGGAGCTTTTCTACCCCAGCAGCCTCCAGTGACAGAATGAAAAAGGGCTGGAAAATCAGTATTTTGCTGTTGGAAAAACATGTATGTTTTTCCCTCCTCTTCCCACCCAAGGAATCAATCCCTTCGTACAACTCTTTAATTTTAAACGCTGAAAAGGTGCTTACAGGTGAACCATGTAAGTGAAAAATATGGTATTTACTAAATAATAATGTTAATTTGAATATTAAAGCTAATTTGCTTTGTCATCAGAATGAAATCAGATTGAGACTCGCCATCTAAAATTCAAAATATCCTTCTGACCGTCTTTATAATATATTAATTCTTAGAGGAATTTATTATTAGAATGATAATACTGACTGGAAGCCTTGGAAAGGGAGTGTTTTCCAAAATAAAGAATAAATCTGGAGGGGTTTTTGCATTTTTTTTCTTCTCCATAGGGCCTGTTGGTAGGAACTCTGTGGTAATAGAGACATCCAAAAAATAAATGAAAGGCTTTAAACTGAAAAAAGGGAGTTTCAGATGAGATTTTGAGAATAAATTATTCCCTGTGAGGGTGGGGAGGCCCTGGCACAGGGTGCCCAGAGAAGCTGTGGCTGCCCCTGGATCCCTGGAAGTGTCCAAGGCCAGGCTGGACAGGGCTTGGAGCAACCTGGGATAGTGGAACAAGAAGGGCTTTACCACCCCTTCCAACACAAACCATTCCATGATTCTGCAATTCCAAGGAGCTGAGTCCTGCACAGACCTTAACACAGCCATTTCTACACAACTTTTTCCCATATTTTCTTTAGCACGCTCATATCCTCGAGCATCTCACTGAAACACATGTTCGAGTCAAGATTAGCCCCTATGAAATGAAAATCGCTCGGGCTGCAGAGGGGGAAGTGGAATATTATTCTTCATCCTGAATTGAAATATTAGAAGCTGACTCCTGAATTATACTCCAGGGTTACCGAGCTCTAATTGAGATTGAAATTGGGCCGCTATTTTTGGTGCAGCCTGGAAAGCTCCGAGTCTTATTCCCATTTGTGCCGCTGGAAATCCCCACCCATCATCTCAAATTCTGCCCTGCCTGCACCTTCGGGGTGAGGAGAACCTTCCCGGCCCCTTCCTCCCCGAAATAATGATAAATGACAGCTATTCCAAATTGGAGCTGGCTGCTGCTCCTTGCCGAAGGGCCGAGGGGAGGGTGGGAAGGGGCTTCTCCCCGAAAGTTGATTGACAGGCAGGGTCAGGATGGGGGGAGCGTTTGCTGGACCCTGTCAGATCCCAGGGAGCTGCTGACAGATCGTGCTGCCATTCCCTTCCTTCCCTCCCAGGCCAGATTTATGCTGCCATACGGAGGGTGTGGGATAAACTCTACTCTGCTTAGAGCAGCCTGGAAAAAACCCCCAACCCCACCCCAAAATGACAATGTGCTCCTACAAATCTAATTTTTTTGTTCTGCGGGTGCTGTCTAGAGGGGTCAGGTTTCTCTGGAGGAGCAATTAGCGATGATTTCCAATGCTTTGAAATATTAAAGCAAAGTTGATGGGACTCTCCAGTCCTGAAGTCAGCACCATGTAGCAGAAACCATGTTTCTGAGCTGAGGTGAGGGTGGGGAGGCCCTGGCACAATGTGCCCAGACAAGCTGCAGCTGCCCCATCCCTGGAAGTGTCCAAGGCCAGCTTGGACCGGGCTTGGAGCAACCTGGGATGGTGGAAAATGTCCCTGCCCATGGCAGTGGGCGGAACTGGATGGGCTTTATGGTTCAACCCAAACCATCCTGTGGTGGTGGTGTCCAGGGAGCGGCAGGAGGTGAAAATCCCGTTGGTTGTGCTGGAAAAACACCCCAGTTAAGGACAAGCTCTTTCCCCTCCCGGGTCACTGGCACCATGTCTGGCTGTGGGACACGAGGGACACGTGACACAAATGACCAGGTCGCAGCTCTCACCTCCCCAGCCCCCGGCTCTCCACATCCCCAGAGTCCTTTTGCACACACACGTCAGGGAGTCGCTTCCAGAGCTGAGGAGAGGTGTCCTCTCGCAAGGAAAACACAGGGCAGGTGCAGGCATTGGGAATGGAGCCCCTCGGAATTAACAACCTGAAAGAATTTGATTTAGCCCAATGTATCGATTGGTGCAAACAAACAAAAAATATACTGGGCTGAGATGATTAAATAGGATGAGGCCTCTTTCTTTTTTATTGTCAGCGGTGAAAAATTCCAAAGGCATGACCAAGGAATTAATATGCAGCTATAAACACTCTGCGGGGAAAAGGCTGGGGGAAGAAAACAGGACCCAAAATAGATTCATCTCCAAATGTCCCGTGAAGCCAAGGAATCCGCTGCTGTAAACACAGGAATTGCAACCGGCCACATGAAACAAAGCCCTGCTTTCAGTGGCACCTGGGGATGGCGAGATGGAAGTAATTCCTCTCTAATGAAGATATTGTGATGTGTCCGAGGCTTTCTGTGGAGCAGCAATTCCCGCTGCCTGGGAAAAGGGGGGATTAAGTTACAGGGGGGCTCTGCTGGAGGAGGAACCCCTGTTCGAAGCAAACCCTTCGCTGGCATTATCTGTTTAATGTGTTGCACACCATTTGCAGCATAAACATTTCCAGTTCATTTTAATTTCATATCGGAGGAGAATCATAAAGACAGAGGGTTATTGGTCGCAGCTGCGGGGATGTGGCAAATGTAACTTGAAGAATTATACTGTCAAAGAGACAGAGCCAGATATTATTGTTTTTTCCCTTACAGTCTTGCCAGCAGTTAAAAAGGGGATTTTATTAAAAATATTCATGTAATTAAAATCTATAGCCTTAAAAACCTTTAGAGGAACTGGAACTAAACCAGGGTAACGCATTTACATTCAGATGTTGTAGGTTTGTAATAAAATAATGCTGCATTTTTTAAAATAATAAAGCAAAATAAAAGGTTTTTTAACTGAAATCTTAGACTTTAAAACATAGGCACCTTTGAACTGTGCAGTGATAGATGTAGCTGAGAAGTTTCCTCCTAGGAAATGCTAAATGTGGATGTAGAAATTCATCAGTGATGATCTGGGCCACTGGTATGTCCTGAGAGGGAGAAATGACATTTATTCCCCACACGTGTGGTTTTAACAGCCAGTGCCCGGCTTTTCAGCCGTTGTCCATCAGCGTGATGGATCATCCTTCCCTTCTCTCACTTCCCAAACCTCGGCTGGAGCAGAGAATTTTCCCAAAGCAAAGGAAATATCCCAGCGAAAACCAAACTCAACAGCCACCCAGAGCCATTTCTTTTTTCAGCTCTTTTTTCTTAATTCCTTTTCTCCAAGCTTTGTCCAGTAATAAACAACTGTTCCAATCTGCTGCACTGATCAAAAGAAATGTTTTAATCAGTCCCAGGCTAAATATCATGCTATTACGTTATCACTGGAGCAAATCATCCAAAATACAAAACAAAAATATCAGTTTAATATGCTCCAGATCAGGAATGTCTTGAAGAAACTCCCCTTCCTTACAGGTGTGTCCTATTTTAAGAAAAAAAAAGGAAAGAATTAAAGTGCAGGGGCTGGCACTGGGGCCACGTGGCTGCCGGGGCAGGAATGCCAGGATCCAAATGGGCCAAGCCCAATTTCTGCAAATAAAACACTTTTCTCCACCCCGGAGATGTTTTCTTTTT